>CM076579.1:369779328-370149328 GCA_034641835.2 Pinus albicaulis
CTCATTATCCGGGAAGGTGGTTTAGAAGCTTCTTTTCAGTACCTTGGAGCTTGCATGCCTCAATGGCAACTTCTTCGTGTTCAACGATAGGTTCACATCATTGGCCTTTGATCGAATGATTCTTTAAGTGTTAAAATTCAACACATTCATTCACACTTGTATATTATGTTGTTGTACCTTGAGGTGCATCGTCATTATTGGTGGTTTCTCTCGCGTCGGTTAACATCTTTCATCATTGGCTGGTAATCCGACGATGTTCTTGCATGTTCGACTTCAGCTCACATATTCACATGCATGAACTTGTACTTTGTTGGGTCGAGATGGAGCGCAAGACCCTGGACTGTGTCTGTTGTAGTCCAGGCTGTGATTGTGGATTATTATCATTATGTACATGACTCACTGATTGGATGGTTGCGACCATACCTGAGTCTATTTATTTGATCTTAGTTGGATGGCTGCGCCCATACCCTGGATCCGGATTATAGCTTACTCTGTTTCGGATGGCTGCGTCCATACCACTTATACATCATGTACTTGAGATATCAGTTGTATCTTTCTGCGCAGGTTTTCCGACGGCGGGCCTTCAGTTGGACATGTTCTCGTAAAGCATTTCACCCTCTCTCTCTCGGGCCTCATGCTTTAGGGGGCATCTGTTACACAGTAATTTGTCACCGTCCCTACCATTCCCCGTCCCGCACAATGGAGGACCCATTATGTGACCTGTGAACACTGTCATGCCTTGAAAACATCATCAATGCATCCCTCTGAGTATGAGCTTCATTTTCCCTTGAGACATCTCCTTGCAAAACTGATGAAAAACAGCTCTTTTTGCATTGGCGCGGGTAGGCAGTTCAGTGCTCGCCTTGATAAATCTGTAAGAAGGTCGCGCCACTTGGCGCTGCGTATAGAGCAGCAATCGCGCCACCCATTTTAGAGATTGTTTTTAAATATGGATGGCCGAAGTTGAGGTTCAAAGAACAAACTCCTGACCACGCCTGTCTTGAGTTCGGAGGTTTGGGCTGCCGGGAGTTCTATGGAAGGGAATTGGTTTTGCCACCTCCCATGGAACCTTCCTTGTTGATAGGGCCAATCCCATAATAATAGGGATCCCCACTCCCTCCTTCCCCATCTATAAAAGCCTGCTCAGATCCATGGCAAGCTAGTCTTGAAGTGCTGAAGCTTTGCATCTCCCTATTCCCAAGTGCCTTTGTCCTGTAAAGAATCCCTTCTTTCCCTTAAGGCCCATTCGAGCAAGGAGACCATTGTTGCGAGACTCTGGAGAGGTTTCCCTTTCCCCCGGCGAGCTTTGCGAGACGTGGACGACCGGAGACCCGCGCGAAGGAGGCTGCAGCGTCAGAACTTGGTTGTAACTTCTATTCGTTTACCACTTTAATAGATGACTATGATTATGGTTCCACTCCTTTTTTCATTATGTTAATGCGAGTAATGTCTTTTCTGACCGATGTTTAGTTACGTATGCTGGTTCCTATGCTTGTATCTGTTTGTTCTTTCTGTGTGCAGGTGTTCATCAACGGAGATCGTGGAAGGATTGTGATCTGCCAGGACTGAAGGACGGGGACATCTCTTTTTCAGATCGAGCGCTGGGTCCCAGGGTAATGCATTATCCCCTAGTCTTTCATTCGTAACTAGGAGCTTGCGTCATAGCATTGTTTGTTTGTTTCTGAACCCTGTTTGGGCTGGTAATTATACTTCTCTGGTCCGCGGGGGGGATTTACCTCCTCAACACCTGATGATCAGGAGGACCAATCAAATGCACAACCATAATTGTATGGGGATGATCAAGAGGACCAACCACCTCCACAACCAAAATTGTATGGTGATGATCATGAGGATCAATCAACTGCACAACCAAAATTGTATGGGGATGATCAGGAGGACCAACCAACTAAACCACCAGAATTGAGAGAGAATCACATTGCAAAATTAAGTACCTATAAACATCTTCCTTTGTATATTTAATTTTTAAGGAAGAATAGGACTTTCTAGATGAAAAACATACAACTACAAATAAAATTTAAAACCCTAACAGATGAGCTCAGACAAAAAGAAACTTTTGATAGATTAGATTGCTTGGCCAAAGTTGAAGATTCCATACACATTGATGACATAGGTATTCCTTCTCTAGGGGTCCAACAAGATATACCCCTTGGAAAAAAATATACTGATGACATTGAAGTTGCAGAGTCCATACCCATTGATGACATAGATATTCCTTCTCCAAGGGTCCAACAAGATATACCCCTTGGAAAAAAATAGATTGATGACATTGAAGTTGCAAAGTCCCATACCAAAATCACAGCTGTCCATACAGAGGAACATGAATTACATATAAAATATAAAAAAGAAATGTGTATAGACACAGAGGAAAAACAACCAGATATGAAACTAACTGAGGATGAGGAACCGGAGATAAAACTGACCAAAGACATCAGTGAGAAAAAATATGACGAGGAACCAAAGGATAACTTATAGCTACCTAAATATGCATATCCGAGACACCTAGTACCTTACAGTGTGCAGAAAAAATAACTTCCTGGCCTTGCCAAGATATGCGAAGAAGAATATCGAAACAAAGTTTTACGAAGACATAAAAAAACAGTGGCTAATCTGGAAAGGAGAGTGACCAAGTTGGAGAAGGATAAGCAAGAACTCAGACAACTAATGGATGGTGTGCTCACTTGAAAGGCTCCTTCAACCAATTACAATGCATACTTGACTGAAAAATTTATGATATTTAAAAATAATGCTATCATCCAAAATATCCCTCTCCAGGTTGAAGGCAGTGATGATTTCTTGGAGGCATATATGTCAATTTGTGATCAAGATAAAGACTTGCTCTGTGAACTACACCAACATAATTTTTTGGTACCTTATAATACAAAATGAAATCCCAACCATGTTATAGGGGATGTCCAATTGAGGGCATTTGTATTGTATTTGAGAAATCAGGGCAGTTGGTTCGACGATCTGAACATTTATTTTCATAATTCTGAGAGCCTTTTGTGGGTTAGAGGAGAACATCCTAAACCCGTGGAGGTGATAGAAGAACATAAAATATACATCAACTCTCCAAAAGTAGCAGAGGTTATCTCCGAGAACAGGGAGATGACCATTGCATATTGTGCACGCCAGATTCATTTATTGGAAACTAAGGCACAGGGAGGATGTAAATCAAGGTGGGATAGCATGGGAAAAAAACCCCGAAATAAATATCCATTTAACTAAATCAACTTAAAGACAACCTTAACAAGGGTTGCTTGGTATATTATTGTAATGGGATAGTGTGGGAATCATTGGATAGGTCTTATATTTTAGTGTTGTAATGCCTCTCATCTACACACCAAATTTATTTATTTTTTCTACTAACTTTCATTTACCGCTTTTATAAGTATTTCGTCGCCATATGATGAAATTCTATTTTCCCATTTAGATTTCATTTCGTCGCAAATCAACGAAATTCTATCACCAATATTAATATTTTCACTTTCTCTCCTTGAGTTCTAGTATTTTGTGTACTATTGTTAACAATACGCTGCACTCAACCTAGTGTATTAAAATAAGGTTAAAACCATTCTTTCTGGTTTCCTATGACCACTAATTAATTTAATTGAACTAACTTTAGTCTATATCATCACCTCATCTCTACAAGTACTCATTTTTATAATAATTATATACTTATATATATATACAAAGTCTTCTCCTCAAAAATATATCTTCCCACCAAATATATATGTTTCATTCTATTTTTTTTAAGGGACCTATTTAATTATTAATACCTTTATCCATTTAGGTATTATATACCCTAAGTCATGCCTTCAAAGGACATTATATACTATTCTATATTTTACTCCCATGAATTTATTTCAAACCAACCTTATATATTCCACATACAACTTATAAGCGTCTCATTTAATTCATTTTATATTTCTATTTTTATAATGATGAAACTTTTCTTTTCTCTTTACAACTATGTTTACAGATTATTAACTAATTCCGTTTGGGTATTATGTTTAACCTCTGATTTATTATGAATCCACCCTATGAAATCTCATTTCATTTATTTCCTTTATAAGTTTCGTGCCTACCCTCTATACTTTTGGAGTATGTCTTGGTCAGTGTATTGAATACATGCCTATCAACATATATGGAGATGACCAGTTTATCGTATACCATTAAATGTTACTATCGCATCCCAAATTTTATTTACGTGATAAATCCCAATGCGGATTTTCTCGAGATGCCTTCACATACTAAACTAGTACTTGGTTCCCTCACACTATTGGCATGGTTTTCTTTGCACGAATCCAAGGGAGGAATTTGGATCTTGCACCATGTGGATGGTGCTTATCGAATTAGGTATTAGGGTTTTTCTTCCTGTATATCAGTCGAGGCTTTAGTGTGATATTCCATTTGAAATTTTATCATTCTGTATAGAATTTCTCACAAGGTCAAGGTGCCATAGAACGAAATAAGTATTCCACAATGCTGAAGGCTTTCCTACCTTGCGACACTGGAAAGACTTGCCTACACAGAAATTTTTCCTTAAATTTCCTGTCATCGAGTTTCTCCTTCCTTTATCAAACCTCAGTCGAAATTTCTTTTGTTTATTTTTTTTTTTCAGTTACTCGTCCCTCTCTGTTCACCATGCGTAGGGAGAAATGGTTATACATTCCCGAAGGTCTTCCCGTAAATCAATTTCAAGGTTCGTCACGCTAGATCTGAGTCCTCACTACATTCGAACCCTGAATTCTTAGCATGACTGGTAAGTGGGTTTTCGTCATTTCATTTAATGCTGGAATGAACACAGTTTCAATTTAATTTGTTAATAAATGAGACCACAATATCATAGACATCATTGGTTACCTTGGGTGATTTATTTCTAGACTTTGAATTCCATCTTCTGTTCATTCCTGTAACTTATATTTTTTTTTTCAATATTTTTAAGTTGAAAATCTCACAACTGGTGTGTGTATTTGCAGTATGGAAAAGGGAAAAAATTTCCCCATCTTCCTCAGGTATGGTGCATTTCTAATGTCCCCTTTAACTCTTATATTTCGGTTCTTTATTTTTATTTGAAGATCGCTAATATGAGAACATTTTTGTTTCTAGTTAACAACTCTGTAGTGATTTCTCACCAGCCAAGTTCGATATTTCTTTCTCTTTGATTTTACGACTGGAATTAATAATTTTTTCATTTTAACCCAAGTTGGTCCTTCATCGTCATGAGGACATCAACATTCCAGTTCTAATATCCTAGTTTAATTTCCCTTTATGGGTGACTCGTTTTTATGGTTTTGGTGTCCAACTGTAATAATTTAACTAAATTCTGCATATTTGGCAGTACTGTAATTTATTTGGCATACTGGTTAACGAAATTAAATGTAATATAAGTGGACTGTATGATTTTCCCTTGAATTTAGTGAAATCAGTTTACTCTATTTGAAAGAAATTTTCCTTCGTTCAATATACCGATTTTGGTTGTATGGTATAATCTATATTTAGAGATTTTGAATTCCTATCCTTCTAAAATTTAGGTTGACATCTCTATGATACACTGGCAAGAATGGATATTCGTACTCTTATTTGCATCACCATGCAAATAGAATTTTTCGTAATGAATTTTATTGCTATATGTCTATTGGTATTACTGCCCAAATCACTTTTTGTCAAGTCGAATGATTAAATAAAAATTATATATATATATATATATATATATATATATATAGTTTTAAAATCCTTTAATGAAATGTACCATAAATTTGAAATTTATCGAAAAAATATTCATGTATGTTTGCCTCCTACAAGTTTGTGTCTTTCTCTAGCATATGCAGGAATGTATGCATTTTCTAACCTCTAAATTAGTTTAATACTCAACAGATATATTCATCATTTTTGTAAATTAAATGGCTATTTTTCATCAGTTACAGAATTTTAGTAGAACCATCAGTAACCTTTTCAATTGTCGTTTCTTATCTAATTCTTGAGAGTAAAATTTTTTTTTACTGTCTTCATTATAGTTACCCCAACTTTCATAAATTATGCCTAGTAAGGTTCTTATGTTTTCAATACCAGCCTCCTAGTTATTTAATTTTTTATGGAATCTAATTTTGAGGATACATTATAGGCCAACACGTCAATTATTCTATGTATGGTATATAGTACTAAAGTCTGCTGTGAAATTTTTGCTAGTAATGATCTCTTATTCTGCTGATACTCATTACTAAAAAATTTGTAAATGACTAAGATAGAAGTGTTCCATATATATATATATATATATATATATATATATATATATATAACTCATTAATTTAGATTATTACACTCGTATAAACTCTTATGTAATTCATACCGGAATTTGAGGATTCTAGAATTGCAATTTACTCAATTACATGCATTCCTGAATTCAGATTTCACTATGTAGAATATTATTGGTATCTGAATTATATATATATGTCCAATGCCATTGTTGCCCTAGAATAATAATAATTTTATATCTTACAAGGACTAGCAAACTTTTCGGTTAGATCTCTGAACTCCAGATTTAAATCTATCACCAGATTTAGACATTCTAGATGTTGGAACTAACTTGAAATTTACCGTACAAATATACTAATTTCTATATTACTACTATGATGAAATATGTTAAATGTATGGTTTCTTTTAATTCATTGTAAAAATTTGGCAATTGAACTTAACACTTTCACTAAACTTAATTTCAACAATTTCACATGCTTAGATGTCGTAATATGTTCCAAATCAAATATCATTTAACACATTGTGAGCTCTATTTCAATCAACAAAATTCTAGTTACGTGTGCATACCAATTGCTCTGATTAGTTCCACCCAACCGTAGAGTTCTCTCTCCGTAACTCACCCCCGAGCCGAGACCTTAGCTCCCAGTGATAGACAACCCCTTGTTTTTCTTAGAGCAGTTTATTTAAGTTGTGCTTTCCCAAGCATGTTTCGATTTTCGGCGTCCAGAAATTTCAGGATGCTTTCTTCCTATTTTTCCTAGGCTTTCCCTCATTGAGGTACTTTAAATCTGTCTTTTCCGCTTTTCCAGCTTTTTCCTCCTCTTCCTAATTACTTTCCTCTTCATTGGGGAAATTATATGTTTATCTCCAAATCTAATTTTGTTAATATTCCTTCTAAGGATTTCTAGAAGGTGTGGGAAAGTCTTATCACCTTATCCACATCCTCATGGATTTAGGGTTCAGATCTCAATTCTCAATCTAGTCATTGCATACATAACTTTTCCATTTATTTTTATTAATTAAAAATAAAATAAATCCACACACTAGTTCTTCCATTGGGGTCCACTTCCCCTTTAGAATGATTCAATTTTCAATTAAAAAGCATAGAAACTAGGGGTATTACAAGTATCCAATGATCTGGCTTCCAACAAGGGTATATAAAAAGAATTATACACTGAAAAAAGAAGAAGAATCTGATTGCTACAATGTAATTATGGAGACAGGAGGGTATCTTCATCTCGATGAACCGAGACATAGTGACTATTGTATCAGCAATCTTCATGAATTTCCCCCTTCATCCACATATTCAAATTGATAGATTGTGCCACTGTTTTTGACACACTAGCTCATAGTTGCTGACACACTGGCTCACTGTTGCTGCAACACTGGGTCACCATTGCTGGAACACTGGTTTACCATTACAGCAACTCATAGACAACAAAGGCATTATATTTTATGTTGTAATAGATAGCTCTGCAGTTTTTTTTGTTAGTTATAAAAAATTGGTAAAATTGTGTTTGACATGTTTAGTTACAATTTCATTGCAGTTCCTCTAATAATTTCGTTACGTTTCCATTTTTTTTATTTGAATTTACATATCATATTATTGTTTGCACATGAATATATGCAACTATGAAAGTATGAAAAACCACTTGAAAGCTATCTTCCATGACTTACAAAACAATCAATGTATTAAAAGACTAAGTGTAAATGCATGGAGTTATTTAATCACCTTAAATGACAATTCCATCAAATTAGAGAAATCTCCAACCATATCCTCACCACCTATCAAACATACATGGACATAGTCAACAAAACATTAATACATCAAATACAGCTAATATAGGAATAAATATTAATATCAAATTGAAAACAAAATCATGCACAAGAAACTTGGAAAAGTATTCATTGTTGGCGCGAGGGCGACCTCGCTTGTTGATTTCTTCAAACTGAAATGATTCATCTTCATCTTTTGGGATATTCAAGTGAATTTCCAATCTTTCATTGTGTTTCAATTTTTTTCTTCTCTTTTTGGGGCTTAGGAAACTCTTATTCCTCTTCAAAGACAACTCAAAAGCACCCAATCCAAACTTGAATTCGTAATCCATAATATGAAGATTGTTGGCGTCATCCAACAATTTTTTAACTAAAGAAATCAATTGTTCAATCTTGGTCAAAGTAGCAGGAGGACTATTTCGAACCAGGTATAAGTAGCCAAATAAATCCTCCTTGGCCATCTAAATTTGTTCAACATTTACATCAACATTGCGACTATCTATGGAAATTGTGCTTGCATCTTCAGGAATATTGGATACTTCCTCTATATTTATCTTAGGAGGGTCATTGTATGACTCAGTTGTGCTTTGATAATTTTTCAATCAGTTTGAATCCATTGAACCAGAACAAAACCAACCCACCTTTATGACATGCTTACATATGTTGCCACAAATAGACCATGGGCAATAAAAAGTTATGAAATTTGTACGATGACAAGTGGAAATATATTGCTTATTAACTTCAGATTGAATCCTCACCTAAAATCATGAGACATTTGTGAATGAGAGCTGCAATCACTATCTAGTATTTCTTTTTCTTTTTCCATTGATGATTCCAACTATTTCTCTTTCTTGTAATTATTTAAAAATCCTTCCTTTTTTAAAATTTCCTTAAATTGATAACAGGGTTCAACATTTTTAGAATAGCATATATCAACCAATCCATCCTATGATAAAATTTATTTCTTCTATCAGGTAGAAATTTTGTCTTTAGCTAACAGTGATATGATTCCACAACATTGTTTGTCTCCTGATTTGCATGGGGAAAATCCTGACAACCTTTTATCTGTATGTGTAATTGCATTAAATTTGGGTTAATGAAGATATTTCATCCATATTTCAAACCAAGAAGAGACATGTAACTTTAGAGTTTTTCAACATACAAATCTTGTCACCAGCAACCCAATTCTTGTGGAAATAGTCTAGGAACTTTTCCTCATTAGCAATTTTTTTGAAGAAAGCATTAATTACAGTGCTCACTTCAACATTGGAAAAATAATTCATAATTAAACCCAAATCAGTAAACATTTCTTTTTCTATTTCTGGATTACTGACCAATCGATTCACATTTTTTAGCCATGCTCGACATACATGCCAAACATACAAGATAACATTGCACCTTGTGATTCTCTTGCCACATTCAATTCATTTCAAGCATGTTATTTTTGTAATAAATACAAGTTGTATAGTAAAATAAGAATATTGACGTTACCTTAAATCACCAATTTTATCCAATGCATCATCAACCATGAAATCATTAAATTTCCAACTATGATCAACTTGGTGACACTTATGCATGAGCTGCTCCAACCATAGTGAAATGTCCCATGATGTATTACATGATGCCACCACCCATGCAACTGGAACCCCACTTTGTTGGTGATCAAACACAATGAGTGTGTATAATTGACACTATTACATTCAAAATACATAGATCATCAACTTTAGATCATAAATCATTATTAATCAGGTTATTGTACTAGATCAGTCATTCTTAATACACTCACCCCATACTTATTCGTGCTGAATGTTGAATCCATGGCTATTAGGCTATTAATCGATAGCTTCACCATGGTCTCCAAAATCCACTTCATCTGAATTCCAACTATAAAAGGGACATCTCCACCATTGGGATTTTGATAAAAGAAAAAATTATTTTGGTGTTTCCTATACCAAATTTTGACACTCATTTCATCCTTCTTATGCAACTGATAATTTCATTTCATTAGATGATTATATATGTTAACAACATCTTTTCTACACAAAAATAAATCCCTATCTTGAGCTGCAACATCCATGTCAATATATTTTTTAACATGCATTTCACAAACAGAGTCAACTGGCACATCCAAGATGAAACAACTCTCTACATAGGAAACCGTGTTCCTTGATAACTTTGGTTGATGCAGCACCCTAGCAAGACCTGCGGTGTCAAGTTGGTCATGACAAGGAAATCCTTGGCTATCTACATGCTCATACATGTTATATGTTATTATCGCAACCTTAGGGATTTGAACCATAAATTTTACAATGAAATGGCATTGGCATCCCCTATTTTTCACAAATAAGTATTTTCGCTTCACTTCATCTTGTTCCCTTCTGTCATCAGGGCCATATGAACAAGCATAGCTGCATAAAAAAGTTTGGAAACTCAACACAAATGATTCCATGAAAACTGTTTGAGCACTATTCATACCAACATATATACATAGGATTTATAAAAAAAAACTTACACTTCATATACCAAGGAAGCAGTAGGCCTTGAGTCTGGGCATTTGTTTTGTACCCGGGTGAAATAACATGGAGTGTTTGGGTTCATTTCCTCTCCTTTAATAAATTATCCAATTCTAGTTGAAGGAATTTTTGTAAACCGATCTAAGGAGTCCATGTGTTTTCCCTATACACGAGACCAATCTAAATCCGACCTAGAGAAGATGAGCTATTCTTTAGGTTTTTACACTGGTAGGGAAATTATTGATTCATTTGTTTCACCATTTTTAATCGAGTATCTGTTTAAGTGAGTTGCCGCAATAGTGGAGTGGGCGTAATGGGGATTCTCACTTAAAAATACACAGACATCGAATTAAAAAATAGACATTCACTAAACAAAACAGACAGTTTTCAGTAGTGGTCCAGCTACTTTCATTTAAGCAAGTTGCCACAATAGTGGAGTGGGTGCAATAGGGATTCTCACTTGAAAATACAAAGACATCGAATTAAAAAATAGAAAGTCACTAAACAAAATATACTAGTTTTCAGTAGCCATCCAACAACTTTCATTCAATCCAGCAAGTTTTGTTCAATCGATTTTTCAGTAGTGTTCTAGCAATGGCTACAATTTCTTTCATTCTATCGTATTCAATCTATCCATTGGTTAGGGATATGTTCTGCTCGATTACAGGATCATGCCACGCCCCTCCCCATCTTCCCTTGACTGGGTTGCATCGACCTGTTCGCAGTGGGATAAACTGGGAAATCATTTGCATTCATGGGCACCCCCCATGCACAGGTTGATAGGAGGAAACAGTAATGGCCCGTAGCTCGACTAGCTCATAAACGGGCTCCTTCAAATGTTAAGAGTCATGGGACGGAGACGAGGAGGGGCGTGGGGCCGCGTTCGCTTGAGGGATTCGCCAGTTGCTAGGGGCGCAAAACCCAAAAGGCATTTCGTCGAATGGTTAGCTTACTCCTAATTATATTGACTACTGAGTGCCTTTTGTCCAAATCCTTCTATTTAGACTTTAAATTTTCTGGTTAGAATTTAAATTAGTTTAGTCTAAAAAGTTTATATAAATTAGTTATAAATAGTTTTTATAAATTATTTATAAATTAGTTTGAAAAATAATAGAAATTTTAGCATGATTATAATAAGATTTAGTAGATTTTTTTTTATAATTATCTGGGTTAAGGTTGTCAAACTTTAGGATATTGGGTGCTTAGAGTTCTTTATGGATCTTGGTTACCCATAATTCTTTATGGAATTGAATTCATTTCACCATTAAAAAAAAAAGATTCAAAAACTCCAGCATTCTGATTTTTCAAATTTCTTTTTCAAAATTCCAGCATATAATTTACTTTAAAAACAAATTTGTGACATTAGTAGACAATGTTTTTAAAATTTGGTAGAATTTGAGGGGTAACTTGGTTTTTGTTTAGTGAGATTGTGTGAAACGTACTTATAAATAGTTCATCCATTGTTTCAATGTTTCGAGATAAGATATTGAAAAATGCTTTATACTTTATTTGACATTTTAATTTAATTATGTTTTTTTAAAGAGTCTTAATGTTAAATAAAATGGAAAAAGAGCTTTAATTGTCAAATATATAATCTAATTATTTTTAATCAATTAATTATAAAAATTATATTTATCTTATTCAAAAATATATTAAAAATATATTTATTTTTTTCTTTGACCTGAATGGATAGTCTTGGAATTTAAACTAACAAGAAAATGAAATAAAATTTAATATTAACCCATTGTTATTTTCTCTTATTCATAAATATATAAAATTTAACATTAACCCATTGCTATTTTCTTTTATTCAAAAATATATTAGAAATATATTTATTTTTTTTCCTGTGTCATGAATGGATGAAATAAAAACTGATATAGTCATGGAATTTAAACTAATAAGAAAATAAAAAATAAATGAAATAAAGTTTAACATTAACCCATTGCTGTTTTCAAATGAAATAAAGTTTAACATTAATCCATTGCTATTTTCTTTATATTGCAAAAAATATAAAATAAATAAATATAAAGCTTTTCCAAATTTAAATTAAATAGGAAAATGACATTTTTTATATTTAAAAAAATTATAGAAATTTATTTTATTAAAAAAAAAATTCATAACTTTTTTAATTTAATTTTTATTTTTAAATTTTATTTATGTTAATAAATGTGTTTATTCTAAGTGACAATTTTAATTTAATTATTGATAATTAATATATGGATTATAAAATGTATTTTTCAGAGAATATTTTAGAATATTAACATGAGTTATGGTTTTTTGAGCATATGGTATTGATAAACCATGATATTAAGCAATGGTATTATAACAAAGCCTATATACAAATTTATTTTTTTTATAATAAAAAAAAATGAATCTTAAAAAAATTCATGATTAAATGAGGATGAATCTCCATATTAAAAAATGGTATTATATGTTTTATTAGATATATATGTCTAATTCACTTATTAATTCTTGTAATAATCATACTAATAAATGTTAAAAAAAATATTCTAATGGTTTAATTTATATAACTATGTTAATATGTACTAGTAATTTATTGGGATTCTAGTATTTACATTTTTCAAAAAAAAAAAAAAGTATACGCACTACATGTTGCAAAAGAAACTACATGTTAAAAAAAAACGACAAAGGTAATAGAAAAGATAATAATAATTATTATTAGTATGAGAATTAAATATTATAAAGAAACCAAAACTAAAATATTGGTGAAGTCCAACTGATATAATTAAAAAAACATAAAAAAAATCAACCAAGAAATAAAATATCCAATAAAAATAAAACAAAATAAATTTTTGTTAAAGTCCAAGACATATAATTAAAAAAACATAAAAAAAAATCAATAAAAAATAAAAGATTTAATAAAATTAAAACAAAATAAGCAGAGACATGAACAAAGATCATCAAGAATGGTTATGATACGTTAAAAAAGATAATAGAAAGTACAAATTTTATAATAATTCATTATACGCAGAAAAAATAAAAGAAGAGCAAAACCGATTAAATAAAAAATATATGAGCGAGAAAAAATTAGTGATTAAGGCAATGAATTATGTGCTTTTAAGATGGGTTTAGTTTACAAAGATGGATTTAGTTTATAATTATTTTTGAGATGAATTTATTTGGCTATTTTTCAATTTATAGATAGAGACTTGTAATAAGATATTATATTTAGGTAGAAAAAATAGTAATTTTATTTAATAGAAAGATAAACAATAATTAATTTAGAGATATTATTGGTGGTTGTGTTAATAATATGTTCTTTGACACACAAGTTAAATGATGTAGGAATTTGACTAATGTGTAGTTTGTCACATGAGCAACTAATTATGGAAACTCTAGGGCCTAGCATTGGTCCAATTTATTCTTGGAAGTTCATAATTACTCTAAAAATATATATATTATTTTTAGGCAAAAAAATAGATATATTAGTAGTGATTTTAAATTAATAAAATGATTATATTTTTTTTCATTGTTGAAATATTTCTTTGTTATTTAAAAGGAATAAAAAAAAAGTATAGATCTATTTTCTGAAGCATTTCTCTAGAAGATAAAGTGAAGAGTCCTCAAAGAATATAACTGAAAGAAAATTGCAGTTTGGAAATTCCTACGAAATCAAAAATCTGCAATGCAGGGCAACAACCAGAATGCTTGTTATATAATTAGAAATGTTGAAATATTGGATTAGATTTACATAGCTTGAAAGCTTAATGAACAAAAATATAAGTATAACAAAGAGGTAAAACAAATAAATATTGTCCACTGGAGCTAAAAACAATCTAGATTTTTGCTGAAGCGAAAAAAATATCAGTTCAAAACCGCACAATGTTCTTGGAGTCAATGTTTTTAGATTTTTGACTGGCTGCCACAACTGTTATGATGGGAAAAAAAATTTCTCTGATGTCTTTAGGAGCGTAAAACATGTTTACTATAGGAATGAGATGCGCTTTGTCAGCTTTGTTGTTTATGAAATATTCATAAATAATATATCCTCGATCCAATAATAAAGTACCTTTTGATCATTTGTCTGTTGTTTTATTGTACTATTGTTATATTGTAATTCTTGTAAATAAGTAGGAATTTGATTACTTTATCATGGAAAATTTCCTTATCGGAACAATCATACGAGGCAACATGGGAAGGGTTCAAATGGGTTCAAACGATGGATAGCTACAAATGGTTCACTTGACATGGATTTATCGAGTAAGTTTATAATCCCTTCATTTGATAGTGATAGGTCTACCTTCTCTAAAATGTATCCAAGCCACGATCCTCCCTCTTCCTGCCATACTGTTGCAAATATCCCTCTGGCATGTCGTGTTGATCCTGTCGGTCCTCCCTCACTGGCCAATACTACTCCTACGATAGTTGATGGCTCTTTTAAAGAAAAATATAATATTAGCTAGGTTGATATTATTGCTCGTCCTTCTAACATGCCATGTGAAAATGATTCTCCATACGTGTCTCTGTCCATGCCCCCTCTTGAATGGGCATCTCCATATTCCTCTCATGAATAAGAGAAAGTCAAAATTCTGGGCTCTCCCAAAAATACTTTTGGTAGTGATTTAGATTCCTTACTTGGTAATCCATAGCTTGACCTCACTGCCTTGAATATCTTCGATAAAGCTCAGCAGAACCCCCAATCCTCTGTTTCCCTTGTGTCGGCATCTAATATTATAGTTAGGAAGAAATACAAATCAAGCTTGAGACATTTTAGGGGTCATCTCAAGTCGAAATCATTATTTCAGGGGGAACTGTGTGATCTGTGGGAGGTTCCTATTTCTACTAGTGATGACTTTTGGGCCCTTAGAACAAGCAGCCCACACGAGGTATTAAATGAACTCCATCTTATTGCTGAATATCAGGGGGATGGGCGAACCCTTAAAGTAGTTGTTCCTACGTGATATATTTACTATGATTCAACTGTGTGTGCCTTTATTCCAAGAAACTCTGTGCAATCGTTCACAAGCCATCTCGATTTTATTGAACATTAGACTGGGTTGGCATGTTGTTGGTGTGGATTCAATTGGACGAGTGGGTGGTATGTTGGCTATATGGAACCTGCTATTGGTTAGCTTCCAAGAATACAAATTTTTTGGCGGATTTTTTCTATATGGGTCTATTAGAGAATATTCTGCAAAGATCTATCTCATTAATCTTTATCCGCCCTAGTATAACTGTGCAAGTTTTTGGGATCGCATGAATTCTTCGAGGGTTCTCAATTCTCAAAATATCATTGTATTTGGTGACTTTAATTCTACCTTGAATGCTGATGAATCATGGGTGTCGAAAATGCAGATGGACCCACTTGCTGATAAAATTCGAGGTATATTTCATGATGCAGGTACGGTGGATGTTAGGCCCTTTCCTTTTGTCCTGACATGGACAAATAGGCATCAGCTTCAATATTTCATTGGTAAACGACTTGATCGGGTTATGGTCAAGGAATATCTTTTTATGCTCATGGGAAATTGGAGGTCCTAGGTTATATCTTCCACTATTTTTGATCATATGTCTATTGTTTTATCATGGAGGAGTGAACCTATGTGTAGGCGACTTCCTTTTAAGTTCAACCGGCTCTGGCTGGATGATATCAACTTCAATAGCATTGTCCTGAATTTCTGAAGAATGACCCAAATGGTGTTGTGTAACCAGCTCCAAAGAGAGAAGAAAAGAGATATTCACGCCTTAGAAATGAGCCACTTCGAGGGGGCAACCTCCAATACATTACATGAATGAACAATTCTTGGATGATACAAATGAACAAAACCTCCTTCTATATATAGGAGTCCATGGGGCCATAATATAATCCTAGTGGGGACACAATGTAATCCTAGCCGACCTAACAATAATAATGTAAGGGCACAATAATAACAATATGGGGGTTACAGGGGTACAATAATAACAATAAGGGGGTTATAATAACAACAATAAGGGACTATACTAGTAATATAGGGACCTAACATGCCCCTCTCCTTCAAAAAAGTGTTGTCCTCAGCGCTTGAGTAGCTCTAGGAGCTTCTGTATAAAATTCTCATCCTCCCATGTAGAATCTTCAGTGGGTAATTTCTTCCATTCGATGAGATACTCTGAAATTGATCGATTCCGTAGCTGTCAAGTTCTTGTTTCCGTGACCGCTTCAGGTTCCAATATGATTTTTCCTTCCTCATCAAGTTGCAGTAATATCCTAATAGCTGGAAAGATTGCTATCAAGTAATTATTTTAAGCATGGAAACATAGAAGAAGCTGGTTAACCACTACTAGCGAAGAAGTAGGAAGCTCAATTTGTATGCCATAGTACCAATCTTTTGCAACACCTTGTAAGGACCATAGTAATTTGGTGATAATTTGTTATCCTTCTTAGCTTGCTTGAGGGACATTTGTTTGTATGGTTGTAGCCGTAAAAATACCCATTCTCCTACATCAAAACTTCTCTTGCTGCGATGTTGATCTGCCTGTTGTTTCATTCGGTTTTGTGCCAAATTCAGGTTATCCTTTAAGAGTTGGAAAACTTCTTCTTGATGCTCGATGTGATCTTCCACTGCTTGAACCTTAAAATTTTCCCTTAAATATGATGTGATGGATGCTGGATGATATCCATAAAGTGCCATAAATGGGGTCATTTTTGTTGCAATATGGAAGGAAGTGTTATACCACCATTCAGCGAGAGGTAACCACTTGACCCATTGTGTTTGTTTATCAGATACAAAACAACAAAGATGTCCTTCCAAACATTTATTGCACACCTATCTCGGTTTGACCATCGGATTAAGGATGATAAGATGAGCTATGAGTTAATTTAGTACCCAAACAAGAAAATAACTCCGTCCAAAAATTTCCAGTAAAAATGGGATCTTTGTCGCTCACAATAACCCTTGGGTTTCCATGTAGCTTTTGAATTGTGTCCATAAATGTAGTAGCATTGTACTTGCTTTAAATGAATGAGATAATGCACAAAAGTGTGCAAATGAAAACCAGAGTCTGTCAATTACTACCATGATGGCTTGTTCTTTCCTTGAGACTTAAGTATTTTAACTTGATAAATCATTAAAATCTCATCATGTTGACTTGGAATGGATATAGTTGCAGAATAAGAGTCTTAATATGTCTCCACTTTGTTCTGTTTGGCATACCAAACATTCACTTACCAAACTTTTGAATATCAGATTTAAGGCCATCCCAAAAAAAAATTCTTTCTTCACCTGTGGTAAGTTTTTAAAAATCCTGGTGTCTCTAAAGGAAAGTGTGCAATTCCGGAAAAATCTTTTGTTTTGATTTAGAATTCTTACAAAGATATAAGCGATCTTTGTACCATAAGAATCATTTTTCCAACAAAATGTATCAGATGTACTAGGATCTTGTTGCAGCTTTTGAATGAGTGTCCATGCTTCTTCCTTCTTCCATTCATCCCATGCTTCAATTATCCAATTTAGTTGGATAATAGAAATGGCACAAAGCAATGCTTCAACCTCTTCATCCTTTCTTGAGAGTGCATCTGCAACAACATTTAAGCTTTGTGCCGCAGGTGTTCAAAGTGTATTGTCTTTGTGACCCATTTTTATTGCTCTTCTGAGGATAGTCTTTGTTCCAAAAATTGTTCAAGACTATCATGATCAGTTTTTACCTTGAAGTGTCTTCCCATTAGGTAAGTTCTCCATTTATTTAGTGCATGTAGTATTGCTAACATTTCCTTCTCATAAATAGGTTTCTGTAAATACTTTCCTTTGATTGGACGACTTTCAAAAGCAATGGGTCTTCCTTCTCATTAAAACAAGCACAATTCCATTTCACAAGGCCATCACATTCTGATAAAGGTTTTTGTAGTACGAGCGTAGCTAAGACAGTACTAAGCATGCTGACTAGATATTCAAGAGCCTTGAAGTGCTTCGGTCCATGAAAAATGCATCTTTCTTTAATAATGTTGTTAAGTGCTATTCTTCCATAATTCTTAACAAACTTAAATGTGCTTTGTTAACTTAAATGTAACACACTTTATTGTGTAGGGACTTTCCATTCCTTAATCACTTTAAATATTGTTAGGGTCTACCTTAACACCCTCGAGAGATATAATATGACCCACATATTCCACCTCTTGTGCTCCAAAGAAACATTTGGATGTTTTTGCATATAGTTTTTTCTCCTCTAATAGTTTGGGGACCCTGTCAACATGTTGAACATGATCCTTCCAAGACTTGTTGTACATTAGTATATCATCAAAAAATGCTAGCACAAATTTTCTAAGGAAGGGTTTAAAAATAGAATTCATTAACCCTTGAAATGTATAAGGTGTGTTGGTAAGGCCAAAAGGCATGAAAAAACATTCATAATGAGCCTCATGAGTTCGAAATTCTATTTTTAGAATATCTTTAGTCTTCATTCTAGTTTGGTGATATCCTGAACGAAGATCCAACTTGGTAAAATAAATTGCTCTAAGTAATTCATCCAATAACTCATCGGAAGTCACGGGGAATAGAAATTTATCTTTAATGGTAGGCTTCGTGAGCTCCTATAATGGGACACATTCACCATGATCCATCCTTCTTGTGCAATACTACGGAAGCGGAAGAAAAATTTTGACTAGGTTAAGGTGTCCCACATTCCTCTAACATTTCTGCAATGCGTTCCAATTTAGCTCTTTTAGGTAAGGATATCTATAAGGCCGGATGTTTGGAGAAGAGGCCACTTCACAGATTAGTGAATAACATGATCATGATCACGAATAGGTGGGAGTCCTTTAGAGTTTCAAACACCTTGAAATGATTGTCCAAGACTTGTTGGAGATCTGCAGAAATAGATGATTTTGATGTCGAAACTTCTAGTGAGCATAATTGTGCAATTACGCTTCGTTGTTATTTCTTTAGAAGCTTTGTCATGACATTAGAGCTTATTATCCTTCCTGGCTTCCCTTCAATACCCCGTAATTCGACTTCCTTTCCTTCTGAAATTTTTTTTCAAGAAAAGTTCTTGAAAATTAAAAGGTACCATCCCCAAAGATTGCAACCATTGTACTCCTAGTACCACATCAGCACCTCCCATAGGAATGGAAAGCATTGGACTAGTCAATACATATTGCCCCATGGTTAGCTTGATATTATGGCATTTTCCAGAGCAATTTATAGTTCCTCCATTTGCAACCATCACTTGACATTCTGGTGCTGAGTATAGGAAACAATTTAATTCCTTGGCTACCTTACAATGAATAAAATTATGGGTGCTACCTGAATCAATCAACACTATTACCTTTTTATTCTTGATATGTCCTTCTATCTTGAGAGTTTGAGAGTGGTAATTCCTGCCAATGCATTACATGATATGGTCGGACTCATTTCTTCCTTTTATAGGGTTGGTTCTCGGTGTATATCCTCTTCTTGTTCATTTTATTCTTCCTCTTCACAATCTATGTAAAATAATTTCTTCTCAGCACACTTATGACCTTTAGTGTATTTTCTATCACAAATGTAGAAAATCCCTTTCGCTCTTTTTTCTTCCAATTTTTGTGGTTTCAACCTTGTGGGTTGTGGAAATCTAGGAGTAGCAACACTTCCATCTTTATAGAAGTGAGTGGTAGGCTTCCTTGTCACCATAATTTTACATTCAATTTTTCTTGCCAACCTGAATTCCTTCTCTAATGAATCAAGTTCCAAAACCTTAACTTCATGTTAGATACTCTCACTAAGCACTGAAGATGACCATTGTGGTCTCACGAAATATCCATTTACCCATATACTCAATTTTTGAAGTCCTCAATGTGCTGCCCCACTAAACCCTTTTGTTTTAAATTTATCGGTGGGTAAAGAAGGTGTTGCTCTTTGTATCCTCATAATGTGCTATCATTTCCTCTAGTAGGTATTGATGACAGGGTACTACGGGAGCAAAGCCATCCATACCATACAAATGTGTTTTTTTCTAAATTTAAGGTTGCAATGCGCACATTTTGTGTGTTTTGCACATTATTGAGATCAAAATATAGCTCCATATGTAGTATCCATGTTGCAGGATCCTTGTCATCAAACTTCCTCATATCCATCGTTGGAATATGGTAGTTCTTCCATCCAACATTAGAGTTTATGAAATCACGATTAACATTTATTTTGTTCTCATCATGAGTTTCCTCTACTATCTTTTCACCATTAGGAATCATTTTGGTTTTAAGCTTGTCCTTGAGCCTTCATGTGTGCTTTTAGTTCATTCTTCATGTTTTCCATGTTGTCTTTCATATCATCCATCTTAACTTCGCATGCTGCTTCCATGCCATCCATCTTAGCTTCATGCCATTCATCTTAGCTTACACACCATCCATCTTAGCTTCCATGCCTTTCTTCGATATCATCTTCACTTCCACCTTTCTTCAAAACTTCCATTTTCATTTTTCTGCGCTCTTTACGAGTGCATTGTTACTTGTTCTTGTAATTTTGATAGATCATGTTGCAATTCTTCATCTTCATGAGTCATGGTAGAGCCTTCTGAAGGCTAGATGGGTGTTGAATTCTTTTTAGGGGCCATTTTAGAATTCAATATTGATATCTATTCTACAATATGCCCTTGGAATCAATTCAACTTGATTCTTCAAACAAGGCTTATGCAATTCGGGAAAAAAAAAATACACACCTTTTACTAGCTTTTAGGAGCTCGATATTGAAATTGAATTATCTCTGTATTTGAAAATATTCGATATCTGAAATTAAGCTCTGTAATGAATCTCGACTTCTTTCAAATGCCACAGGTCTGGAGCAGTTTGGATTCTCAAGACAAATTTGTGTCAATCTCTGACCCAGCCTAATTACGGACTGGTTCGGTAGAGCCGAACTTGTGCACAGACACCACGTGTCACTGTTTTGTTCTTTGTCTCTAAATTGATAGCGAAGAAGCGGATGATGTCCAACACTTACGACCACTTTTAACGGCAGCACAATCCACTGCCCAGAGAGAGTTATTGAAATTTTCCGACGATCACCTCTTTGAGATGAAATTCAGGAGCCTGAAAAAGCACTACCTTCCACAGATCATATCTCCAAAAATATTGCGAACCAAGCTCTGAAATTTTTTGACGAATTTCTTCAGGATTTCAACTTCGCACCATAAGAATTTCAGATTCTGAACCTTCGTAGAAAAAAAGTTATAGCGCAAATGCCACGATGACCTGTTTAGGAGCTTGAAAAAAGACCTAACTTCCACAGATGATATCTCTGAAAATATTGCCGGACAAGATCTGAAATACTGAACCGCTCCTCAAGATTTCAGCTTCGCACCTAGAAATTTCAGCTTCTCGGGCTTCGTAAAAAAAAAAACGTTTATAGTGAAAAATGCCCGATGACCTGTTTGAACGTGAAACCCTGATCCCAAAACTGCGATACCAAATGTTGTGTAACCGGCTCCAAAGAGAGAAGAAAAGAATGTTCACATGGAAGCAAATTACACTTGAGGAAACTGTCAATCGTACATGAATGAACAATTCTTGGATGATACAAATGAACAAAACCTCCTTCTATATATAAAAGTCCATGAGGCCATAATATAATCCTAGTGGGGCCACAATGTAATCCTAGCCGACCTAACAATAATAATGTAAGGGCACAATAATAACAATATGGGGGTTACAGGGGTACAATAATAACAATAAGGGGGGCTACACTAACATAATAAGGGGCTACACTATTAATATAGGGACTTAACAAATGGCATGTGGGAGGTTGGGAAAAGTTTGTAGGAAAGCTTAGGTGCTTAAAGACCATTGTGAAATAGTCGAAAAGGAAGAAAAATGAGGCACTAGATAGGGAGTTGATCGAGATTGAGGATAAAATTGTTCAGATGTACAAGGATATAATGGTGCACCACATGGATCAGATGATATATAATACTTTGGATGGTCTTGAAAAACGCAAATTGGAAATCTTAAAAATTCATGACATAACATGGAAACTAAAAAGAAGATTACAATGGTTAAAGGAGGGTCATCTAAATACAAAATGTTTTAACAAATGTGATAATGGCAGGAAAAATAAAATTCTATATGGCATATTGAGACACCAGGAGGAGATGATAAGCATAATAACGATGAAATACATCATGAGGCTTTCAAACACTTCTCGGAGTCCTACGCGGCTGATAAGGAGATAGATCATTGTTGCCAGACTTGGGTTCTTGATCAGCTACCTATCATGTTTGATCAGAATGCAAATGAAATTTTATCAAAGGAAATAGTTTTAGGGTTGACAATGGTTCAAAATTTTGTTCCCAAACTTTCCATATAAGCAGCAAAATTGTGAAAATTGGATACAGATTTATCTCCTCAACCCTAACCTTACAAACACCAGAACCCTTATTTAACTTAGCTCGTGCACACAGAGAGCTTGCTTTCCAAGATTCAATGAAGACACCTTCTGTAACATTTTTGTTAAATGTATGCAAATATTGAATTAAAATCCTATTTTCCCAATGATATAAAATCCAAATGCAACAGATGGTACTATAAAATTAAGTACATTTGTCAAAGTTTCAAATACCTCAAACAAACAACATTTTTGTTTTTTGTTGAGGAGAATGAAATTACATTTTATATTGTGGTAGGTGCTAGGCCTTGAATGCTTGCTATTACTTTAATTACTAGAACTTTTTCCTGTCACTGAGGAATGGACAATACATTTTTATTTATCACCATTGAGTTGTAATTATAATCACAACAGAGTGATTTGGATAAATATTCCATGTAAAAATCTTTAGTGTATTTTTGTTTCATCAATAATTCCATATAAATCCCTTTCTTTTTGGCTCAATACATTATACGTTAAGGCTTGTTTGACTGATTTTCTTCTCCTTCTCTTGATCTTATCTTATGTCAATTTCTCTTGTTCTTATCTGATACTGATTAAAAATATATATATAGATTGGACGAAGGGGGTGGGGTAGTATGAATATTGTAGCTGTTGAATAATAAATTAATCATTAAAGTTGGAGCTATACTTAAAATTGGTTTGGTTTTACAATTTTAGAGTTGAGTATTATAATAACATTCAAATATTTTGTGGTGTTTGGGCCATTTAAAGTTTATACAATTCTTATGTACAAGGAATTGTCATTTGGATTTTCGATTACATATGGCGATTTAAAAAAAATGAAATGGTGGTAGTCATCTCCCTTTCCTGGTTGGCCAATTGATTAGAAATAGAAATAACAAAGAGGTGGAAATTTATTTATAAAACTTTAGATGCAATTAGTAGTTTTAAATTAATGAAATTTTTAGGTCATATTGGAAGAGAACTTTTTAGGTCATTTAAAGGGGGCTTAGATCATTTGAATGAGAATGATAATTGTGTCTGAATGTGCTATATACTCCTATCTTTCTACTAACCTGTAAATCCATGAGCCATGTGTTTCTTGCTGTAACACCCCCAAGTTCTATGCTTTTCAAATTAGACATTTGAACATACATCCATAGGGGAGTGGACCCCAATGGATAATTGTTATGTGGATATGGTTAAATACTTAATTATGAAAAATAAATAAAATATTGTGCCTGCACTATGACCAGATGAGAAAGTGAGATCACATGCCTAATCCATGAGGTAATGGAAAAGGAAAAGACTTTCCCCAAATCTTTCAAAAATCCTTGAAAGAAATTATTTCTAATTTAGATTTTTGAGGAAAAATCTAAATTTTCCCCAATGAAGAGGAGTAGTTGGGAAGAGGTGAGAAAAAGCTGGAAAAGCTGAGGAAAAGCTTAAAGAAGCTTTAAAGAGTCCCAAAATGGGAAGCCTAGGCTAAACAGGAATAAAGCATCCTGGAATTCTGGACGCAGAATTGGAAACAGGCTTTGGGGAAAGCACAACTTAAATAAGCTGCTCCAGAACAGATTGAGGTTAGTCTGTTCTGGGGAGGATCTCTGCTCGGGGGTGAATCCTGGGAGATAAAGAGGATTCTAAGGTTGGGAGGACTGGTCATGGTAGATGTATGCATGCCTATTGTTGGAGATTGATGTAAGTCTGTCTTAAATATATCCCTGCTTTATGAATGGTGATGTTATAATTTATTATGCAATTTATGAATTGTGATGTTATAGTTTTTGATGCAATTTATGAGTTATTATGTTATGGTTCATTATGAAGATTGTAGATTGATTATTGGTTCAGTAACTCATGTAATTGTAAACCAAAGCTATTGATAGCAGAGACAAATGGTTGGAATATAGGGATGAGTATCTTGTAAAATGGAGTTAGAGATGGTAGATCCTTTGAACAGCTGATCCCATGATTTTGTACAGGGGTAGCTTGCTGCCTTTCCAAGGAACATTAACTTACTGTGTGTATAGACAGAAAATGTTAACAAACCAGTAACCATGAACATCAAGTACCAAATAACTAAACATATCATAACAATATTGGTGACACAGAATTCCCTGTAACAAATCACAGAAGATAGGACACAACAACTCTGTGATAGTAGTATGGGGTTCAGGATGACAGTTGGGAGGCAATGGAAGGAATTGTAAAACTAAGAATGTAAATTATTCTATTAACTGTAAGTGTAAACATATGAAAGCAGAAGTTGAAGCCTAACTAAGTAAGAGGCTCTAACACTAGGGAGTCTAAACTATCCAGTTCAGTATCCTCCCCTATTTGATTTAAGCAAAGAGGATTTGTGTCCTAGGGAATCGTTGAATCTGCACCCGAGTGTCAACCAAATTGAATGTTGTAACAGTAAAATAAAAGGGAAATCCTACTTGCACAATCATTGTGTGATAAAAAGTTGTGTGAGGGAAGATTGTAAGCATATGTAAGAATACAATGAACAGAGCATCTGGTTACCTCCCATATAAACTGCTGGGAAAGTAGTGGGAGCCATGGAGGTTAACTGAGTATAGATAGAGGTATGCGAGGAGGCATACATCTATATCTCGATGCTCCACTTTAAAATGTTGGAAATTTTATAAGGCTGCAAATGTGGAAGTTTGAGTAAGGGCCTAGTGATCATCTAGAGTTGGACACAACTCTGAACAGAAAACCTGAGAAATACAAAGTATTATATATATAGATATATAAGTCTACTAGATGGACTGAGAAGAGGGGAGGTCAAGTCCAAAAAAATTCTCATGGAAATTCTTGTAATCCATGGCTGTCCAGAAACGCTGAAAAGAATCTAAACCCCGGATAACAGTCTGAATTTGTAAGTGATTCAGTATAAAAACTATAATTGTTATCGTCGCATAAAGCAGAAAATAATTGAGTTATGTTATATGTGTAGCACTCATTACAGGTTCAATTGTCTTCCCCATTCGGGGTGATGTATCTAGACATGTTAGGAAAATGAAAAAAAAAAAAAAAAAGTGGGTCTGGGAGACGTGACACTTGCAAATATTCAATTGTTATTGTTGAAGAAACGCCTTAGTGGATGTAGAGCCAATACATATAGATTATATACAAGGAGCTACTCTACTATAACACTATTCAGATATCACATATCCTATCAAGAAAATAAATTTGGATAAAAGAAACATGAAGGGTTCTAGTATCATTTTTTATCAAGGATAGAAACTTCAAAATTCCTTTCATTGGTCAGGAAACTTCAAAATTCCATCTTTCATCAAGTCAATTATCAAAACTTAAAAATTCCTCGCAAATTATGGAGGGATTTGTGACTCATGAGAATTTGGGCATGTGATTTCAGTGGTGTTTCTGAGTGAAGTCCCCTTCACTAACTTTCTCATTCAGGTTTCACAATCAATTACCTCCATCCAATTGTCTTCTATCACATAACGGCAAAAACCAGCAACACTCAGAAGGAGGAAAGTCTCGGTCAACCAACTCTTTCTGAAAACCTTGGGATATGGGGCACTCAAAACGTCCTCCAATTCCAGCAATATTTCTAATTGAAATTGGGCCAAAATTTTGATGGAAATCACAGCTCCACCAAAGTTGGAGTTTTGTCCATAGAGAACTCTGCCCCTAATTTCTTTGGCACTCTCCAAATTTACCCAAATCCTTAAAAACCTAAAAAAAGTGGATCAATCACAACCATGCCTTCAATATTTCACTAGATTCTGGCATAGGTTGCCAGGAATGGTGCACTTTGAGTGCCCCTTGTCAAAGCTCCTGAAACCCTTCATGAAACAAGAGTTTCTTGATACTCGTCTATTGTATGATAGCATATAGTGGTTGAAGTGACACACAGGGGCTTCACTAAACGAACCTCTAACATATCATGTGCGATCATAGCATATTAAACAATACCCTTAATTTGACTACATATTGGAAAATTCCTCTAAAAATCACATTATTTAACCCCCTACCAATATAAACCCAATACACCCTCCCAATTTAAAAATCCCCTACTTTCAATATATATTGTAGGTATCCATTTTTTCATTAACATTTTTTATACCCCTTTATATTTTTTCATTAACTTTGAGCTCCATTTTTTATTCCTACCAATATAAAAACCATATACCCCCTATATATTCCCCAATATATTATGTCATTTTTTGCTCATTATATATCCCCCAATAGGAACCCACATGCTATAGTATTGCTCTAGCAGTGAAGCCCCTGTGAAGTGACATGTTTATGAAATGGAAATTTTCGAGTATGGATGAAAGGAAATTCAAGTCATTGGAAATTATGAAAGACAGATAGAATTAGATATAGACATGGAAATGAGTAGAATCTCGAATGAGTAGGTCTTGCCCTCTTTTAAAGAAAGGCAGATGTTCATCGAGATATTTTACTGTTTATCCCCCTTCCTCTAGTGGTTCTCTAGAATCCTATTGGGGAATGTGATTTGGAAAGTGCCCTAATTCACCAAGACCAGAATGATTGAAATTTTGAGTCTTAGTAGTTAGACTAAGGTGATAGAGAAACCATAAAAATCCAGTGTGGACCTCTTAAGCCAACTATGAAAATGTGGGTGACTATAAACATGGACCCTTAACCTCATCACATCAAAATCAATATTAAGAAGTAAAAAATTCTATTTGAAAAGTCCAAATAATATGAGAGGGTTTTTTTTTTTTTGAAATAATCCTAGACTTTTATAGGGATAATAATATGATTATGCATCCTAAACTATTTTGGACTAATTTTATGTACAGATAAACCTCTTCCCCTGCATTTCCGCAATAAAATTGTTGCATCATCCATTTTCATTATAAAGAAAAGGGAGGGCCATCATATAATACATCAGGTTTTCTATTTATGTACATGGCATGCAGTTTTTAATGCAAGTGGACATTTTGGCACTATGAAAATAATAGTTGGTTCTTGCACTGTCAACTTCATAGGAAAGAATTCAGATTGTTTTAAACTCAATGTAAGTAGCTATTCCGAGATCCTCGAATGTACTATTTCACTGTGTATACATATTACTGTTTTGACCCTATTTTGTGCTTCGATTGTAAATACTTCACTATACATGTCTCTGACTTCTGTTGACCATTTCTGTGAGACCCTATGTGATACCATCAAACTGAAATGGCATACTTCTCATCAAGCTGTGATGGCCCTGAACCAGTGAGACCTTTCTCACTGTGGTAGCACGAAACAATGATATATTTTTCACTGTGGTATTTCCAAATTGTAGTGTCATACTTATCATGTGATTGATTATACCGAGACTGTAGTTGACCTGTCATTATAACACTAAAGATCTTCACTGTAATATGGATTATACTGATATATGTTTGTCACACCGAGCCTTAACTGTAAATACACCTTTATAACTCATTCTCCTCACTGTTGTGGTATAGAAATAATCTTATAAGAGTACTGAATTGAGGTAGAGGTAATTTCAGCACTGTGATGTCATTGAGACTGAGATGTTACCGAGATCCTTCTTTTCATAGTGACAGAGATTGACCTTTCTTGTGAACTTGTACGTAGCTTAATTATTGGACTGTCTTACTATGACTTGAGCCCTCTTGACATAGGTCTTTTTAGAATGTTTCAAGTCCTTTCAAACTAAAATGACATACTTCTCATCAAGCTATGATGGCACTGAACTAGTGAGACCTTTCTCACTGTGGTAGCACAAAAAAGTGATATATTTTTCACTGTGGTAGTTCCAAATTGTAGTGTCATACTTATCATGTGATTGATTATACCGAGACTATAGTTGACCTATGATTATAACATTGAAGATCTTCACTGTAATAAGGATTATACTGATATTTTTTTGTCACACCGGGCCTTAACTGCAAATACACCTTTATAACTCATTCTCCTCACTGTTGTGGTATCGAAATAATCTTATAAGAGTAGTACTGGATTGAGGCAGAGTTAATTTCAACACTGTGATGTCATTGAGACTGAGATGCTACCGATATCCTACTTTTCATGGTGAAAAAGATTGAACTTTCTTGTGAACTAGCACCTAGCTTAATTATTGGACTATCTTACTATGATTTGAGCCCTTTTGACATAGGTCTTTTTAGAATGTTTCGAGTCCTTTCAAACTGCCTTTGATCATAACCATAGCTCTGAAACCATGTTGAGAATTTGTAGAGCTCGTGTTTAATACAAAATTCTCTTCTTAATAACTACTTGTGAGCTTTCTTATGTGCTCTTCTTTAACTTATTACTCCATCATCAAGTTCGTTATCAAAGTACTTAGTCAAAATGTAGAAAAAAAATTTTTTACACTCGTAATTGAATATCTTATAATGTAGTTAGGAAGGTAAATCTCTGATTTACCTTCCTCACTTACAACTGCTTTAAGATCAGCATGTCTTATTACAATATTGTCTTGACGTTGGAAAATTCCTTCAATAGATATATCTGCATTGTATACTTTTGCATATATCCACAGTCCAACTCTTGTAGCTTCCGCAGATTATATTCTTGTACCTTTCAATTTACATCAGACTTCCATTTTAGATCTACATGCCTTAGATCCGCATTTGGTTTCCCTTCTTTCCATGTTGTTTGCTTCAAACTTTACCTTGATATATCTACACTGACTGAGACCCAAAATCCGCAAATCTGTTCTTCTCTTTTATTGCTGTATACTTTACTGTAATACTTGCTCCTTTTTCCACGTTGTATTAACCTCAGTGTAATCCGCAAAACTTGTTCCTTTTGCACGTTACATAACCTCATTATCATCCACAGATATGTTCTCTTAACTGTAGCATATGTAGGGTATATATAGTAGTTCTGGCCAAGTAATTAAGTTGACCTTATAGCCATTAAGTAGGATGACTTTAACACTTGTTTGTAGGCCGACTTCATAGGCATATCTTCAATGTTTGTAAGCCATTATTCTGCAATGTCCTGGAGGGTATTCTTCACACCTTTTACATGACTCTTAATTACACTAATGTACCTAATAGACATCAAGAAGAATTCTATAGACCTATACTAAGAATCTTGCTCATGAAACCCATGAAGCAAGTAAACCAAAAATTCATTTTATTACTATTGACTTCATCTTTACATAAGTACATAATTACATAGTCATAATGAAGAACTACCTAGTTACACTCTTCAACACTTATGAGTGAAAGTTGTAACTGAATATGTGTGGAGTTACAAAGGATTTTATGATGAGAGGGACATAATTTTTAGCCTTCCGGGTTACTTTGAAAATTTTTACACCACGCTTAGGCCTTCTAGGTGCTTCATGAGATGTGGGGTGCATAGTGAATGGTTGGCCCATGCTCTTCCATGATGGACTTGGACATTGGAGGTGGTTTAACATTTGCTGCTAGACCTTTTTTGGATGTTTGAAAGACATTCTTCCTCGAAGTGTTGGATTAATATGGAGCTTGGTGACTTCATGTTGTTGATGCATGAAGGGAGTTTGTGTGCTTGGAGTAGAGTTGGGTATTTCACCATGACAAAAACATCTCAAAATCAGCATGAGCACACAAAATCACTTGACATGTGATCTCTTGGGTTGAGGGAGTGGATACGTAGATGTGGGAGTCCTTAAGGTGACACATTACCTTGGATATGCATTGTCCTTAAGGAGACACATGACCTAGGAGATGAATTTTAGCTTAGGAGATGCATTTTAGATGGTTTTATACTCTCATACAACCTTTATCAAGTTACATGCACCCTCATTAGAAAAAACAAGAGAATTTTTCTTGCCATGACTATCTTTCTTTGTCATTGTTGACTTAAGAAAGTATTTTAGCCAAGAAACTAGTTTTAAGGTTATGGCATAACTTGTAACATAAATTGAACAGAATTTATATCCAAAATGTTAACTTGTAAACTACTTAGCTGGTTTTAGGCTTTCCATTTAAAATCTACTTCATTTTCAACTTTGAACGATTTGTTCCATAGAATTGAATATTAAGAGATTTTGGTGTAAGGATTAAAAACTAGCCCGTAAGGCCTCTTAGTTATTCATTTATTTTATCTGAATATAACATTTACTATTAAATTAGAACCACTCGGCACAAATACGTCATAGATCAAGATCATACTTTGTAGAGTGTCGTATAATAAAAATAGGAGCAAGGACACCGAATTCTTTCAATTTTCCTGGTTCTTATTCCTTTGGTGTGTCTTTGCACCTTTAGGGGAAATTTCTAGTTTAAAGTCTAATTCTTTAAAGGGTGCTAGCTCAATGGAAGAGAACCTGCTTTACAAGCAGGAGGTTGGTGGTTCAATTCCATCGTGCCATGATATTCATATATAGGGAATGACGAAGTTCAGTTTTTGGTGACAGATGCTCCTTTGACCATCACTAATGAGGTTATGGTGACATTTTTTGGCCCTCGCTAAAATATGAAATGGTGACGGTCAACGAACGCCACCATATATACGCATCAATAGTGACAACCATTAAAGGTCTGTCACCATAAATCGTTGTTGTTGATATGAAATGGTGAGGGTCATTGTTTGTCATTATAGTCATTATTTGTGACAGACATTGATGTCACCAATGAGTTTATGGTGACGGTCAATGAACGTCACCATATATATGCACCAATAGTGACGGCCATGAAATGTCCATCACAAAAAAACATTGTTGTTCATATGAAATGGTGACAGTCACTATCCTTCATTATAATCAATATTCGTGATGGACCTTGAATGTCACCACAACACATACTTTCGACAATGCCACATTTGGTGACGTTCAGTTTTTTGGTGACGGAGGCTATTGTCCATCACCGTTGCTCATATGAAATGGTGATGGTCACTATCTGTCACTATAAATCATTATTGGTGATAGAACTTGAATGTCACCACAACACCTATACTTTCGGTGATGCCACCTTTGGTGACGTTCAATTTTTTGGTGACAGAGGCTATTGGCCATCACCATTGCTCATATGAAATCGTGACGGTCACTATTCATCACTATAAATCATTATTGGTGATGAACCTTGAATTCCACCACAACACCTATACTTTGGGCGAAGTCACCTTTCATGACGTTCATTTTTTGGTGACGAAGGCTCTTTTGACCCTCACCAATGAGCTTATGGTGACCATTTTTTCCCCTCACCAATGTGATTTTTTCTTGTAGTGCTTGCTCCTCACTGGCCAAAGATAGTCTGTCATTTTGGCTCTTCCTCTATGCCATATCTCGTTGCATTCTGGCGTGTTTTCTCCACCACCCAGATCTACATATAGTTTGTTCTCTTCAGCCATTATATGCAGCAATTATTTTCAATACTTTTTCACTATACAGTAAAACAACATCAGTAATATTTTTAAAATTGCATAAAACTACAACAACATATAGTTCCTGTGTGAGCACCTAAACTGCCTAGTTTTTCAACTAGTGTTCTGATACCATTTGTAATGTTTCTCATACACACTAATTTTTTTTTCTTTTCATCACTTTCCGACTAGGGTCTCATCTCATCACTTTGCGATGAGATTCTATCAACATTCTAAGTTTATTAACTATTATAATTCAAAATCGTTATCATATAGATAATGTCATTTCATTTTTCTGATATATATATATATATATATATATATATATTATAATACAATGATATTAACTTCCTTTATTTCCTTCAAAGTATTTCTTTGAATTGCCTATACCAATGTTTCGTACAATTATATGTTTATATATAGCAGTTCAGATATCTATATCATTATCTTAGAAAATGTACTACCTTTAACATTTATACCTCCATATTACACAGGGAGGACTTTAATAAAGATAATGATGTTTACACAACCTTATTATTCATCTCTATATGAAATTTGATATGTTTATTTGTAACATCTCCCACCCTCTCTACAATTTTTTTTTTTCCCATCCATTCTCAATTTCAAGAATAACTCTGCCCAAGGATATAGTATCATTTTTTTTTTTAATTACTATCTTGTTATATCATATTTCTTTCCCCACTATGATTATTGTGTATACATATACCAATATGTCTAAAATCAATGCCTATTTGTTTTTATTACCAAACAATTTGGTATAAAGGGTCTTTGTATTATACACCCTATTAGACATACATCTCATGTTCGATTTAATACAATTGAATCGTTTGGCATTAAACTTATTATTAAGTATATAATGGTGTTCTTAAATTTTTTCACGTCGGCCATGGCATCTCTTGAATTTTAATGAGCAAAGAAATTCCCACGCCGTGAATCTATCATCCTATACCCAATATATATGAAAGTTGGCTTGATTTTATTCACATGGGGGTATATCTATACCTATATCGATCTTATGGCTAGTTTATGAATTTGTAGCCAAGGTTTTTAAATTCACAATGCATGTGTCAGCGTCATCGAATATGTTTCTTGTACATGTTATTTATGGCGAAATGAATGTAAAGATGGATGCCTTTAGCTTCAGAGTACACTTACTGCGTCCTTGCGAAGACGATTTAATGTGTTTTGGGAATTGAAATGTTGTATCAACTCTCCACGTCAACTTACGTAAGGCTCTCTATTGATTTGTGTTGAGTTGTGTTGGATTTCATCTCGTTCATGTTCAATGGTATGAATCCATGTTTGCATTTGCAATTTCCATGCTAGACTACTCTGGAACCTATGCAATCCACACCACATGAGCAGAGGTACTATGAAATTCATTGTATAGATTGTCAATTTAATGTTGAACAACCATGTTTTAAATGAAAATTCCGTCCATTCGATCCATGGACTCACCCTGGAATTTTTTCCACTTGGACGGATGAGATTTCCCTATCCCATTAGGGTTTCATGATTGGGGTTTTTGGGGGCATTTGTATAAATCTTGCACTAAATTTAGAGATTATTCTTTCATCCCTAATTTGTTTTGCGCTACTCATGGTGCCGAGCCTCTGCGTGATAGAGAAGCGAGGCATTATCTATTCCAGGCTTCGTATTCCTCTTTCATCGCCTCACAAGGCAGGTATAATCATATGAGCCCTACACTATGTTAACTTGTGACACTTTTATGATTTATGCGTAACTTAATACCTTCAAGTTACAGTACTAGACCTGAGTTTTTGTTTACGCCATTTTTTTATCTAGTCCGGTTTACTAACGAGGACTCGTGTCTTTGGATTTTCTTTCTTGTATCTGGTTGCATAAATTTCTCACAACATTTTTTTGTGCTATTATAGAATTTTCATTTCCAGATGATGACATTTAACATTATTATCCCCGCGTTATTGCTAGGAATTACTCGTTTTCATCATTATTGCCTTGGCGAGGGTCATCTATTCCATCCGACGAATTATCTGGTTCTGTAGCGGCCAGTTTCTCTTCGGTAAGCCATCGTGGTATTGGAACCATACTATTCTGGAGTTTTTATTTTCGTTTTGGTGAAATTTTTTGACAATACCCTGTGTTATTCCCACAGGTCGCATAGATGAGAACATCTTCCATTCCCAAGGTAAACGAAATTGTTTTGTGTTCCCTTCACATAGTTTATATGAAGATTGTTCTCCTATCATTTTATTATAACGATACTTCATCTTGCTCTTGTTTGGTTGTAGGTAAGTTCGAATAGAATCGAGGGTTTTTGTTCAGTCTTAATGGGTGGAGTTGAAATTTCTACGACTTGACTTGGCTTTTTAAATTTTGGGATTTCAGGTCGGTAATGACGCCTCCTAGCTAGGCGTATGACTAGACTCTTGCGTTATTGTTGTCCCAAATCTTGCTGAGACAAATTCGAATGTTCTTCTATTGTCGCAGAAGTTGTTATTGTATAATTTCTTTACGCCAGAGAATAGGACTGTTAAAAGTTTTTCATTAATGCTAATATTATCGGAATTATTAATTTCTTTGTTCCTATTATTAACTCTTGAAGGTAGGATCCCATACGGGGTTCGGAACTGATATGTATCTATTGGTTTATTTACAATTTTCCTCGATTAATCATGCCCATCAATGATATTATCTGTGAGCCTCCGTTTTTCATTTTCGTATAATCACTCATAGAAATTATTTCTCCCAGACATCTATATGCATAAGTTTGGGCTGGAGGAATTTATAAGCTTGCTCGTTTTATTTTATTTATTTATTTTCAAGTCTAAATCTTCCAGTGCATGAGATATTTCCATGCCTATAGAGTCTATGAATTCACGTACTTTATATACACAGAAATGGATTCTATGAATAATCCTGAGTTTGAGGTTCCATAATAATAGTAACTTATGTTGTTCATAAGGTTTCTGCAACTACATACTTGTACCTTTGTTCCCTAGTACAATAGTTTCAGTACCTATATTGTTTAAGCCAACACTCTTGACTAAAAATTTGTATGAATCTGAGGGGTGAAGTATGAGTCAATTTTCACAGCTTTTACAGTTGCATGCATTATGTAGAGTTTCACATGCTCATCCTAATTTATAATAATTTCTCTAGTTGGGCCATTCCTTTGCAAAAGATGTTAGTCACACATTCAATATATATATATATATATTTATAATACTACAATTGTTTGAATATTTGGTAATCATAATTAGCTAGGTCTCTTCATTAGCTGAAATTGTATAAGCAATAAAATATATGCTCTTTCAATTATGTCCTTACGGTAGCAGGCAACTTATAGATAGCCATGTATTGTTATTTTGGTAGTCTACAGGTCTGTACTTTACTTCGTAAATTTCATAAATATCTTACTACCCACATAATTAAATGATCTCTTTTGTCCACTGGTTTAATTCCTATTGTGAACAAAAGAAGATTACAGTTACAAATTTAGGAATTATGAGGTACTAGAAATCTCCAGATTTAAACCAAAGGCTGCTTTAGAGCTTCTGGATGATTTTTCCTTATTTTTCTAGTTCCTACAACCATGCAGACTGAGGGGGGTTAAATCCCTCCTTAACTCTGTAAATGTACGGAACACTACTATAATTCAGAAAAGAAAATATACATAGCTAACTACAGTCTGTAACATCACAATTAACTTTCCAATTGTTCATAATTACTGTGAGCATTGTTGAACCCTTAGTTAAACTGAGAGGGGGGGGTGAATCAGTTTAACACATACATGGACTTTTAAAACTTTTCTCTCAAAATTTATTTACACCTTCACTTCATGATCAACTTTAATATGTGAGCAATCTTTATTAGTGAGCAACAAGTATCAAACAGATTTGTTAATGTAATAGCAGTCTTAATATGTGAGCAACAAGTATTAAGCAGATTATATAAACCATATCAACACATAAACATCTTGCACAGAGACACCAGATATAAGTGGAAACCCATAAAGGGAGAAAAACACATCTTATTATTGTTGTGATGCAAAGGCAAGCTCCAACTCCCTCTCACCACTGATTTTCTGTAGGCACCGACCTACAGGAGGCTCCTACCTCAATTCTGCAAGCTACAACTTGCAAGGAAGCTCCAACTCCATCGATTTTACGCGAGGCACCAGCCTACGGGAGGCTCCAGCCTCGGTCGGGTACAAGCGACATTTGTCAGCTTGCAGTGGAAGCACCAACTCCATCTATTTCTGAGGCACCAACCTACGGGGAGGCTCCTCGGTCCAGCTGGTCGGCATCTATCAAGCTACAACTTGATAGGGAAGCTCCAACTTCCTTACTCTTTCAAAAGAAAAACACTTGTTGATTTACCTTGGATATCAGCTCAGTTATGTACCTTCTATTCTGCTATTCATCAGTCCTCATATCAGCCCTGCATCATCTCTTCTCATCCCTTCCTTCTTCTCTTCTCAGCTCCTCCTTCTTCATGTCTTTTCTCCTCAATTCTTCATACTCTGCATTCTCTATATTCACATTCTCTGACCTCTGGCAGCTTTCTTATTTTCTTCAACTCTCTTCAATTCTGCTGCACACTCTCTCCTTTTCTCACTCTGTTTTCATCAAAAAAATGCTCCCCTTGGGTATTACCCTATTTTATACAAACTAGCATCATGGCTCTTCGTATTCTACTGGGAATTCGAAATGGACAGTCATGTCTCTTTGCCTTCTGCCTCTTCATCTCTTTTATCCGCTCTTTCAGAAAATATAACTGTAGGTGCTTGTTTTAACATTACAGTGGGATTTTGTTTTCTTCCGGAGACTTGCCAATGCATCACAAACAATAAAAAATTCAATTACAATGTTTACATTCACATATAATGAAAACTCCAACTCACTCATTCTGTCTCTTAGAGCTCGTTGTGCGCATTATGTGTCACAGCATTGGCGTATGCATACTTCTGTGTGTGTTTTGTCTCTCTTATTTCATTTGCTCTTCTTCCCTCTCTTGTGGTGTAACTATTACACTCTGTCTGCTTTTCTTATTTTATATCGATTGCATTTTATATAAATATGTAATATTTACTTGCATTTAAATGTGGGCAAATTCGGCTCTTTACACGCAACAAGTGTCTTGTTGATGTGGAAGTTCCGCAAGCGAAACATACATGAATCACAATTTTTTTTATATTAATAATCGCCCTCCCCTTAAGCTGAGGCCCGTGGGTCCACAGCCCACGCGGCATATTTTAATACAACTACAACCATGTTTTATATATCTAACAACACCCTTTTAATATAACTGTTGGGCAGTTTCAACCAACGCGTATCATATCCATGGTCCGTTTATAATACAGCACTTTAATAATGTCACCCTCTCTTCAATGTAATATTATAATTAAACTCCTTTCTTTGCACTTTAATGTATATGAACCCTTTCTCATGTAACTTCCGGCGATATATCAATAGACCCATTTAACATAGGAAACAAACTTTCGGCCCACTTGCCGATCTTTGACTATCCGCCGATGCGATGAGCTGCCTCCGATTCGATGCGCTGTGATGAATCACTTTACAAATACTTCCGATTGCGATTAATTGCAATCGAAAACTCCATTTGCATGTTCCAATGCCCTATTTTTTCGATGCGATCATCCACTATTCACTTAAATGTGCCGATGCGATTAGAACTGGAACTCAAACCAATAAAATCATAATTTATAGACCCATCTGGTTCGGAGCTTAATCGTGTCCTTATTCTTTGGTTGCATGTTCGACACGCTATCTATTATGGTTTATAGACCCATCGGGTCCGGTCTTCCAATCGCAATCGCAACTCTTATGTTCTCCGATGCGATCATCACTATTCACCGGAACTCAAACACACATGAATTATGGTTCATTGATCCATCGGGTCTAGATTTTCATTGCAATCGCAACTTTTGGTTGGTTGTTCCGATATGCCCATACTGTGATGCTCTGATGCGATTAGGAAAGGGTTCCGCCATATAAGGCTTTATTACCTTTGGTTCTTTTGATCTCGGGCTCAATAATATCTCGGGCTTTGTATTGTAGTCCTGGTCCTTTGTGTATATATGTGATGCATAGCACATATATGTAATGGGATGGATGTATATATATAGGTATCCTCCATCGAGGTAGGCAATTCCCGGAATTTTGTTTATGTTATATGTGACGCCCGGCTGGGTAATGATTCTCGGAATAGGTTTGTATATATATATATATTGTCGCTTGGGTTATACGATTCCCAGAATTGAAAATTGGCTCTGCCTCTGCTGTGATAACAGTTCTGCTTCTTCTACTGCTCTGTCTCCTTTCTCTATCTTTGATATAATGGCTCTGCCTCTATATGCGTTGCCTCTGCCTCTGCCTTAGCTGTGCTTCTATCTCTGTCTCGGCCATTGCTTCCGCTCTGTTTTTTGACTGTTACATTTTGACATTCTTCTTCCTCCTATCTCCTTTGTGCTTCTTGCTGCCTCTGCTACTTGTTTGTTGCCTCTACCTTTTCTACCTCCATTGCCTTGTTGCTGGTCCAGGTACTTCTCCTTTGCCACAGGGTTTATTCAACTCTATTTATAAACCCATGCACAGTCAGTTTCACATAGGAGCCATTTATACTCCCAATTACAGAGTCTCATCATACTCATGTAATGCTAAACAATTCCTCCCATAGATACAAATGAATCCACTTGCAAACACTTCTTCTTGTCTTGGAAGAAATTCTTCTTCTCTTAACTCTGCCCCTTTTTCAAAATCCAATGGCCCTCATTTTGTCCTCACTACTCTGCACCTTGAATAGCTCTATGCTTCTTTGCTATCCTCTGCTCCTTACTTCTCTTTTTGTTGTCTTTGCTACCTCTCTTTTTTCCTCTATTCCCTGTCTTCTACTTTGCCTTATTGCTGGTTCATGTGCTGCTCCTTTGTGTTCCTTTGCCATCAATGACAACATTTCCAACAAGCATACCAGTTGGGTAATTGACCAATCCTCCCAACCATAGAGTCCCTCTATCTCCAGAACTCACCCCCGAGCTGAGACCACCTCCAGGACAGACCAACCTTTGATCTATTCAGGAAGAGCTTATTTAAGCTTTTGCTCCTCAAAGCCTGTTTCTAATTCTGCGTCCAGAATATCAGGATGCTTTTCTTCCTGTTTTCCTAGGCTTCCCTATTTAGGGACTTCTAAAGTTGCTTTCTGCTTTTCCCAACTTTTTACCTTTTCCCAACTACTTTCCACATCATTGGGAAAACTAGATTTTCCTCAAAATCTAATTTGGAAATAAATTCTTTCAAGGATTTTTGAAAGATTTTTGGGGAAAGTATTTTCCTTTATCCATCCTCATGGATTTAGCAAGTGATCTCATAATTCTCATTTTGGTCAATCTGCACAGAATTATTTTATTCATTTTCTCAAATTTAAATATTTAATTACATCCATAAAATACTTATCCGTTTGGGGTCCACTCCCCTTAGGATTAAATTTAAATGTCTAGCTTTGAAAGAAACATAAACTAGGGGTGTTACATATTCTCCCTCTGAAAGAAAACACCATCCTCGGTGTTAATATCTAATTACTCGAGTTCATTTTTCAAATAAAAATGGATATTTTTCCATCATTTTAGCTTCTCTTTCCCAGGTAGCTTCTTCAGCAGTAAAGTGCTTCCATTGCACCTTTACTCTTGCTACCGTTCGATTCCTCAATTCAATTTCTTCCTGATCCAATATTTGAAGCAGTTCTGGAAGGAACTCCCCTTCTGGTTCCACCTGTATCACATTCCAATCAACTATGTGAGAAGCATCATGTATATATCTTTTTAATAATGAAACATGAAACACATCATGAACTTTAACATGGGGTGGTAAGGCCAGCTTGTAAGCCACTGGTCCCACCCTTTCTAATACCTCAAAAGGACCACAATATCTAGGAGCCAGTTTTGCACAACTTCCAGCATAAAGTGTGCTCTTTTTGGGTTTAATACGCAAGTACACATGCTCCTCCACTTTTAATTCTCGATGTGTCCTTTTCTTATCAGCATAGTTTTTATGGCGATCTTGTGTTGTCTTGATGTTTCTTTGTATTTGCTTAGCAATTCTTACCATCTCTTGTAAAGCATCTGGTCCCAACATTAGCTTATTTTCAGGTTGGCTCCAACTTAAAGGTGTATGACATTTCCTTCCATAGAGTGCCTCAAACGGACTCATTTTGATGGAGGATTGATAGCTATTATTATAGGAAAATTCAGCTAAATGCAAGTAGTCTTCCCATTTTGATGGCCTATCCATCACGTACATTCTTAACATATCCTCCAAAATCTGATTTGTTCTCTCTGTCTGCCCATCAGTCTGAGGGTGATAGGAAGTACTAAAATTAAACTTAGTGCCCATACCTCCAAATAGACCTTTCCAAAATGTTGTTGTGAACTTAGCATCTCTATCTGAAACAGTCATCTTTGGGACCCCATGTAATCTTACTATCTCTTTTAGAAACACATCTGCTACTTGGGTTGTCCCAAAAGTAAACTTTACAGGTATGAAGTGTGTAGCTTTTGTTAAAGTGTCTACCACTACCATCACTAAATCGTGTTGGTATTTAGTTTTGGGTAGCCCTATTATAAAATCTATAGAAACTGTGTCCCATTTCCATTCCACAATTGGCAAAGGGTTTAAAAGACCAGCAGAATGCTGATGCTCAGCTTTAACTAGTTGACATTCCATGCATCTAGATAAATATTCTGCTACGTCTCTTTTCATTCCTGGCCAAAACAACTTTTTTTTCAAAGTTGTTAACATTTTCTGATACCCAGGATGCCCTGCATATGGCTGTTTGTGATATTCATCTAGAATCTCTCTTTTCAAGGACTCCACATTGGGGATATACAATCTGTTTTTGTAGCAGATCAACCCTTTTTGGTTTTGAGTGTAATCAACCATCTCCTTCTTTAGTAGTTTCACTTGTAGTGTTTCATAATTTGGATCTTGGTTTGCTGTCTTTTTTATTAAATATTCTAAATCAAAGTTTGCACTACTTCCAATTCGATTTATATTTTGGCAAGAATTTCTTTTCCTTTGATATGTTTTATGTCCATATCAAATTCACTCAGAAAAGACAGCCATTTGGCTTGTTGAGCATTCAAATCAGTTTGGGAAAAGAAGTATTTAAGACTAATATGATCTGTCATCAATGTAAATTTCTTTCCAAGAAGATAGTGTCGCCACATCTTCAAGGCATGAATAACAACAGCTAACTTCAAATCATAGGCACTATAGTTTTGTTCATGGGTCTTCGGTTTCCTAGTCTCATATGCAATAATTGAATTTTCCTACAAAAGGACTCCTCCCAACCCCTCTCTACAGGCATCTGTGCATACAGAAAATTCTTTATCAGGATTTGCAATTTTCAAGATAGGGGCTGTGGTGAGTTTTAATTTTAATTGTTCAAAACTGTTTTGGCACTTTTCAGTCCACTCAAATTTGACACCCTTCCTTTGTAGTGCGGTTATGGGGTATGCTATGGTAGAAAATCTCTCCACAAATCTGTGATAATAACCTGCAATCCCCATGAATGATCTCATTGCTGAAACATCTGTTGCACAGGCCATTCTTTAATAGCCTTTATCTTTTCAGGATCAATAGCCAACCCTTGTTCAGAAATAATATGACCCAATTATTGGATCTTGTCCTTATAGAATTCACATTTACTGAATTTGGCATATAACTGGTTTTCTTTCAAAGTTTGCAATACTATCCTCAAGTTCTCTTTGTGTTCTTCCTCACTTTTTGAGTAAACTAAAATATCATCTATGAACACAAGTACAAATTTATCCAAGTACTTATTTAACACACTGTTCATTAAGTACATAAAGGTGGTAGGGGCATTTTTCAAACCAAAAGGTAGGACTACAAATTCGTAGTGACCATACCTGGTTCGAAAGGCTGCTTTGCTGATGTCTTCTTCTTTAATTATGAGTTGGTGATAACCAGTCCTTAAGTCAATCTTTGAAAATACTGAAGCCCCTCTCACTTGGTCAAAAAGATCATCAATTCTGGGCAATGGGTATCTGTTTTTAATTCTCAACTTATTCAGTTGACGATAATCAATGCACATCCTAAAGGTTCCATCCTTCTTTTTCACAAATAGAACTGGTGCTCCCCAAGGAGACACACTCGGTCAGATATAGCCCTTATCCAACAATTCTTGCAATTGCATTTTTAGTTCCATGAGTTCGGGGGGACTCATTCGATAAGGGGCTCAGGAAACAGGTGTTGCTCCCGGCACCAAATCGATTGGAAATTCAATCTCTCTTTTGGGAGGAAGATGAGGAATCTCATCTGGAAAGACTTCCTTAAACTCTCTTACTACTGGCAAAGTATCCAACAAATTTTCTTCAGTTTTCTATTCTGTCTCTTCTACATGTACTGCATAGACTTGGTATCCTTTCCTAGCTGTTCATTTTAATTGCAATGGTGATATTTTTCTTACAGTGACAGGTTTTGGTTTTCCCTTGAGAATAAAATGTTTCCCCTCTTCATCTACACAATGTAGGGTCTTATCCCAACAATTCATCATGGCCTTTTTCTTTTCCAGCCAGTCCATTCCTATCAACAAGTCATATGAACCTAATGGCATAATGTTTAAATTTACTTCTGTTTGAAAATCATTTAATTTGATTGTTGTTTGAGGTAAATTATGAGTTACTTTCCTCTTAGTGCCAGTGGCTAACTGGACCGGCCATGACTGCTGAAATTTTTCAGTTTTGAGATTGCATTTTTCTACAATTTTTGGACTAATGTAACTCAAAGAAGCACCTAGATCAATCAAAACAATAACAGATTGGTCAGCAATCTTACCCTCCATTTCAGCCATGGTAGCTTGGTGTTCTGCTTGTCGATTCTCCAAGGCTGCACTGATAGTGGGTATATTTCTTGCTATGTCATTTACTGTGGTAGCTTCTCGATATCTCATAATCATCTGAATGTTTCGGTGGGGACAATCCCTCAACAGATGGGGTTCTCCACACCCCCAGCATTTCAAAGGTTCCCTCATTTTGACTGTGCCTTTCTTCTTATTTCCCTCATCTAGTTGTTTGGACCCAATTTGAGACTGAGCTGTCTAGCTTTCTTTTGCTTTATTAAACTTTTTCCTCTGGTGATCCCTACCAAAATTCTTCAAGTAAACTGGTTTCTGTTTCTTCCCTTCCAACTCACCCTTGTTTACCCAGTTTTTCCCATGCTCACCTTTTCCTTTAAACTGCTGGTAGCACAATCTAGCTTTTCTAACAGCTTTGTCCATTGTTTTTGGGTTATCAAACTCAATCTTCTCTTTGTACACAGCAGGTAAATAGTTCAAAAACATTTTTACCCTGGCCTTCTCTTCCCTAATGTAAGGGACATATCTCAACAGATTAGTAAAATTGGAGACAAACTCATCAATAGCAAGTTGTCCCAGTCTAAGCTCATGACATTCTTTTTCCTTATCATCATAATAACATTCATTTAAATAGCGGTTTTTAAACTTAACTTGGAAATCTTCCCAGGTAACTGTCTTTTCATCAATAGCATGAACCATTTTTGTTTCCTCCCACCACAAGGTAGCCTTACCTTGCAGCTAGTAGACAATTAATCTAGTTTTCAGATTGATTTCATATTCATAGACTTGAAAGTATTTAATCATGTTCAACAACCAGGCTTCAGCATCTTCCTCCTTCTCCCCATCATAGGAGGGAGGCTTGATCTTTCGGAATTCCCCTTGTAATTCCTTTTTCTATTTATACTAATGCCTAGCAGCATCATCTTCTTTAGACTCATCAGTCTTCCTCTTTCTGGAACCTTCACCTTCTTGGCTGTTCCACGAAGTTAGTTCTCTAATGAGCTTTTCCTGCTCCTCACTGGTTAATGACAACCTGTCATTCTGGCTTCTTAGCTCAGCCATTTCTCGTTGTAAACTATGCAACATAGCCATCACTGGAGCGTTGGGATCTGGTGTATTCTCTTCATCACGCAGATCAACATAAATTTCATCATTTCCAGCCATTGGAATTGTTTGTTTCAGCACCACACTGTACACTAAACAACACAGATCAGTAATAAATAAATAAAAAATTATAAATAACAATTACAATGCGCACATAACAATAGTGAGCACAACAACAATAGCCCATTGTTATGTAACATAAGATTTGATACCATTTGTAACATCTCCCACCCTCTCTACGTTTTTTTTTTTTCCATGCATTCTCAATTTCAAGAATAATTCCGCCCAAGGATATAGTATCATTTTTTTTTTTTAATTACTATCTTGTTATATCATATTTCTTTCCCCACTATGATTATTGTGTATGCATATACCAATATGTCTAAAATCAATTCCTATTTGTTTTTTTTACCAAAAAATTTGGTATAAAGGGTCTTTTTACTATACACCCTAGTAGACATACATCTCATGTTCGATTTAATACAATTGAATCGTTTGGCATTAAATTTATTATTAAGTATATAATGGTGTTCTTAAATTTTTTCACGTTGGCCATGGCATATCTCGAATTTTAATGAGCAAAAAAATTCCCATGCCGTGAATCTATCATCCTATACCCAATACATATGAACGTTGGCTTGATTTTATTCACATGGGGATATATCTATACCTATATCGATCTTATGGCTAGTTTATGAATTTGTAGCCAAGGTTTTTAAATTCACAATGCATGTGTCAGCGTCATCGAATATGTTTCTTGTACATGTTATTTATGGCGAAATGAATGTAAATATGGATGCCTTTAGCTTCAGAGTACACTTACTGCATCCTTGTGAAGATGATTTAATGTGTTTTGGGAATTGAAACGTTGTATCAACTCTCCACGTCAACTTACGTAAGACTCTCTATTGATTTGTGTTGAGTTGTGTTTGATTTCATCTCGTTCATGTTCAATGGTATGGATCCATGCTTGCATTTACAATTGCCACGCTAGACTACTCTGGAACCTATGCAATCCATGCCACACAAGAAGAGGTACCGTGAAATTCATTGTATAGATTGTCAATTTATTGTTGAACAACCATGTTTTAAATGCAAATTCCGTCCATTCGATCGGTGGACTCACCTTGGAATTTTTTCCACTTGGACGGCTGAGATTTCCCTATCACATTAGGGTTTCATGATTGGGGTTTTTGGGGGCATTTGTATAAATCTTGCACTAAATTTCGAGATTGTTCTTTCGTCCCCCATTTGTTTTGTGCTACTCATGGTGCCGAGCCTCTACGTGCTAGAGAAGTGAGGCATTATCTATTCCAGGCTTCATATTCCTCTTTCATCGGCTCACAAGGCAAGTATAATCATATGAGCCCTACGCTATTTTAACTTGTGATGCTTTTATGATTTATGCGTTTGTTAATACCTTCAAGTTATAGTATTAGACCTGAGTTTTTGTTTACGCCATTTCTTTATCTAGTCCCGTTTACTAACGAGGACTCGTGGCTTTGGATTTTCTTTCTTGTATCTGGTTGCATAAATTTGTCACAACGTTTTTCTGTGCTATTATACAATTTTCATTTCCAGATGATGACATTTATTATCCCCACGTTCTTGCTAGGAATTACTCGTTTTCGTCATTATTGCCTTGGCGAGGGTCATCTATTCCATCCAACGAATTATCTGGTTCCATAGCAGCCAGTTTCTCTTAGGTAAGTGATCGTGGTATTGGAACCATACTATTCTGGAGTTTTTATTTTCGTTTTGGTGAAATTTTTTGACAATACCCTGTGTTATTCCCACAGGTCGCATAGATGAGAAGATCTTCCATTCCCAAGGTAAACAAAATTGTTTTGTGTTCCCTTCGCATAGTTTATATGCAGAGTGTTCTCCTATCGTTTTATTATAACGATACTTCATCTTGCTCTTGTTTGGTTGCAGGTAAGTTCGAATAGCGTTGAGGGTTTTTGTTCAATCTTAATGGGTGGAGTTGAAATTTCTGCGACTTGACTTGGGTTTTTAAATTTTGGGATTTTAGGTCGGCAACAACGCCTCCTAACTAGGCATATGACCAGACTGTTGCATTATTGTTGTCCCAAATCTTGCTCAGAAAAATTCGAATGTTCTTCTGTTGTCGCAGAAGTTGTTATTGAATAATTTCTTTACGCTAGAAAATAGGACTGTTAAAAGTTTTGCATTAATGCTAATATTATCGGAATTATTAATTTTTGTGTTCCTATTATTAACTCTTGAAGGTAGGATCCCATACGGGGTTCGGAACTGATATGTATCTATTGGTTTATTTACAATTTTCCTCGATTAATCATGCCCATCAATGATATTATCTGTGAGCCTCAATTTTTCATTTTCATATAATTACTCATAGAAATTATTTCTCCCAGACATCTATATGCATAATTTTCGGCTGGATGAATTTATAAGCTTGCTCGTCTTATTTTATTTATTTATTTTCAAGTCTAAATCTTCCAGTGCATGAGATATTTCCATCCCTACAGAGTCTATGAATTCACGTACTTTATATACACAAAAATGGATTCTATGAATAATCCCGAGTTTGAGGTTCCATAATAATAGCCACTTATGTTTTTCATAAGGTTTCTGCAACTACATACTTGTACCTTTGTTCCCTAGTAAAATAGTTTCAGTACCTATATTGTTTAAGCCAACACTCTTGACTAAAAATTTGTATGAATCTGAGGGGTTAAGTATGAGTCAATTTTCACAGCTTTTACAGTTGCATGCATTATGTAGAGTTTCACATGCTCATCCTATTTTATAATAATTTCTCTGGTTGGGCCATTCCTTTGCAAAAGATGTTAGTCACACATTGAGTATATATATATATATATATATATTTCTAATACTACAATTGTTTGCAGATTTGGTAATCATAATTAGCTAGGTCTCTTCATTAGATGAAATTGTATAAGCACTAAAATATATGCTCTTTCAATTCTGTCCTTATGGTAGCAGGCAGCTTATATATAGCCATGTATTGTTATTTTGGTAGTCTACAGGTCTGTACTTTACTCAGTAAATATCATAAATATCTTACTACCCACATAATTAAATGATCTTTATTGTCCACTGGTTTAATTCCTATTATTAACAGAAGGAGATTACAGTTACAAATTTTGGAATTATGAGGTACTAGAAATCTCCAGATTTAAACCAAAGGCTAGTTTAGAGCTTGTAGATGATTTTTCCTCATTTTTCTAGTTCCTACAACCATGCAAACTGAGGGGGGTTAAATCCCTCCTTAACTCTGTAAATGTATGGAACACTACTATAATTCGGAAAACAAAATATACATAGGTAACTACAGTCTGTAACATCACACTTAACTTTCCAATTGTTCATAATTACTGTGAGCATACCACTTGGGTAATTGACCAATCCTCCCAACCGTAGAGTCCCTCTATCTCCAGAACTCACCCCCGAGCTGAGACCACCTCCAGGACAGACCAACCTCTGATCTGTTCAGGAATAGCTTATTTAAGCTTTTGCTCCCCAAAGCCTGTTTCTAATTCTGCGTCCAGAGTATCAGGATTCTTTTCTTCCTATTTGCCTAGAGGCTTCCCTATTTAGGGACTTTTAAAGCTTCTTTCTGCTTTTCCCAGCTTTTTACCTCTTCCCAACTACTTTCCACATCATTGGGGAAACTATATTTTCCTCAAAATATAATTTGGAAATAAATTATTTCAAGGATTTTTGAAAGATTTTTGGGGAAAGTATTTGCCTTTATCCATCCTCATGGATTTAGCAAGTGATCTCATAATTCTCATTTTGGTCAATCTGCACAGAATTATTTTATTCATTTTCTCAAATTTAAATATTTAATTACATCCATAAAATAATTATCCGTTTGGGGTCCACTCCCCTTAGGATTAAAGTTAAATGTCTAGCTTTGAAAGAAACATAAACTAGGGGTGTTACATTATTAGTATTTTGATGGGGAACATAATTTTTATGAATAGCACCGTAATAAAGTCAAAACACCCTCCCCCATTTTTATGTACTTCCATATATATATATATATATATATATATATATATATATATATATATATATATATATTCATGAAGATTTTCTAATGGATTTCGTATCATATATGAGTTTATCTCCTACATACCTTATGACTTATTTTGTACTTTGGTTAATATACTTCCATATGTTTTGACTATTTATTAAATTCCCCTTTGAAATGTGACCCCAAGGCATTTACAAATGACTTGATCTCTTTATGGCGTGTCGTGGATACATAACATTTGTTTCATAACTTTTCTTGAGTTTCTCACATGCATTTAAGTCAATTCCTGTTAACGTATATGATAGTGTACTGTGATGTTTACATCATATTGAAGGAGAGCTATCATCGTATTTTTAAATTGGTTTTTAAAACACTAGCCCATGTGACCCAGTACGAAAGTTTTAATTATGAGATTTATCTGTTGAAATTTCTTGGAGTTTCTCATCCCCCTGAGGTAAGTATATTGATCCATACTCAACCTCGCATCGTTTTCCATGTGGACGAATTTGATGCCATGGAGGGTTTTAGGGTTTCCTTGGCATAATTATATTTAAATGAAATTTCCAGTGTTCTATCAAATCTTCTGAACTAATATCTCGGTCGTTTTTCCTAAGAACTCTCTCAAGGAGAAAAGAAGGCTTACTGGTTTATCGTCGTCAGGGTTTTGATACACCCACAATGCCACTACAACTTACGTCCACTATGTCACCGGTAAGGTTTTCTTTATTCATTTCTAGGTAACTAGTTTTAAATCGTTGATCCTCTCCTCCTTCTATTGGAAAACCTATTTAATTTGCGTCACAAATTTTCTCGTTGAATTTCTGAAGAATTTGGATTTGGTTTCAATTCAGATTTTACAGAACTCTGATTTCCCAAAATTGCATTAGGGTTACATTATGTTCTTCCAGTGGATAATAATGATTTCTCTACTATACAATACGATTTTTGTGTAAATGCCGTAGGTTTTTATCTCCAAAGAGTTTTTTTTTTTATCGACTTCCTAACTTACTCCAGTTAAATTTAGAGATTCAGTCACTCTTCACTGAACAGGCAGTGCCCCTAGAAATCAAATTTGAAGCATGGTTCTCGTTATGCAAGGAATAATTTCCTTTTCATCTTTATTAGCTAATGCTATATCATCTACCAGATAATTAAATTTTTTTATGAGCTCATCATTTTCATGGTACTCAGTTCTCTACTCCTTTCAATTTCTCTGACTGAGACTTACATTTTATCCTTTTGCTCTATAGGACTTTTTATATGGAGATGTATAACCTAGAAAGGTATCTTATTAACTCTTTAAACTCGTCATCCCATTCATCTGCATTTCATTTCATTCTCTATTAGAAGTTTTTCTTGTAATAATTTAACTTCGTTTATGTGTTCGCAGGTATAAATATTCCCTTGCTTATCTTCGAGCTTCTAGAACTCATCCTTATCACTTCAACCCTTTTCTTATATGCTTTTGATTGTGATACAGGTTAGTGTGCTTATACCTAAAAACACATTGCTCCATCAGCCGAGATATCTCGCTCTAAATTTTTACATTTTATTATTTTAGAATTGAATTTAATAGTTTTATATTTCAGAACTGGTACACTACATTTCTTCAAAGAGAAATTAATGCACTCTCACTGAGATATATATTATTTTAGTCTTATTTACTCGCATGGTAGAATAGTGGTTCATTTCTATTCTGTTTGTATATTTTTGAAAACTTCACGAATTGTGTTGAAGAGACTTTTTTTTTTTTTTGCAACTGTCTTATGAATTTATTAAGGTTTGAGACCTCTGTATATTTCTATCATTAAATTTTATAAGTTTCATCTTCCATCCTAATGGAATTTCGACAACTTTCTTGTTCCCTTAATTTGCTCCATTTATGTGCAGGATAAAATTTTATAATAGCAAGTCTCTTAGATACATCTCTGCATATATGTATATACACCTTTCGTACGATGATACTTCCACTTTTCTTCATTTTTCAATAATATGAAATTTTACTAACACAGAAAGTTTATTTCATTATTAAAAAAAAATTTCTAAATACTCAATCTAGTCGCCACTGTATACTACCTCTAAGATTATCTTTATTTTACTGTGTTTATTTTCTGTAATAATACGAATAGACATAGATTAATAACAGAATTGAAATTTTAATAGCGAATTAGTGTAACCAGGAAATTTCCATTTGACTTCCAGGAAAATCTTTATTTTGTGCATATCTATTAAAATTTGTTTCCTAGTTACCATACCATTCAAATTGAAATTGAAACACAATATATAAATTCTATTTTGTTTATCTGGTACAACAATGATTTAGTATAATCATAATAGAATAATATCATTGAAATTTTAGTCACTACTACTATATGCTCGATTTTCTATTAGCAGAATGAATACTTTTTCTCAAGCATTTACACAGAATTTAACGACACATCTCATATTAACCATTTGCATTCGATGTTTAAAATGAAAAACTTAAAGGAGATACCTATCCCCAGATTTAAACCTTTCCTAGGTTTAGACATTCTCGTGGATGGTTCTTTCCAGATCTCTCCTATGCAACCATACAAATTGCAGCATTTCAGCTTAAACAATTATGTTAAATGCATGGGATACTTATCCATTTAAAATTTCAAAAGTTATTTAACTAATTCAAATAAAACATTAGCCACTCATAAGTAGAATATATATAATTTAGATAATTAAATTTAGGCATCCATACAAATTTCTATGACTAGTTCCTCCCAACCTTAGAGTTCTTTCTCTCCCAAACTCACCCACGAGCTGAGATCTCCTAGTGACAAACAACCCTTTGTCTGTCCTGGAAAAACTTACTTAAGCAGTGCTTCCCCAATCTTGTTTCTAAATTCTGCGTCCAAAATGTACAGGATGCTTTCTTCATGTTTTTTTCCTAGGCTTCCCTCAATGATATACTTTAAAGCTGTCTTTTTCTGCTTTTCCAGATTTTCCACCTCTTCCCAATTTCTTTCCTCTTCATTGGGGAAATTATATTTTTCTCTCCCAATATAATTTAGCAATATTCCTTTCAAATATTTCTAAAAGGTTTTGGGAAAGTATAACCTTATTCATATCCTCATGGATCAAAGTTTTAGATCTCCAAATCTCAATCTGGTCATAATGCACACATAACTATTTTCTTCATTTTTATTGATAATTATTTAATTAAAATCCACACATTGTTTCTCCATTGGGGTCCACTTCCCCTTTGGATTGGTTCATATGTCAATTTAAAAAGCATAAAAACTTGGGGTGTTACACATCTTTAATAAGCTTAACGAAATGATTGAAGTCCTTTATGTAGGAGTCAGTGTTTCGAACAAGGGGCTTAAGAATATTGACAACATATTTTCCCAATTCATAGGTGGGGGATCCTATGGTATTAACAATCAGTTTAAGGGCACCCCCCTCTTTATGAATCTTGGGTAATCCATAAATTCTTGGAATGACCTCATGAGAAAGCATTAGGGGAATTTTGAGGTCTAAAATGGGCCTCCTAAGAAAAATGTACAAAATTTTTTTTTGATAAGAAATAATAGGATTCAAGATGATGATGTCAACCATGGGGGATGATTCACCATTTTTTAAGTAAAACGGTAAAAAAATTAAAAATATTAAAAATATTAAAACTACTTTTTCAACTCGTATTTTCAACTTTTCTCCCAAATTGTTTACTCAAATTTCGAGTGGGAGTACTCATTGGATGCAAAATTTAATTCATCATCCAAGGAGCACCCATGTTGCATAGTTACAATGGACCTTGTTACATGAAAAATGAGAAATACATGAAAAAATGTGATTGCAATCACGTTTTTCATGTATTTCTCATTTTTTGTGTTGCAGGGTCCATCAAAAGTATGCAAAATGGGTGCTACTTGGATGAGGAATTAAATTTTTTATCCAACAAGTATTCCCACTTGAAATTTTAGTAAAACCTTTGGGAGATAAGTTGAAAAAGTAGTTTTTTCTTTTCTCCCTCTAAACTCTGATGATGTAATCAAATATTATTTTATTATTTCCACTATTATTTTATAATTTTCTTAAGAGGCCCATTTTAGACCTCAAAATTCCCATAATGGGTCAATTTCTATTTTATCTTATCATGTAGATGCTCATTCATTTTTCTTACATAATCAACCTTATCTAAAACAAAAACAACCACTCTATTTTTTTCCTTTACGATCACAATTATGTCATTATTGCGAAGGGCTCTAAGAGCAATAATCTCATCTTCGCTTAGGTTTATCCTAGGGGCTCTCACTTTCCTCAATATGACGAAGCATTATTGTCTTAATGCTTCTATTTCATCCAAGTCTAAACTTTGAATCCCTTCCTTAATGATGCAAATAATGTTGTCTTTTGCAATGTCCTTAGGGGCAACAACAAATCCTAAACCTTTGTTGAGAATTCTGTTGGTTGCTTGACTTAACTCCACAGAAGACAAATTAACAACCTTCTTATTCTTGGTTCGAATGTGTTTATCACAAATCAACAATTGAATCACCATTTAAGCAACTATCTATAAGGTTGTTTTCCCCACAACCCTAGCAACTCTCTTGCTTGCTGCCTACCACGCTAGCTAAACGCTAAGAGAACAAAAGATCTCTTCAAACATTCTTATTTCAGGATCCAATGTGGCCATCACCCAAATCCTTATCTTCCTTTAAGCACACATCATTATGTTTTCTATCACTATAACAACGACTACCATTCATAAAACCCTGGTTAATGTCCTTAATGCTGCCAACCGAGATGGTTAAAATTGAATCATTTTCCAGGACCGAGCTACCATGAGAAAAATTTATACCAGTCATATCATCCATGCTGCTATTGTTGTTATCAACATCACAACAGTTCATGGTTTTATCCTCTAAGGGTTGATTAGGGTTAAAATATAGACCGCCATCTAATTTCGAATGATCTGGCATACTGTAACATAGATCGCCAACTAATTTAGAATGATCCAACATATTGTATCCATGCCTAGTTGGCCTTGAGCTAGCTCAGGAGTCGTGCATTGCTAACATCTTACTAGCTTCTTCACATATTTTATTTGAACCTCTAATTCTATTACCATCTAACGTTTATGTAGCAGTTGAATTCAAACTTAATTTGCAATCATGGTTGCTATAAATCTCAGAAAATGACATCAACCTTGCTGAGGATGGACACTTTCTAAGAAAAATAGCTCTTTAAAATTGTACGTAGTCACCTTCCTCCTAAATGAAACCACAACCGAGTCTAATCATTTTTGTTGCCATACGAGTTGTTCAATGACCCAATATTAACAGATCCCTCACTGACAGGGATATCAACCGAGATGGATTCTTCTCTGTCTAAATTATCGGGAACTTCTACACTACAATCCAACATCAAATTTTTACAACAACTAAAGGTTTTAATTAATCTGGATTTCCTTATGACAGAGGAACTGCCCGAAACAAACTCTACGCTATAGGGAACCTCCTTTACGCACTATGACACTAAAGTTATACTACTAGTAGAGATAATAGTAGCATTCATCATTATGGACTGTGATGAGCCAACACTGCTTATCGCTCCTGGAGAGTTAATAATGAGTGTTGGAATCTCAAAGCAACCAACAACTGCCATCGCCAATTTGGAATGCGTATACCCATTGATTGAGTGCGTATACCGATTGAAATTTTTATTTTCCTAAGAAAAATGTGTATACCCTTCGAATGATTGTGAATACCCATCGGAAGAATGGTTTTCATCTACAGCCATTCTTCTGGTTTTTTCAAGATTTCTAGCTTTTCTATTGCAAGCCACATGACCCTATTTCTAAGCCACATAATCTTAATAAATTAATTAATATATTAACCTAAAAAATTACTTAATGACATAATAATATATCCCTAACCCACATAATTATTCAGTAGTTCATGCCAATGTCATTAGTAAACCCTGATCATGTTATCATATCTCCAATCCAGTTTCTCAATACTTATACCAATTTCCTTAGTGAAGCCTTATCCTATTCGCATGCCCTTTATAATGGCAAGGTCATCCAACCTTTGAATTCCTCAGTGGTCATCCTTTGGTTGATCTCTCCCCAACTCTTTTTGGGAGAATAAATGTTTTCCTCAAGAATTATCTCATGATGATTAAGTAATGCTGATGGAATTTTCACATGTTAAGGGAAGCTTAATTTTACAACCAATGGTGATTATATTATAGTACTTTTATACTATATTAATTTTTGGTTACACTACCAAAAAAAAAATGGAAATGACAATTTCATCCCTTCATTGAATTCAGATAACATTTTATTACCACTCAGAAAAATTATAACATTTTATTTTCCATACAAATCTCCTTCTATTCTCCAGTTTTTTCTATAAATAGCTATGATTAACAACAATATATAGTGGATTTAATGTATTATCAAATTTCGTAATAAATAGGTATTTTGGATAATGTCATAGGGTTTTTCATGGCATAGGATTATGGAAAAGAATCCGAGTGTATTGGTATAGAAAATGACGACAACTCTGGATATTGCTAAGCTTTAGTATTTTTAGCTTTGGTTTCTATACCATATAGAGACTTCTCATTTGCATTAAGCCTGCATGCCAAAACATAACACAACCCTTTTATCTATAGCTTTTATGTTGAAAATTTAAACAGAGAGGAGGATGATTCCTCAACACACGGAGTTCACACAGAGTTGCGGAAATATCTTTAAACAAGAAAATACAGTTGTGGAAATCAAATCATGAAGGTATTCCTTTTGATACAGAGTGGCGGAGATTACAAAACACAGATATAGTGAAGAAAATATAATCAAAAAAATTTACTCACAGTGAAACAAGGTAAGACAAAGTTGTTGTGGTAAAACTCATTGGTAAAATTTTCACAACCAAATCGCAACTAACAATAGTTTATATTATAATTCAAAAAAACAACAAACACATTCATATGGAGTTTGCGGCTACTTCACCAGTAAAACAACTATTCTTACTAAGAATTTACACACAGTAAAACACAGTAACATATTATTTTCGCGCACCTACCAAAATTTTCTCCATGATCTTCTCCTTCTTGTCTTTCCAGAATTACATCCGCCACATTAGATGAGACTACACTATGCTTGTTAACTAAAAAATTATATATCTAAAATATTAATTCATGACAAGAAAAATTTAATACACATGATGGGCGAACATGACTTTATGAACTTTACGAGGTTGCACGAAGTAAATAACACTTGTGTATTAAATGTTTTCCCTTAAGATTTTAATAACCATGCATTAAATTTATATTTGAATTTTAATTAATTTACTTTGTTGCGGAACGGGTAGAATCTAATCTGCTCAAAACTTCATTTATGTGATGTCTTTGCCTACAAGAACAATTTGCAACTTGCAAAACATGCGGTGAGGTATGGTTGCTTGTCAGTGTACATAAAGCGGTGGTTGAGATTAATTCTTCAACACTCCCCCTTAATCGCAACTACCATCATTGAACATTACCAAACAATCTCTGAGATAAACAAAATTTTCACGTCCCAATGGATTTTTGAAGATGTCTACAAATTGTTTTTCTGACCTATAATGCTCCAACATAATCTCACCATTGTTAACTAATTCTCTTATGAATTGATATTTAGCATCAATGTGCTTTGTCTTCTTGTGAAAGACATAAATATTTGATACTACAATTGCTGAACTGTTGTCACATAAAATAATGGTTTCTCCATCTTGTTCATGGTATAAATCCCACTACATCCTTCTTATCTAAACTTCTTGACACACTTCTTCTATTGCGACGACTTATTCAGCTTCTTCTCTTGGCAGTGACACTATCGGTTGCTTCTTGGAAGCCCATAAAATGACTCCCTAACCCAAATGAAAAATATATCCCGACATGCTCTTTCTGTCATCAAAAATTCTTTCCCAATCATTGTCATTGTAACCAACCGGCCTAAAATCATCTATTACAGAGTACAAAACTCCATACTCCTTTGTCCCATTGACATAATTTAAAATTCTTTTCGCTGCTTGCCAATGTGTCTCCTAAGGGTGTCTCCATGAAACTTGACACAAAAATCACTGCATACATTATATCAGGCCTAGTTTCAGTCAAATACATTAGGCTACCCACCATGATTTTGTATAATATCGGATTGACATTGCTGCTGCAATCTTCCTTGCTCAACTTCAACCACATGAAAGTTGGAGTTGGTGCTAGATTTTTGTTCTGCGTATTGAACCTCTCTAAAATTTCTGCAACATACTTATATTGAGAGATAAAAATACAATTTTCTATTTTCTTCACTTCTATGCCCAAAAAATATCTTAACAACCCCAAGTCATTCATGTCAAACTCACTTTTCATTTCTGCTTTGAAATAGACGATGAGGAAATCATCACTCCTTATAAAAATCAAATCATCTACATACAAAATGACAATAAGAAGCTTACCGTCACTTTCTTTGATGTGGAGAGTAGGTTCACCGTCACATTTGTTGAAACCATTTTCTATCAAGTAAGAATCTATCCTTCTATACCATGCACGCGGTGCTTGCTTCAGCCCATAGAGATATTTCCGCAACATACACACCTTGCCTTCTAAGCCTTCTCCCTCATAACTAGGTGGTTGCGCAAAATATACTTCCTCTTTCAACAATCCATTCAAGAATGTTTATTTTACCTCCATTTGATACACTTTCCATTTATGTTGTGTGGAAATCGACAACATAGTATGCACTGTCGTCATCCTCGCGACTAGCACAAATGTTTCTACATAGTATTTTCCATGTTGCTTCTTGTAACCTTTGAAGCCTAGCCTTTATTTATGCCTTCCAATCTTACCTTCAATGTTGCTCTTCGTCTTATATACCCACTTCACTCTCATGACTTCTTTACCTTGCGCAAGGTCCACTAAATCCCATGTGTCATTCTTTTCTATTGCTCCTATTCCTTCCTCTATTGTCACAATACATTTCTCTTCTTTGGCTACATCTTCAATGTGTATTGGGTCATCTACATGAAAAAATAATGCAAATAAGGAATTCATACCAGCACTATTACCAACTTCATCTTGATCATAAAGTTTATTTAAATTTCTGAATTTTGGTCTTCTTATGCTTGCAGAAGATGCTCTTGACATGCCACTTGGTGTTGTGCTTGAAGTAGATGGAGTTGTAATTCTTTCTCGTGTGCTTGGAGAAGAAATTGATTGGTTGCAAAATGTTTTCCTATTATTTTTTTGATGGTGTCACTTGGTGACTGCTTTGTTGAGCTTATGTAGGTGTAGGTGGAGTCATCGTTGAGGAATTACTTGTTGCAGTCAATTCATATTTTTCCTCATGTGGCATACATGTCTTCACATTGACTGTATTCTCTAAACCTCCATCCCATGCTTCCTATTCTATGAATTGACCATCTCTACTGATTATGACTTTCTTGGTTGATGGATTGTAGAGCTTGTATGACTTGGATTCATCATTGCATCAAAAAAATATACATTTCTCCCCCTTGTTGTCCAACTTCTTCGTCAACTCGTTCGGGACATGTGCATACACCACCCATCCAAACACTCTCATGTGAGTGACATATTGTTTTCTTCCTATCCATGCCTCTTCAGGAATAATATTCATGACACTTTTGGTTGGACACCTATTAATAATATATCCTGCACAACCAAAAACTTCATCCCAATAATCATTTTGGAAATTATTTGCCTTCAACATACTCCTTGCCATTTCCATAATGGTCATATTCTTCCTTTCCGAAACACCATTTTATTGAGGTGTATACCTTGTTGTAATCCTCTTGTGAATTCCATGCTCCCTGAAGAACGTAGGAAGTCATTTGTAATGTATTCACCACCTATGCTAATCCTGAACACTTTGATGTAGTGTCCAATTTTCTTCTCAAAAAGAAATTTGTAGTGGCAGAAGTGGTCAAACACTTCACTTTTCTATTTTAAAAAGTAGACTCATGTATTCCTTGTGTAGTCATATATCAAGGTGTGCCAAGTGGACAATTTCCAAAGGTGAATTTTCCCTTATAGAGTTTCCTAATGGAAATGATTCTCTATGTTGTTTTCCTGAGATACATCCTTCACATAGGCTATCTGATTTTTCTATGAGTGGAAATCCCTTCACTATGCATTTCCTATCCAAAAAGTTCAAACCTCTAAACTTGAGATGACCAAATATCAAATGCCATAACCAATTTTCATCTTTGATTTCTACTTGAATTTTTTCTTGTGTTACAACTACTACATTTGTTTCATCCTTCTGTGAATTCATTGACAGTTGTGCTTGAGCATTTCCTTCCTTCAAATCTGATATTAGCTTGAGAGTAAACATTCTATTGTCTATCATGTGAACTTTTGCAATTATCTGTCTATTTGGAGGCTTATCCAAAATTGTGCACACATCATTTTTGAAAAATACATTGTAGCCCTTTTGTAGGAGTTTGAAAATGCTTATGAGGTTATGTTTCAAACCAGGGACAAAGTAAACATCTTACATGAAATTATTCTCTCCTTGTTTTGTTAGAATGTAGACTCTACATTTTCTCATAACAGAGAATTTTCTATCAGTCCTTAATGTCACTTTAGATTTTACACTTTCATATAGATTGGAAAACATTTTTATGTTTCCATTCATGTGGTTACTACACCATGAATCTAAGAACAATACATCCCATTTTTTCTTGTGCTACATTACAAGTTAAAAACATGCTATCATGGTTTTGATTTTCCTTTATGAAATTTTCACTTGGTTTGTTAACTATGTCATATTGCTTCTTTCTACATTCATTTGCATAATTACCATAATTCTTACAATAATGACATTGAACTTGAGGATTTTCATACCTCTAACCTTGTGCTTTATTTTGACTTGGGCCTTGACTTGGATTTTTATTTCTACCCCTTCCACTTGAGCTTGAAGTGCTGCTTCTTCCACCTTTGTGTGGGTTTATTCATTTTCCTCTATAATTAGATCTTCCTAGACCTCTACCTTGACCAAATGAAGCTTTTGTCTTGAAATCATGTCCCAATGAGGTTTTTGTTCCTATGTTCAATCTGTGTTTATGTGAAATCAATGATGCATGAAGCTTATCCACTGAAAATTATGAGAGATCATTTGTCTCTTCTATTGCCACAACTATGGCATCAAACCTTGTTGGGATACTTGTCAACACTTTCTCAACTATTCTCCTTTTCTCAAGTGTGTCACCATGAGATTTGATTTGAGTAACCAACCCATTTACATGTTTAAAAAATGAGTCTACATTGTGAGACTCTTTCATACAGATTGTCTCAAAATCTCTTCTCAGCATTTGTAGTTTTGTTGTCTCCACCTTTGCCATGACTTGGTAGGTTGTCTTGAGGGTATCCCATGATTTATTGGACTTCTTTTCTACTGAAACCGTTGGGAAAAATACTTTCATGAACTTCTTGAAAAATATAGAAGAGGGTTTTTGAGTCCTCCCTGATATCTCTCAACACATCCTTTTATGTTTATGTTAATGCATTGTATGCTACTGCATCTATTAGTTCTTGGAAACCATTCTCCACCAATTCCCAAATGTATTGAGAAGAAAACAAATCCTTCATTGTTATAGCTCAATAATCATAAGTTTTTTCCATTAAACTGTGGTATTTAAGGATTAGTGAAGCTTGTGCTTGTTGGTGCCATTCCTACTATGTAAAAAAAAAATGAACATTCTCACTATGTAAAAGCTTTCTCATTGCTGGTGAAGACACCCCACAAAAAAACTTCAGAACACCTTTTAAATCCTCATTAAAAATAGTTGTAGTAATGAAGGTTTAAACCAGCTTTGATACCATGTTGAAAATTTAAACACACACAGATGCTTCCTCAACACACAAAGTTGTGAAAATGTATTTAAACAAGACAATATAGTTGTGGAAATCAAATCATGAAGATATTCCTTTTAATATAGAATGGTGGAGGTTAAAAAACTCAACTATAGTGGAGCAAATATAATCAAACTATTTTACTCACAGTGAAACAAAGTATAAAGAGTTGTTACAATAAACTCATACTTGAAATTTTCAAAACCTAATCTCAACTAATAATACTTTATATTATGATTCAAAAACACAACAAACACACTGTTTGGTCAATTTAGTGTGTCCTAAATTGCTACATTAATTTGTCAATCCGGGATTCGTAAGCTGATGAAATGTGGCGCACTATATGTGCAAGATAACCTATCTCTTACTTTTTGTCGTTTTTGGTTTTTTTTCTTTTTAACTTGGCTGGTTTCCTAATGTGAAATGGAAATTTTAAAAGACAAGTATGGTTATGATTGTTCAAGGCAATGATGCCCTTTATAATCATTTACCAAACTTAAAACTTCAAAAGGATTTTGAAACATACAATGACGAAATTAGTTCCTAAAAGGAAATGAAAATGTGCCACTATTCTAGTTAAACAAACAGTGAACTATTGATCATGAAAACCATTAGCCTTGCTGCTGTCTAAACACAAAAGAAACTGTACTCAAAGAAAAGATTGCAAGTAAAGTAAAACTAAGATCAAATTACATCAACTCATATTTTGACCCCTCACCATTAGTCTCGCTATGGCTTTCGGAAGTAATCATAAACAACTTGAGCAATCTGATATCTAATTTGCAGAAAAATAAAATAATATAAAATTACACACTCATACTTCCATCCCTCACCATTAGTCTCTCTATGGCTTTTGGAGGTAACTGATAATGAAATGAGAAATTTAATATCTATCTTGCAGAAAAGTAAACTAATATCAAACTATACACTCATACTTCAATCCCTCACCATTAGTCTCGCTATGGCTTTCGAAGGTAACTGAAAATGACATGAACAGTTTAATATCTATCTTGCAGAAAAGTAAACTAATATCAAACTATACACTCATACTTCAATCCCTCACCATTAGTCTCGCTATGGCTTTCGGAGGTAACTGAAAATGACATGAACAGTTTAATATCTAATCTAACTACTTAAAGCAAATGTGCAAGACTGAAATAAACAAAACAATGCTGGAATTAAACAAAAAATAAGAAAAAGAAATCCGCAGAAGGACAATATTGATTCCATGTCATTATTCATTATAAAAAGATGTGCAAATGCCTGGGCTGCCTATTATAATCTGAAATAAGAACACTGATCAGTTAACAACAACATAAAACATAAAAGATTATGGACAGAAGTAAAATGTAAAGCATGAAAGATTATGGACAAAGATGAAATGTAAATACCATGAAAGATGTAATTTATATATACGTGAATGACTATGGCACAATGAAATTAAAGAAATGAAGCATGAAACTATACAGTAATACACAAAACCTCAGCGTGTGCAGGGGCACTCTGCACAGACCTCGGGAAGCAGCTTTCAAATACGAATTACGCTTATGAATAGAGTCTTCTCATTTATTAAAATGCGGTCATAATAGAGAAATAATGTCACAGCACAATGGCAACGCAATTACATTACAGAGCTAACTATTATGCGTATGAGAACACATTATTTATAACAGAGGGTGATATAACTAATTCCCTAAAGTATGCGCTGGTAGAAGACACGTGAACCATCACGTCCAGAGATCTAGCATTATGGCCACCGTGAGGATTAAATCTATGGAGAGTGGCTGTTGGATTCGGCTTATGGAGCCGTTTACAAGTGTTGATGTGTCTCTCGTGTTTTAGAAATGGCCATTCAAATCTCCACGTGATGAGAAATATAGTTTTGTCACCGTGGGACTCTACGGTTGACCACCACTTGGCCACCTTTGACCACAACCTTCTTAGGTTAATTCAACTGAGCCAATAGGATACGATCCATGTCCATGTCATTTCTAACTTGCCCATGTGGCTCGATTTGCCTGAAGACACCTGCAATATAGAATTTAACAAAATGGCTGCGGAAAGTTGCAGTAGCTGTGGAAAGTGACAAGATGCTGCAGCTTAATGAGCAAAAATATAAATCAAACAGCACACACAAAACATAGTTAAAAAAATTTTTAAATGCTCTTTTACAATTAATTATGCAATGATATTGATGACTTAGAGGGTCTAGGTGAATGAAAAAGGTCTAGAAAGGTATATAAGAAAGATGCAGATTTGAGACTCAACATACCCCCACTGTGAAGGTGTTGCATGTCCTCATGCAACCAAAATTTTGATCATCCTCTTTCAATTCATATGCCTTGACAATTCAACCAATACATCTAGTCCTCTCCTCCTCTTCCTTGGTGCTGCTAACATCCTGGGCTTCTTCATCAAGCATCTGAATTTGATATTAACCAATGCTCTACTTAACTTCTGGCATTTCTTCTTCAATTTCCTGTTCTTTTTTTGCCATAGTCCTAGATGTAGCATGGTATTGTCATGAATGATCTTGTCCAATTTTCTTTGTTCCTTTAATGCCTCATTTTCATTTTTAATGTGTCTATTTAAAACCTCCAACTCAAAGACTTCTTGTTTCAGTGATTGGACGAGATATTCTTATGCTATGTGAGGCTGAGTGGATGAAGTGATGGGACCCGTGGCCGCTCTTCCTAAAGATTCTATATAATCATACACTTCTTGCTGCTTTGGGTCTATCTCAGGTGTCGTTTTCATTGGGCTGTCCCCAAAATGCCGTGGAGGAAAATTGTCTTCAAAATGTGGCTGAAAAGGGCTCATGTCAATGTCTGGCTGAGAATGAGATGGATTATGTTCAATTTCTGACTGAGAATGAGATGAAATATTGCTAGCTGGAGTTTGTTTAGGTGTTTCTTCTCCCAAGTCAATAAAATGGGGTCCTTTCGTTTGCGTTTTTCTCAACTTCCCTTTAAGCCTGGAACTTCTTCTTACACACTGTGGACTACTGTCTTTTTGCTTTTGTTTTCCTTTCCCTCTCTTTTTGGCCATAGATGACTATTCCTGAAGGTGAACTAGTCTCTCAGATAACACTTGATGATCTTGTTTTGAAGAAGGATTTTGATGCATAACCTCAACGCTTTTTCTCTCTTTTGATTTTATTGGCTTTTTACCCTTGGTTTCTTCCTTCCTCCTTTTTGACAGTCTCTCTTCTCTACTATTTCTTTCAACTGTAGTAGTAGGAGTGCTTTGAGTTTCATCATTTGTTCTCTTTCTCCTACTCCTACTTGATGTACTACCTTCAGGAATTTTTTGGGGTTCTTCAAAGAAATTTATAATAAAAAATTGTTCCCATGTGTCCTTTTTCTCTTTTAACTGTTTTTCAATCAAATTTTTCACAAGACCATGGTGATACAAATGTGGTTCTATGTCCCCTAGATGCTTCTAGACAGTCACAGACATCTTCTTCAAACTATTTAATAAAAAGTATGGCAGATTGAGGGTCTAGTTGTCTAGAAAATTCATTAGCAATCGGGTGTGATACATATACATGGATCCAAAACGGCCCTCACAGGTGATAAATTTTTGAATAACTAACAGTGAACTGGCCCACTCTTCTTTCAAAGCATGAACAGGAATTCCCTTTTTAAAAATAGTTACATCCATACCTGGTTTACGTAGAATCACTCTCCAGGCTTCATCACTAATGCTTTTGTTGTTGAACCAACTTTCACCTTCTTGAGGAAGTTTTGTAGCAGATGCTATGGATGCCTCATTCACCTTAAATTTGAGGTCCCCAATCTCTACCTCCAGGCCATTGAAAGACCTTGCAAAAGCTTTTGTCACCTCTTTATGGTAGCCTCTAAACTTTTGGATAAACCGAAGCCACTTTTCCTTTTTCAATAAATCTCTGACTTGCGGGTATCCTTCCATGAATTTAGGTCCTTCTGGTTCTGTTCTCAACAACTGACCCATCCTTCTTTCTACTCTTTAAAACTTGTCTGCGTGAGGATGGTTCAACGGAGGTAAGACGGCTGAATGAGCGGAAATGAGCACGATTTATGGAGGAGACCAGTGACTGTAGGCGGATATCAAAAAAATGGGTATACGGAATGTAGCGTAACAGAGAACAAAATGGAGTGAAGCGGAATAGAGAAGGGTTACGTGAGCACGGTGGAAATGTAGCTGTGAGATCAATAGAACAATAGAAGGAGTAGAACACATCCGGAAATATTTAAAATTGGGTGGCTGCAGAGTAAATGTAAGCATGTTTATGAAACAGCTACAGATTTTATGCGGCTGAAAGAAGCCGTAGTAAAATCAACCAAATTTCATCATCATAGGTGGAATATCGGAGTATGAGTGAAGATCGGAGGCTTGATTATGGGACCGTTTTAAAATGAATGCAAGGATTGTGGGAGGATCATATAGAGATCGTGGAATGGTTACGGATTTTGTCAACACAATCATTGCATATAATGGAGCTATGGTTTATAACTATGTAAAAATGTGCTTGAATGCCATTTGAAATAAATTTTTACTCATACCTTGGAATTCTTGCCATTTTTCATTGGTCTTCAATTAGTTTATCCTCATTGATATCTTGAATGCCCCATGTCTTCATAATATGTCTTCATACCTGCATTTGATTTCATGATTGTTGAACTAACATCTAGCTGTACATTTTTTTTAAAAACAGAGTGGTAGCTGCAGAATCTGCTTCCGGCTACGGAAACTGGTGTCAGCTGCGGAAACTGACATAGATATTATTTGGGTGAAATGGAAATAGATGGATGATAACTGATTGGATGAAAATGGTCATGAAAGAAAATTTTATTGGTGAAATGAAATGAAATAGATGAAATGAAGTGAAATGGAATGAAGTGGAGTGAAATGAAGTGGAATGAAGAGGAATGGAATGGAGTGGGTGGTAACAAAACTTGTGAAATGAAAGAGAGATTTTTTTTTTTTTGTTTTTGGAAAATATAGGGTGTTAGGTGTCCCTGATTTTCACCCTACATTTCCTGTATAAGACTACCAATCAATTATTGGTTTTCAGGCTTATATATATATATATATATATATATATTTTTTTTTTTTCTAACTGAAAAGAACAAAGGCTAGGATGGTGGAGAAGAAGAATTCTTCTGTACCAGCCTGATTGCAGAATTTTCTTGAAACATTTTGACAAATTCCTCTTTTGAGAGTGGCTTATGATAGACTTTTAATCTATGGCCATTCACAATAAGAGGAGTTTGAATTTCATCAATGGTATTTATTCTTACTGCTCCATTGCTAAAGATCTTGTCAATCTCATATGGCCCAAGCCAATGAGTCTGAAATTTTCCTTTAAAATCTTTAAACTTGGAATCAAATAACAATGCCCAATATCCTTCTTGAAACTTCTTCTCTTTGATGTATTTTTCATGCCATTTAGTTCTTTGATATTGAACTAGATCAGTTCTTAGAATTGCCTCTTGTCTGATCTCATCTAGCTCATTCAACTGCTCCATTCTATGCTTTTGAGCTTCTGATAAATCTATCCCCAACTGAACTGCTATCTTGAAGGTTTTGACTTGGAACTCAATGGGGAGCAGGACTTCTTTCCCATAAACAAGTTCATAGGGAGAATGTCCTGTTGTATTTCTCCATGTAGTTCTCTAGGCCCACAAGGCTTCAGAAAGCCTTTCTGCCCAATCTCTTCTATGTAGATGAACAGTTTTGGGGATGATACTTTCAAGAACTTTGTTTGTAGACTCCACTTGACCATTTGCTTGTGGATGGTAAGGAGTAGATCTTCTATGCTTGATTTTGTATTCTTCCATCAACTTCTCCACCAAGTTGGATGTGAATTGGATTCCCTGATCTGTCACAATTTCTCTTGGAACACCAAAGCGAGTAAAAATATCCTCATAAAGAAAATGAACAACTGAATTTTCAGTAGCAGATACTAATGCTTTGGCTTCTACCCATTTAGTAACATAATCAATACAAACCAATATATACTTCTTTTGCTTAGATGGAGGATTAATAGGTCCAATGAAATCTAAAGCCCATTTTTCAAAGGGTTCAATGAGTACCTGTGTTTGCAATGGCATTTCATTTGAAAGGGTAGGTTTCCCTACTCTTTGGCAGCTGTCACACCTTTTGACATATTGTTTTGCATCTTTGAAGAGGGAAGGCCAATAATATCCTAAAGAGAGGATTTTATAGGCCGTCCTTTTGTCTGCAAAGTGTCCGCTGCATGGTTCATCATGACATGCCTTAAGGATATCAGGCATCTCATCTTCCCTGACACATCTTCTGATCACAAGATCTGGCCCTGTTTTAAACAATTCGTTAGAAATCCATGAATATTTTGAACTCTCCTGAATAATTTTTCTTTTTTCACTTGGAAATAAATGTGGAGGAAGTTTCCCTGTAACCAAATAGTTAGCAATATCTGCATTCCAAGGAGTCTTAATAGTTACTGCAAACAAGTATTCATCAGGAAACTTATCCTCTAGAGGAGAATCTTCTTTAAAATTCTGAATCCTAGACAAGAAATCAGCTACTGTATTTTGTTTTCCTGGTCTATCCAACACAATAATATTGAATTCTTGCAAAAGTAAGAGCCATCTTGTCACTCTGCCATTAGTAACAGGTTTGTTCATTAGATATCTAATTACGGAATGGCCAGTATGAATAAAAGTTTCATAGCATGTTATATAATGTCTAAACTTATTGATTGCATGAACAACAGCTAAAAACTCTTTTTCAGTCACAGTATAGTTCAACTCTGTGGGAGTCAAATTTTTACTGGTATAGTAAATGGCATAAGGGACTAAATCTTTTTGACCCAACACAGCTCCCAGAGCTGTATCTGAAGCATCTGTAGAAATATGAAAAGGGAGTTTCCAATTTGGTCCTCTCAAGATAGGTGCTTCAGATATTCTTGTTTTCAAAGTTTCAAAGGCTGATTGACAATCAGGATCCCATTTGAATTCACAATCTTTGTAAGAAATTTGAAGAGTGGAGATGCTATTTTAGTGAAGTTTTCTATAAATTTTCTATAGTAACCAGTAAATCCTAGAAAACTTCTAACATCTCTTTGACAATTTGGAATAGGTAACTTGGAGATGACTTCAACTTTTGATCTATCAACCTTAATCCCATCTCCCGAAATATGATGTCCTAAAACAATCCCTTCAGTAAACATCATAAAGCATTTTTCATGACTTAATGAAAGGTTTGTTTCTTTACATCTTATAAGAACTTTTTCCAAATTTTCTAATGCTTCTTCAAATGAATTACCATAAACTGTAAAATCATCCATATAAACCTCTACACAATCATGGATTAGATCAGAAAAAATTCCTAGTACTGCTCTTTGGAATGTTGCTGGTGCATTACATAACCCAAAAGGAAGCACTCGGTAGGCAAAAGTTCCTCATGGACAAGTAAATGTGGTCTTATCTTGATCTTCAGGTGCTACCTGAATTTGATTATAGCCACTAAAACCATCCAAAAATGAAAAGTACTTTTTACCTGCTAATGTATCTAATACCCGATCGATAAAAGGCAAAGGAAAGTGATCCTTCAAAGTTGCTTTGTTCAATTCCCTGTAATCAATGCATACCCTCCATTTACCATTCTTTTTAGGTACTATAACCAAAGGAGAAACCCATCGGCTATCTGAAATTGGATAAATGAAGTTTACATTGAGTAATTTTTGGAGCTCTTCCTTCACTATCTCCCTAAGATTTGGATTCATCCTTCTTTGAGGTTGTCTGATTGGTCTACTGTTTTCCTCAATATAGATATGATGGATGCAAGTCTTAGGATCAATACCTTTCATGTCAGTATACTCCCATGCAAATGCATTAGAATGTTTTTGCAAGATTTTGGTTAGTTTTTCCTGTTGTGACTTTTCCAATTTTTTGTTGATGTTCAATGTTTTTCCTTGAAAAATTTCAATGGTAGAACTACGAAACTCTTCCATAGAATAAAGAGATATTTGTCTTGATGATAAATATTCTATGTTAGATTCCAACTGAAATTGTGTGGGGTCATATTCTGAAGATGTCTCAAAATTTTCTAATGTGTTCAGAATTTGACTATCCTCACTAATTTAAAAAATGGTCAAGACAGGTTGTATAATATCCTCATCATCAACCCATTCATTGTCTCCTACTTCTGTGATTGCTTTTGCTGGAGAATACAAATTGAATTTCTTTGTCGAATTACCATTAGAAATGTACATATCCCCATATCTACAACTAATGAAAGCATCAGCTGTGGCTAGCCAAGGTCTTCCTAAGATAAGTGGGTGTCCTCCTAGATTACTCTTGGGAGTCAAAATCATAAAATCTACTGGATATTCCCAAGAATCTAAGGAGACTGAAATATCTTCTAATACACCATCTGGTTTAATAATTGATCGATCTGCAAGTTGTAGTAAAGTAGGTGTAAAAAGAAGGTTAGGAAGTTTAAGCTGGTCTATAGTCTGTCTACTCATAATGTTGATAACAGCCCCTAAGTCAATCAATGTGTTTGGAATATCTATCCCATTTATATGTGTCTTGACAATTGGACTTCCTGGATCTAGATACTTCTGCATGGTAATTTTTCCCATCATGATATCTGCAATTTTTCCTACCAGGTGGATTCTTCTTGTATCTTTTAGTTTCCTTCCTGGTCTTTTGAAAATCAATTCCTTTATTGTTTTTGCTAGAATAGGAATCTCTCGAATGGCTTGTAGCAATGGAATCTTGATACAAACATTCTTTAATTCATCTAGAAAATCATATTTAGGCAACAAGATTCGTTTTTCCACCCCTTTATCAATTTTTAATCTTTCAAGAAAAGGAGGTGTGGATGAAGATGCAGGTTGCTCAACTATAGGAGTTGTGGGTGTTAACTTTTCTTTCTCTTTTTGAATGTTTGAGTTTTGAAGAGATGCTTCCTCAGAACCCTTATTGGCTTCAAGAGAGTCCTCCTCAGAGGTATCTTGTTCTTGGACATCTATAGAAGGTTTTTCTAAAACTCTACCAGATCTGAGTTGTACATCATTGAGAGGAACAATCATATAAGTAGGAAATTGTTGTCCTTCTATCATGTAAGTATTCTGAGGATTTTTATTGTTAGGATTTGGCAATGGCTGAGATGGAAGTTGATTTGTCTTTTGTTGGTATGGAAGCATGAGTTGAGGATTTGGATTCTGCTGAGAAGGTTGTTGTTGTGGAAATGGAAATGAAAGTTGTGGATTTGGATTTGGAAGTTGTGGAGCTTGTTGATTTTGAAAAGATGGAGGATATTGATAAAATTGAGAAAATATCCCATAAGGATTTTGCATCCCTTGTACCCATGGTTGATATGGATTTTAATATTGGGGCCAAGGTTGTGGCCAAGGATTCCAATTTGGTTGGGTTTGAAGATTCATAGGGTTGTTAAACCCTTGAGTTTGTTTTCCCTGCCAAGGTCTTCTTGCAACAAAACAGAGAGATTCTACTGAATTTGGGTCTTCTTGAAAGACAGCTTTGAGTCCAGGAATTGAAGGACAATCCTTGGTCTCATGATTCTATGAGAAAATCATACATGTTTCTACAACTTTTGCATCCAAGGGACATTCCCTTAAAGCATGTTTCTTCCTACATTTCGGACAAAAGATGGCTAGAGCATCTGTTTCTGCTTTCTGCTTGTTTTGGATCTTAAGGGTGTCTAGTTGTTCACTAAGGCTCCCTAAGATATCAGTTTTAAACTCATCAAGCATATTTCCAATCTCTGCCATACTTACTGATCCAGTTGCAGATTTGTTAGCTCTGATAAGAGAAGGATCCCTAGGCCATTTTCCTGTTTTAGATTTTCCTCTTGAGAGATGGACACATAGTTCTGTTATGTCACGAAGTGGAAGTTGAGAAATGTCTCCTTTCCCCATCATGTTTAAAATATCTATCCATTCATCTCTAATGGATTTTAATATGAGGGCTTTCAAAGTTTCTTCATCTAAATTGCTCATCTTTTCTCTTTTTAAGTTGTATTGAAATATTTCAAGTAAATCTTCCAAATTTTCATCTTCTTTTTGCACCATTTTGAATACCTCATCCTTGTGATTGGTGGGCATACAATAGTCCAAGTATCTATCCAAAAATGTTTGTTTCATATCATTCCAAGTCCTAATATATTGGGTGGATAATCCCATGAACCATTTCAAATCGGCTCCCTTCAATGTTGAAGGAAACAGTTTGAGTTTTTTAGAGTCTTCCATATAGTCATAGGTTTAGCACACGACTTCAAACTCAAACAGAAATGTTTCAGGATCCTCACTTCGCAATCCATAAAAGTTGGGGAGAATAGATGGTGAGATGTTTTTCATTGTTGTATGAGTTTCCTCATCAACTATAGGGAATCCAAACAAGTTGTCTCCTTCCCTATTTCTTCCGTTATTACCTTCACCATTGTTGTCTCCATTGTTTCCTCCTCCTCTACCTCTACCTCTACCTCCAAATCCATCTATTATTTCCTCTACCATGATAGTTTCTTTAGAGTTCTCAAAGTCCTCTAGTTCTTCTATCAAGGGAGGATGAGAGGGAGTCTCTTCCTTTTCTTCTTCAGGTGATTCTACTTCTTTGATTACAATATACTCTCTTGTAGAAGTAAAGAAAGGATCCTTTTCTAAATGAGATTTAGTAGGTGGTATAGGAGAATCCTCTAATTCAGCTATTCCTTGAATTCCAAGAATCTTAAGGCTAGGGGTAGATGGTGGTGAATCTTGTATATGCCTTGAAGAAGATGGAGTTGTGAAAATCGAACTCTTAGCTCTAGCTATAAACCTTCCCCTAGAATCTCTTGCTCTATGCATGTCATTTTTTTTATTTTTTTAAGTTGGGCTAATAATTCTCTTTCTGATCTTCCAGGTCACACTAGGTGCAAGAAGAGAGCATACTTAAGAAATTATTGAACCAATAACTCTCTTTTTTGATCCTCCAGATCACACTAGGTGCAAGAGGAGAGCACACTTCAAGAAGTTATCAAGTTTTCCCTTCTTTTTATTGTTTTTTTTTTAAGAAATTGGTTACCTAGTTAAACTTCCCCGGCAACGGCACCAAAATGTTTGGTCAATTTAGTGTGTCCTAAATTGCTACATTAATTTTTCAATCTGGGGTTCGTAAGCTGACAAAGTGTGGCGCACTATATGTGCAAGATAACCTATCTCTTACTTTTTGTCATTTTTGGTTTTTTTTCTTTTTATCTTGGTTGGTTTCCTAATGTGAGATGGAAATTTTAAAAGACAAGTATGGTTATGATTTTTCAAGGAAATGATGTCCTTTATAATGATTTACCAAAATTCAAATTTCAAAAGGATTTTGAAACATACAATGACGAAATTAGTTCCTAAAAGGAAATGAAAATATGCCACTATTCTAGTTAAACAAACAGTGAACTATTGATCATGAAAACCATTACCCTTGCTGCTGTCTAAACACAAAATAAACTGTACTCAAAGAAAATATTGCAAGTAAAGTAAAACTAAGATCAAATTACATCAACTCATATTCTGAGCCCTCACCATTAGTCTCGCTATGGCTTTCGGAAGTAATCATAAACAACTTGAGAAATCTGATATCTAATTTGCAGAAAAATAAACTAATATCAAATTACACACTCATACTTCAATCCCTCACCATTAATCTCGCTATGGCTTTCAGAGGTAACTGATAATGACATGAGAAATTTAATATCTATCTTGCAGAAAAGTAAACTAATATCAAACTATACACTCATACTTCAATCCCTCACCATTAGTCTCGCTATGGATTTCAGAGGTAACTGAAAATGACATGAATAGTTTAATATCTATCTTGCAGAAAAGTAAACTAATATCAAACTATACACTCATACTTCAATCCCTCACCATTAGTCTCGCTATGGCTTTCGGAGGTAACTGAAAATGACATGAACAGTTTAATATCTAATCTAACTACTTAAAGCAAATGTGCAAGACTGAAATAAACAAAACAGTGCTGGAATTAAACAAAAACTAAGAAAAAGAAATCAGCAGAAGGAAAATATTGATTCCATGTCATTAGTCATTATAGAAAGATGTGCAAATGCCCGGGCTGCCTATTATAATCTAAAATAAGAACACTCATCAGTTAACAACAACATAAAACATAAAATATTATGGACAGAAGTAAAATGTAAAGCATGAAAGATTATGGACAAAGATGAAATGTAAATACCATGAAAGATGTAATTTATATATACGTGAATGACTATGGCACAATGAACTTAAAGAAATGAAACATGAAACTATACAGTAATACACAAAACCTCAGCGTGTGCAGGGGCCCTCTGCACAGACCTCGGGAAGCAGCTTTCAAATACGAATTACGCTTATGAACAAAGTCTTCTCATATATTAAAATGTGGTCATAACAGAGAAATAATGTCACAGCACAATGGCGACGCAATTACATTACAGAGCTAACTATTATGCGTATGAGAATGCATTATTTATAACAGAGGGTGATATAACTAATTCCCTAAAGTCTGCGCTCGTAGAAGACACATGAACCATCACGTCCAGAAATCTAGCATTATGGCCGCCATGAGGATTAAATCTATGGAGAGTGGCTGTTGGATTCGGCTTATGGATCCATTTACAAGTGTTGATGTGTCTCCCGTGTTTTATAAATGGCCACACAAATCTCCACGTGATGACAAACAGAGTTCTGTCACCGTGGGACTCTACGGTGGACCACCACTTGGCCACCTTTGACCACAGCCTTCTTAGGTGAATTCGACTGAGCCAATAGGATAAGATCCATGTCCATGTCATTTCTAACTTGCCCATGTGGCTCGATTTTTCTGAAGACACCTGCAATATAGACTTTAACAAAATGGTTGTGGAAAGTGACAAGATTCCGCAGCTTAATGAGCAAAAATCTAAATCAAACAGCAGAGACAAAACATAGTTAAAAACCATTTTAAATTCTCTTTTACAATTAATTATGCAATGATATTGATGACTTAGAGGGTCCAGGTGAATGAAAAAGATCTAGAAAGGTATATAAGAAAGATGCAGATTTGAGACTCAACACACACCTATATTGAAATTTTCACAGCCAAATGTAAATTAACAATACTTTATATTATGATTCAAAAACACAACAACCACATTCATATGGAGGATGTGAATCCTTCACCATACTTTATATTATGATCCAAAAGAATAGAAAACACATTCATATGGAGGTTGCGGGTACTAGTAAAACAACTGTGCTTACGGAGATTTACATTCCCCACAAGTTGTGGAATTTACACACAGTAAAACACAACAACATCACCAAAATTAGCTCCACGATTTTCTCCTTCTTGTCTTTCCACATTACACGAGACTACACTATTATTGTTAATTCAAAACATATATATCTAACACATTAATCATTAATTCATGAGAAAAAAAAGTTAATACATTGGATGGGCAACACAACTTTCTAAACTTTACATAGTTTGCATGAAGTAAATAACACTTGTAGATTAAAAGTTTACCCATAAGCTTTTAATAATCATGCATTAAATTTCTATTTTACTTTTAATTAATTTACTCTGTTGAGGAATGGGTAGAATGTAATTTTCTCATAACTTCATTTATGCGATGTCATTTTCTACAAGACTGCAAGAACAATCTGCAACCTACAAAACATTCAGTGAGGTATGGCTACTTGTCAGTGTATTTAAAGATGTGGTTGAGATTAATTCTTCAACATTTTAATTGTAATTTTGAATGGCAGACAGATCTGATAAAAATGATGGGGTTGAGAATAAGTAGTCGGCTACAACGTGTTTACTATTCTTTGGTGCAACATATGTCATCTGTACATGTGTGTATAAAAAATTGAAGATGCATATACTACAACTGCATGCAATTAATAAACATTCAGCTACAATAGCCCATTCACCACACATGGGAAAAAAATGTTTATCAAGAAAAATGAGAAATACGAAGTAATTATGGTACATGTCTTTGTGCTTCTCCAGAAAGCGGTGTAGGGAATACTTCCTGGCTAGTGGAAGATCTAACTAACAAGACATTGACAAAAGCACATGGAAAGGAATCACTAGTATTTATAGGGAAATTTCGTAAGAAATAGTTTCTATGCTAGTTTTAAGTTAATGTAGTCCCCTAATTAAGGGACCTTTTCACTCATTATTTTTTTTACTATTTTAACTAGAGATTGAGGAACTTGTAGTTTTAAATTAATTTTAATATAATTATTAATATTTTAGAAATATTTTAAAAAATCATTTAAAAATAAACACCTCGGCACGAAACAAACATGCGTCACCTAAGCCATAACACAGACTCTCAGAAACTAGTACATAAAAAATGAGGAGCATTTTGCACAGTCGGGTTGACAGAGAAACTGAAAGAGAATCATATTTAATTTTGATTGAAAGATTAAAAAAAAAAAAACTCTTCATACAATTTTTCTTTTAAATTAATTAATTATTTTATATTAATATTGTTTATTACTGTGTACATTTTATATTATTTGGTTTTAATATTTTGAAAAAGCTTTATTAAATTATATCTCTAGGTTTTGTAAAAATGTGAATCAACATTAAATGAAACCTGTTTACAAAATTAGAATTTATTTATAGAAATTATAATTAAAAAAAAAAAAATTATATATTATAGATGGCTATAGAATTTTTATAAAATTTAAATAACAAGAAGTAATTATACAAATAATTTAAATTTCAAAATATTCTTAAAATCCAAAAATAAGTAAATCTTATAATCAAATTCCAAAACATTTTTAAAACCTAAAAACTAAATAAAAATAAGTAACATGACACACGTATAAAAACTTAACATTCATGCACACATCTTGTAACTCGCAGATCCTGTAACTAGCAGCTTCGTGTTGGCTCTCTGACTCCTCCGCTAAAGAATTTTTCAGCCAAGTGATATGTGATCCACAACCCTTCTGGACTTTAAGATCTGGATAACTGAAATAATTTCCCATGCCTGTAATTAGCATGATTTCTTGGGTTGTACCAGGAAACAGATGCCATTATATCCTAACATATTTCATGCAAATATTATTATCTACCACATAACCATTATGTAACACCCCTAGTTTTATGTTTCTTTCAAAGTTAGACATTTGAAATTTAATCCAAAGGGGAGTGGACCCCAATGGATAAGTATTTTGTGGATGTAATTAATATTTAATTATGGAAATTAAATAAAATAATGTTGTGTAGATTGACCAAATGAGAATTATGAGATCACTTTCTAAATCCATGAGGATGGATACATGCAAATAATTCCCCAAAAATATTTCAAAAAAATCCTTGAAAGAATTTATTTCCAAATTAGATTTTGAGGAAAATCTAGTTTCCCCAATGAGGTGGAGAGTAGTTGGGAAGAGGTAAAAAGCTGGGAAAATCAGAAAGCAACTTTAAAAATCCCTAAATAGGGGAAGCCTAGGCAAACAGGAAGAAAAGCATCCTGATATTATGGACGCAGAATTAGAAACAGGCTTTGGGGAGCAAAGGCTTAAATAAGCTATTCTTGAACATATTAGAGTTTGGTCTGTTCTGGGAGAGGAGCTCAACTAAGGGGTGAGTTCTGGAGATAGGAGAACTCTGAGGTTGGGAGGACTGGTCATATGCGGAAGTGGTATGCTTATAAATTTTATGAATGGTTAAAATAGAGATTTTTGGATAAATTTTATATTATATGCTGCATTTATTATTTTGAATTAAAATTTTGAGATCTGGTGCTCCTCACATTTAACAGAATTAAATAGAAGTAAATCTTCTACATTTTTGTATAGTAGTAAGAACAAATTCTTGGGAATACTATCAGCCAGAATCTCTAAACCATGGTTTGGTTTAAATCTGGAGATATTAAATTAATTCCCAAGAATGAGTATAGTGTAACTTTAATCTGCTTATATAATGCATAATTATATGATAAAAAAAATGTAATTTTGCTATTGCTAGTTAGCCGCTACATTAATTTGAACTTTGTGTACACATATAAAGAGGAATGTAATCCAGAAATAAGAAAAATATATCTTAAATAATCTATACATTCAACCAGGAGGGAATATTCAGTGTGAAAGATACAGGAAAATCTAAGTCAGTATAGGTAAACTGAAATGTAAATCTTCCAGGAAAACTTCCTTCTACCAAAATAAGTATTAGAAGAAATTGCAGTAGACCTACTACTTTATTTTTCCGTTCCTATTAATTCCATCCATTTTAATACACCAAATTATAAAAATTATGTATATACATTTCGGAAGGCAGAAATAGAGGAGAATAAAAATTATTACATGCAACGGAAGGATCATACAGTTATTAAACCTTTTATGGAGACAACATTTTAAACTTTGGAGAGTTAAGTTGAGGGTTAAATACATATAGCGGTACTTAGATATAGACTGTGGTATCCAGGAAGAAAAAATTATGTTGAAGAAAACCATTACCAGTAAGTAGATTTATTCTTCTTAGGAGAAATGTCAGAATCGATCTACTGAGGTGAAATTTAACAGTACAGAAAGCTATATTTTATTTAATTATTAGAAGAAGAATTAAAAATCACAGAATTCTCTATGAATTATTTTGAAGAAAATAGGATTGAGGGTTACTGAAAATATTAACACAAAATTTATTCTAAGAGTAACCATGACACAATCATTTCATTCACTCTAGTAGAGACGAAACCCTTTTAATCCTAAAGTAATAAAAAAAAGAACAAGGGAGAAAATATATATAGAAAGAAACTGTAATATTCCAAGGTTACTGAAATCACTTGTTCCCTCTCACAAACTCTGTGAATCACTACATAATGAAAATAGAGAAGCCGACACGGTATACCGAGAAATTATTAACGAGTACACGACCACCGAATACCACATAATATGAAGTTTCATGGTTTTACAACAACTTTATATTAACAATCCCAATGGAGAATCACCTTTCCATCTATATAAAAGAAAAACAAAAACAATTTTTTTTTTAAATGGTCGAGCTAGAGTAGTTCTTAATATAAATTGAGTAGGTAGCGATAAAATGAGTTTGACTACCGATCGCTGGTATACCGACTTGTAACCATATAGAAATTGCTTAGTAGGATCATTCGAATGGCTAGAAAGAATGCAGGATGCAAGAAATAAGCCAAGGAATTACCTGAGGATAAAATCAATAGAAGGATTAGTTAGAATGAAAATTAAACAGAGTGAAAATCTAATCGAGCTAATGAAGAGAAAAATATATTACCTGTAGACGACAAAACGTAGAAGATAGGGTACCTATTGTGTACAATACAAAGGAACAGTATATTAGTATACGAAAGAAGAAACTCTACGTTACAAATCGAAGCCATAAATAAATATCATAAGGAAGCTATAAGCGTCGGTCTAAAAAAGATGACCTGGTAAATGGGTCTATTCCGATTTGGTGGATAGAAAGGTGTGAAGGGAGTGAAACCTTCAGCGCAGAGCCCATAGATATGGTGGGTTGGCGTCGCACCCTTCGACGCAATAACTCATAGCTTATGAAGACACAATAGGCATAAAATCATGATGTCAACTGGAGAGTAATGAATCCAAGACTGAAATCGTTCCAACCTAAACTGTAAATGATAAATAGAAAGAACATAAGGCTGGAAAATTTTAAACCCGAGTATACTGGTATATACTTATCAGCATTACTGAAACACGAGAGTGACCAAAGATTCTTTCAAATAAAATCACAACTCTGGGAGCATACACAGTCATATTAAAATCAAAAGAACCATGAGCCATTTGATTTACACTAAGCATTAGATAGAAGAAATTGAAGAATACCTGAAGCTGGCATGAAGAAACTTCTTCGGAGAGACTGAAACACCATCACGGCTGAGAAAAACATTTTAGTTGCAGAGATGACCGCATAGAGGGCTCAAAAATGAATAAAAGAAATGAAGCTTTGTAATGAAGAGTTCGTTTCAATTAAACCTAATCCGGTTACCATCTCCAGCCTACACGTGGCGACAGATGCTCACCAACGAGAGTTCGCTCTACTATTCGAGCGGGTCGAGGGGGTTGGTGAACAAGAACATTATTGTAAATCCATAAGAAAATCACAATGGTACCCAGAATGATTAATACAAAATTAAATTGCGACGTACTGAAACCCTAGAGCCGTAGTTAAAGATATTTATGATCCGTAACGTAAACACTGCCTAAAAATATCAATTACATGGATACCAAACTCGAGGTCTGCGTGGTAGGATCTCATTAGGCGTAAGTTACAAGTCACCATTAAACCTTCAGTTCAAAGGTGTGCCAAGACCGTGGACGTAAAAGCCCAATAATAACATATAAAATAGATTAAAAAATATCAAAGCCTGTAAAAGTTTTTTGATCGATGCTTGTACAAAAGTATAATCCCATCGAAAACGAAATCCAACCTTGAGGTAGGGTTAACACGTCAAACAATCATATAATGACTTATGAGGTTCATGGTGTCTTCGATGCAAAGTAAATGAATCGACCTGAGTTCAAAAGAACCCATGGGTATCTTCATTTTGAAGAACTAAGGTTCATTCCCTGGACTTTGATTTATTTAAATTTAAATTTTAGTTTTGGACATGGTTTAATATTTAAAATTTAGATTTTATAAGTATGAGGGAGTAAGTGTCTAGACTCCTTGTTATACAATTATTGTATAAACACCTTTCAGCAAAGTACCTGAATAAAAAGGTTTGTCTTCATAAGACAAGAATATCACGAAGCAGAAATAAGCGAAAAATGTAATACTAAGATAATAATAGAGAAAAAAAAAATTTATGTGGAGGTATGTTACAAATGGTATCAGAGCCCATGTTTTAAAACTGGGCTGTTGTTGTTGCCCACTGAGTAAAATAATTTTTATTTTTTTTTTAAAAAAAAATTATATTTTTTCTGATATGTGTTGTTTAGTGAACAGTGTTGCTAGGAAAGAAAAGTCAAATGGTCGGAAGTGATGAAATTTATGTTGATCTGTGTGATGAGGATAATACACCAGATCCCAATGCTTTGGTGATGGCTATGTTGCACAGTTTGCAACGAGAAATGGCTGAGCTAAGAAACCAGAATGACAGATTGTCATTAGCCAGTGAGGAGCAGGAAAAACTCATCAGAGAGTTAACTTCACGGAACAGCCAAGAGGGTGAAGGTTCCAGGAAGAGGAAGAATGATTATTCTAAGGAAGATGATGCTAATAGGCATCAATATAAGCAGAAAAAGGAATTACAGGGAGAATTCTGAAATATCAAACCTCCCTCCTATGATGGGGAGAAGGAGGAAGATGATGAGGCTTGGTTGTTGAATATGATTAAATATTTCCAAGTCTATGAATATGAAAGTAATCTGAAGGCCAGATTAGCTATCTAATAGCTACAAGGTAAGGCTACCTTGTGGTGGGAGGAGACGAAAATGGTCCATGCCATTGATGAAAAGACAGTGACTTGGGAATATTTCCAAGTTAAATTTAAAAACTGCTATTTGAATGAACATTATTATGATGATAAAGCGAAGGAATTCCATGAAATTAGACTGGGACAGCTCACTATTGATGAGTTTGTCACCAATTTTACAAATCTGTTGAGATATGTCCCTTACATTCATGAAGAGAAGGCAAAGGTGCAAAGATTTCTGAACTGTTTGCCTGTTGTGTATAAGGAGAAAATAGAGTTCGATAATCCAAAAACCATGGCTGAAGCGGTGAGAAAAGCTAGATTATGTTACTAGCAGCTCAAAGGAAAAAATGAACATGGAAAAAGCTGGGTAAATAAGAGTGAATTCAAGGGGAAGAAACAGAAACCAGCTTATTTGAAGAAATTTGGCAGGGATCATCAGCGGAAAAAGTTTAATAAACCAAAAGAAAGACAAACTTCTCAGTCTCAAGTTGGTTCCAAACAACTAGATGGAGAAAATAAGAAGGAAGGCACAGTGAAAATGAGGGAACCTTTGAAACATTGGGGATGTGGAGAACCTCATTTTTTGAGAGATTTTCCCCACCAGAATATTTAGATGATTATGAGGGATCGAGAAGCTACCACAGTAAATGATATAGCAAGAAATATACCCACTATCAGTGCAGCCTTGGAGAATCGACAAGCCAAACACCAAGCTACCATGGTGGAAATGGAAGGTAATATTGCTGACCAATCTGTTACTGTTTTAATTGATCCAAGTTCTTCTTTGAGTTACATTAGTCCACAAGTGGTAGAAAAATGCAATCTTAAAACTGAAAAATTTCAACAGTCTTGGTTGGTTCAGTTAGCCACTGGCACCAAGAGGAAAGTAACTCATAAGTTACCTCAAACAACAATTAAATTAAACGAGTTTCAGACAGAAGTGAATTTAAACATTCTGCCCTTAGGCTCATATGACTTGTTGATAGGAATGGACTGGCTGGAAAAGAGAAAGGTTGTGATCAAATTTTTGGATAAAATGCTGCATTTCATAGATGAAGAAGGGAAACCTTTTATTCTCAAGGGAAAACCAAAACCCATTTCTGTAAGACAAATATCAGCATTGCAACTAAATGAACAACTAGGAAAGGATATCAAGTATATGAAGTACATGTTGAAGAAATAGAACAACAAACTGAAGAAAACCTGCTGGACAAATTACTAGTGGTGAGAGATTTTAAGGAAGTTTTTCCAGATGAGATTTCTCATCTTTCCCCCAAAAGAGATATTGAATTTTCAATCGATTTGGTGCCAGGAGCAACACCTGTTTCCCGAGCCCCTTTTCGAATGAGTCCCCCTGAACTCATGGAACTGGAAATGAAATTGCAAGAATTGCTGGATAAGGGTTATATCAGACCGAGTGTGTCTCCTTGGGGAGCACCGGTGCTGTTTGTGAAAAAGAAAGATGGAACTTTTAGAATGTGCATTGACTATCATCAACTGAATAAGTTGACCATTAAAAACAGATACCCTTTGCCCCGAATTGATGATATTCTTGATCAGGTGAGGGGAGCTTCAGTATTTTCTAAGATTGATTTAAGGACTGGTTATCACCAGCTCCGAATTAAGGAGGAAGGCATTAGTAAAACAACTTTTCGAACCAGGTATGGTCACTACGAATTTGTAGTCCTACCTTTCGATTTGAAAAATGCCCCTACCACCTTTATGTGCTTAATGAATAGTGTTTTAAAAAAGTACTTGGATAAATTCGTACTAGTGTTTATAGACGATATTCTAGTTTATTCCAAAAGTGAGGAGGAGCACAAAGAGCACCTGAGGATAGTGTTGCAAAATTTTAAAGAAAATCGGTTATATGTCAAGTTCAGCAAATGTGAATTCTATAAGGACAAGATACAATACTTGGGTCATATTATTTCTGAACAAGGGTTGGCTGTTGACCCTGAAAAGATAAAAGCTATTAGAGAATGGCCGGTGCCAAATGATGTTTCAGCAGTGAGATCATTCATGGGGATTGCAGGTTATTATCGCAGATTTGTGGAAAGATTTTCTGCAATAGCATATCCCATAACTTCCCTACAGAAAAAAGGTGTCAAGTTTGAGTGGACTGAAAAATGCCAACACAGTTTTGAACAATTAAAATTAAAACTCAACACAGCCCCTATACTGAAGATTGCAGATCCTGATAAAGAATTTGTTGTGTGTACGGATGCCAGTAAAGAGGGGTTGGGAGTAGTCCTTTTGCAAGAAAATTCGGTTATTGCATATGAGTCTAGGAAACTGAAGACACGTGAACAGAAATATAGTGCATATGATTTAGAGTTAGCTGCTGTAATTCATGCCTTGAAGATGTGGCGACACTATCTTCTTGGAAAGAAATTTACATTGATGACTGATCATATTAGTCTTAAATATTTCTTTTCCCAAACTAATTTGAATGCTCGACAAGCCAAATGGATGTCTTTTCTGAGTGAATTTGATATTGACATAAAACATATCAGGGGGAAAGAAAACAAAATTGCTGATGCTCTGAGCAGAAATTCTTGCCAACACATAAATAGCATTGGAAGTAGTGCAAATCTTGATTTAGAAGATTTAGTGAAACAAGTAGCAGACCAGGATGAAAATTATGAGAATCTACAGGTGAAAATACTAAAGAAGGAGATGGCTGAATACACTCAAAACCAGAAAGGACTGATCTGCTATAAAAATAGATTATATTTTCCCAATGTAGAGTCCTTGAAAAGAGAGATCCTAGATGAATACCATAAAAAACCATATGCAGGACATCCAAGATATCAAAAAATTCTTACAGCTTTGAAAACGAAGTTGTTTTGGCCAGGAATGAAAAAGGATGTAGCAGAATATTTAGCTAGGTGCATGGAATTCCAACTAGTCAAAGTTTAACATCAACACCGAGCTAGTCTATTAAATCCCTTGCCAGTTGCAGAATGGAAATGGGATACCGTTTCTATTTATTTCATAACAGGATTACGCAGAACCAAATACCAACACGACTTAGTGATGATAGTACTAGACACTTTAACAAAAGTTGCACACTTCATACCGGTGAAATCTACTTTTGGGACAACCCAAATAGTAGATGTGTTCCTGAAAGAAGTAGTTAGGCTCCATGGGGTCCCAAAGATGATTGTTTCGGACCGAGATGCTAAGTTCACAGTAGCCTTTTGGAAAGGTCTATTTGGAGGTATGGGCACTAATTTTAGTTTTAGTACTGCCTACCACCCTTAGACCAATGATCAAATAGAGAGAACAAATCAGATTTTGGAAGATATGCTGAGAATGTATGTGATGGATAGGCCATGAAAATGGGAAGACTACTTGCATTTAGCTGAATTTTCCTATAATAACAGCTTTCAATCCTCCATCAAGATGAGTCCGTTTGAAGCCCTCTATGGAAGGAAATGTTGTACTCCTTTGATTTGGAGCCAACCCGAGGATAAACTAATGTTGGTACCAGATGCTTTACAAGAGATGGAAAGAATTCTTAAAAAAATACAAAGAAACATGAAGACAGCACAAGATCGCCAGAAAAAATATGCTGATAAGAAGAGGGCACATCAAGAATTTAAAGTGGGGGAACATGTGTATTTTTGTATTAAACCCAAAAAGAGCACACTTTATGCTGGAAGTTGTGCAAAACTAGATCCTAGATATTGTGGTCCTTTTGAAGTGTTAGAAAGGGTGGGACCAGTGGCTTATAAGCTCGCCTTACCGCTCCATGTTAGAGTTCATGATGTGTTTCATGTTTCATTATTAAAAATATATGTACATGATGCTTCTCACATAATTGAATGGAATGTGATACAGGTGGAACCAGAAGGGGAGCTCCTTCAAAAACTGCTTCAAATATTGGAGCGGGAAGAAATTGAATTGAGGAATCAGACGGTAGCAAGAGTAAAGGTGTAGTGGAAGCACTTTACTGCTGAAAAAGCTACCTGGGAAAGAGAGGCTGAAATGATGGAAAAATATCCAATTTTGTTTGAAAAAATGAGCTCTCGTAGTTAGATATGAACACCGAGGATGGTGTTTGCTTTCAGAGGGGGAATATGTAACACCCCTAGTTTTATGTTTCTTTCAAAGTTAGACATTTGAAATTTAATCCAAAGGGGAGTGGACCCCAATGGATAAGTATTTTGTGGATGTAATTAATATTTAATTATGGAAATAAAATAAAATAATGCTATGGAGATTCACCAAATGAGAATTATGAGATCACTTGCTAAATCCATGAGGATGGATAGAGGCAAATAATTCCCCAAAAATCTTTCAAAAAAATACTTGAAAGAATTTATTTCCAAATTAGAATTTGAGGAAAATATAGTTTCCCCAATGAGGTGGAGAGTAGTTGGGAAGAGGTAAAATGCTGGGAAAAACAGAAAGCAGCTTTAAAAATCCCTAAATAAGGGAAGCCTAGGAAAAGAGGAAGAAAAGCATCCTGATATTCTAGATGCAGAATTAGAAACAGGATTTGGGGAGAAAAGGCTTAAATAAGCCATTCCTGAACAGATTAGAGTTTGGTATGTTCTAGGAGAAGATCTCAGCTAGGGGGTGAGTTCTGGAGATAGGAGAACTCTAAGGTTGGGAGGACTGGTCATCTGTAGAAGTGGTATGCTTGTAAATTTTATGAATGGTTAAAATAGAGATTCTTGGATAAATTTTATATTATATGCTGCATTTATTATTTTGAATTAAAATTTTGAGATCTGGTGCTCCTTACATTTAACATAATTAAATAGAAGAAGTAAATCTTCTACATTTCTGTATAGTAGTAAGAACAGATTCTCAGGAATACTGTCAGCCAAAATCTCTAAACCGTGGTTTGGTTTAAATCTGGAGATATTAAATTAATTCCCAAGAATGAGTATAGTGTAACTTTAATCTTCTTCTATAATGCATAATTATATGATCAGGAAAATATAATTTTGCTATTGCTAGTTAGCCGCTACATTAATTTGAACTTTGTGTACACATATAAAGAGGAATGTAATCTAGAAATAATAAAAATCTATCTTAAATAATATGTACATTCAACCAGGAGGGAATATTCAGTGTGAAAGATACAGGAATATCTAAGTCAGTACAGGTAAACTGAAATGCAAATCTGCCAGGAAAACTTCCTTCTACCAAAATAACTATTAGAAGAAATTGCAATAGATCTACTACTTTATTTTGTTGTTCCTATTAATTCCATCCATTTTAGGACACCAAATTATAAAAATTATGTATATACATTTCGCAAGGCAGAAATAGAGGAGAATAAATATTATTACATGCAACGGAAGGATCATACATTTATTAAACCTTTTATGGATACAACATTTTAAACTGTGGAGAGTTAAGTTGAGGGTTAAATACATACAGCGGTACTTAGTTATAGACCACGGTATTCAGGAAGAAAAAATTATGTTGAAGAAAACCATTACCAGTAAGTAGATTTATTCTTCTTAGGAGAAATGTCAGAATCGATCTACTGAGGTGAGATTTAACAGTACAGAAAGCTATATTTTATTTAATTATTAGAAGCAGAATTAAAAATCACAAACTTCTCTTTGGAATATTTTGAAGAAAATAGGATTGAGGGTTACTGAAGATATTAACTCAAAAGTTATTCTAAGAGTAACCATGACACAATCATTTCATTCACTCTAGTAGAGACGGAACCCTTTTAATCCTAAAGTAATAAAAAAAAAAGGGAGAAAATACATATAGAAAGCAACTGTAATATTCCAAGGTTACAGAAATCACTTGTTCCCTCTCACAAACTCTGTGAATCACTACATAATGAAAATAGAGAAGTCGACACGGTATACCGAGAAATGATTAAAGAGTACACGACCACCGAATACTAGATAATATGAAGTTTTAGGGTTTTACAACAACTTTATATTAACAGTCCCGATGGAGAATCACCTTTCCATCTATATAAAAGAAAAATAAAAACAAAAAAAAATTTAAATGGTCGAGCTAGAGTAGTTCTCAATATAAATTGAGTAGGTAGCGATAAAATAAGTTCAACTACTGATCGCTGGTATACCGACCTGTAACCATATAGAAATCGCTTAGTAGTATCATTCGAATGGCTGGAAAGAACGTAGTATGCAAGAAATAAGCCAAGGAATTACTTGAGGATAAAATCAAGAGAAGGATTAGTTAGAATCAAAACTAAACAGAGTGAAAATATGATCGAGCTAATGAAGAGAAAAATATATTACTTGTAGACGACAAAACGTAGAAGATAGGCTACCTATTGGGTATAATACAAAGGAACAGTATATCCGTATACGAAAGAAGAAACTCCGTGTTACAAATCGAAGCCATAAATAAATATCATAAGGAAGCTATAAGCGTCGGTCTCAAAAAGATGACCTGGTAACTGGGTCTATTCCGATTCGGTGGATAGGATGGTGTGAAGGGAGTGAAACCTTCAGCGCAGAGCCCATAGATATGGTGGGTTGGCGTCGCACCCTTCGACGCAATAGCTCATAGCGTATGAGGACAGAATAGGCATAAAATCGTGATGTCAACTGGAGAGTAACGAATCCAAGACTGAAATTGTTCCAACCTAAACTGTAAATGATAAATAGAAAGAACATAAGGCTGGAAAATTTTAAACCTGAGTATACTGGTATATACTTATCAACCTCACTGAAACACGAGAGTGACCAGAGATTCTTTCAAATAAAATCACAACTCTGGGAGCATACACAGTCGTATTAAAATCAATAGAACCATGAGCCATTCGATTTACACTAAGCATTAGATAGAAGAAATTGAAGAATACCTGAAGCTGACATGAAGAAACTTCGTCGGAGAGATCGAAATGCCATCACAGCTGAGAAAAACGTTTTAGTTGCAGAGACGACCGCATAGAGGGCTCAGAAATGAATAAAAGAAATGAAGCTTTGTAATGAAGAGTTTGTTTCATATAAACCTAATCCAGCTACCATCTCCACCCTACATGTGGCGACAGATGCTCACCAACAAAAGTTTTCTATACTGTTCGAGCAGGTCGAGTGGGTTGGTGAACAAGAACATTATTGTAAATCCGGAAGAAAATCACAATGGTACCCATAATGATTAATATGAAATTAAATTGCGACTTACTAAAACCCTAGAGCCATAGTTAAAGATATTTATGATTCGTAACGTAAACACTGCCCAAAATTATCAATTACATGGATACCAAACTCGAGGTCTGCGTGGTAGGATCTCATTAAACAAATTATCAAATCAATGTACGATTTCAGGTGTAAGTTACAAGTCACCATTAAACCCTCAGTTTAGAGGTATGCCAAGACCATGGACATAAAATCCCAATAATAACTTATAAAATAGATTCAAAAATATCAAAACCTGTAAAAGTTTTTAAATCGATGCTTGTACAAAAGTATAATCCTATCGAAAATGAAATCCAAGCTTGAGGTAGGGTTAACACATCAAACAATCATATAATTACTTATGAGGTTAATGGTGTCTTCGATGCAAAGTAAATGAATCGACTTGAGTTCAAAAGAACCCATGGGTATCTTCATTTTGAAGAACTAAGTCTCATTCGCTGGACTTTTATTTATTTAAATTTAAATTTTAGTTTTGGACATGGTTTAATATTTAAAATTTAGATTTTATAAGTATGAGGGAGTAAGTGTATAGACTCCTTGTTATACAATTATTGTATAAATATCTTTCAGCAGAGTACCTGAATAAAAAGGTTTGTCTTCATAAGACAAGAATATCACGAAGCAGAAATAAGCGAAAAATGTAATACTAAGATAATAATAGAGGAATTTTTTTTTTATGTGGAGGTATGTTACACATTAGAATCCCCCTACCTTATATGGAGGAATATCATCATAAGCATTTACTGTTCCACCATAGAAAATTGTCAATTACGCACAAGATTTCTCTCTCATAATTGTGGGAGCAGTGTGCTTGCATTTAAAAATCAATGACATTACCGTTAACATCACAGAACTAAAATAAAAACCCAACTAACTATTTCACCCTTTGCAATTCTAGACCTAAAAGTAGTCACAAACCTAGAACAACTAGCCTGACCATCATCCGATTGCGTCGGGTGTTGGAATTCGATGATGACTTCTATTGGAGATCCAAAACCTGAATGAATCGAACTCGAACACTTTCCAACAATGGAGACATCTAGTGGTCGATGAATGCACTTTGCAGCTAAGAAACTGTCCTTTTCCTCATTACAATGCTCTTCTAAATCCAACCCAACTCTTAATTGCTAAGTGAAGATCCCCTTCTCACAAAAATAGTTTTTGAAGGAATCTTCAGACCTCCGCCTCACAACATTCTTATTCTTATACTTCCCCTCTGCAACGCTTGCAACATTCATCTCGGCGTGGTCCTTTTGAATCCCCACACAGTTGGATGCATTCTTCATTAACTCACCCTTCTCCTTCTCTCTCATAACACCAAGGAATCCATGGCTACAACAAAGACTTCAAACATTCTCAAAGTGGTTGAAATGAAATCCACAAGTTGAAGTGAAATTTTATTCCATGTGACACGAAACTTGGCGCAAAGGCAATGAAGAGTTTTGCTTCCATGTTACATGAAACTTGGCAGAAAGGCAATGAAGAGTTTTGTGAGGTTCCGTATCTTTATTATTTGAACGTGATGAATAATAATTAAGAAGTCTTAAATAAATTTTCTTCTGGTTAATGTGAAAAAAGGCAAGGAGAATGTGGAAGGTATTAGAGAAAAATAACATAAAGCTCAAATCTTACAAACATATATTAAGAAATAAAAAGTTTTATTTCAAGTTTAGAGTAGAGAAAGAAATAATATTCGTTGATAAAAATAACCCCAAATTATTCTGGAAGGAGCTCCAACTAAAAAATGTGCAAACTGAAAACAACATCACAGCTTCTAAATGGTTCGATTATGCAAGACAACTTTATGAGCACGATCCGAAGGTTGACCGTCCTCCCTTGGTCAGCACAAACACAAAACTCTTCACTGTGCAAGAGGTACAGATGGGCTCGAAAAGCAAAACACTTAGTTTAACACCAAGCAGAGTATCTAAAATGGGGCTTACAAATTCTTCCACCTCACAGATTGGACAACTAGTATGGAAATACCTCTTTTCAAGAGTGGTGACGTTTATAACACTGTTACCGATGAAATAGGTAACCGCACTGTTACCTACTTTTTTTTGGTAGCATAAAAAGCACCTGATTTTGAAAAGTGGTGATGCAGAATCACCTTTTTTTTTTTAGCACATTTTTGACACTCTAATATTTGTATTTATGAAGTATGAATATTTTTTTTTAAATGTTAGTGATTTCCATGCTAATTTTGAAATGTATTGATGCAGCATCAACTTTTTTTTTTTGAGCAGTGATTTTCATGCTAATTTTGAAACGTATTGATGCAACATCAACCTTTTTTTTTTAGAGTGGTGATTTTCATGCTGGTAATAAAACACAAAACTTAGATAAAAAATATGTAAAAAAACAATAAAAAAAAACCAATAAAAATGTAAAAAAAATCAAAATTAACTCATAAAAAAAAAAAAAAAAAATTAAAAAAAAAAAAAAAAAAAAAATATTCGAAAATTATATCAAAAGAAATGACAAAATTTGAAAAAAAAAACACATAATTTAAAGAAAAAAAAAAAAATTTAATAAAAAAAAAAAAACATCAAAAACATTTTTTTCCAAGTTATTAAAAAAAACCATATAATTAAAATAAATAAATAAATAGAAAATTTAAAAATAATTTAAATTACAAAATTAAAATTTCGATTAAAAAAAAATAAAATACAAAAAAGAAAAAATTAAATTTACAAATTTAAATTAAAAATAATAATAATAATAAGAAAAAAATACAAATTTTAAAATTAACAAAAAAGAAAACAAATTAAAAAAAAAAATAAAAAAAAAAAAAAAAAAAAATTAAAAAATTAAAATTAAAATTTAAAAAGAAAATTAAAATAAAAAAAACTATCATTAAAAAGCAAAAACAATGAAAAAAACCACGTGCAAATAATTAAAAAACAAATATCCATAAATTTATTGCTTTTTTTTTAAATGAAACAATTTATAAATTTTAAAAATGAAAAACTAAATAAACTAAAAGATTAAAAAAAAATTGAATTAAATTAAAGCTTAATAAATTTAATAAATAAATTTTAAATTTTAAAAAATAATTAATCTATAATATTAAATTTAAAAACCACATTTTAAAAAAAAACAAAAAAAATTAAAACAAATTAAATTTAAAATAAAAAATTTGAATTAAAAAAATAATAATTTTAAATTTTTTGAATTTAAAAAAAAAAAACAAAAAAATCAAATTAAAAAAAATAATATTAAAAATTAAAAAAAAATGAAAAAAAAAAAAGAACAATTTGATCGTGGTCGCCCCACCTGGGCGGGAGGCTGATTGGTGCCACCAACGATCAAAAAATTCTTTTTTTAATTTTTTATATTTTATATTTTTTATCTTTTTTTTTTAATATAAATTTGAAATTTAATTTGTTTTATTTTTTTTTGTTTTTTAAATTTTTTTTTTTAATTTTATTCATTTTTTTTGTTTTTAAATTTTTTTTTCTAAATTTTGTTAAGAATTTTTATTACATTTTGTATTTTTTTTTACTTAATTGATTTTTTTTTTTTTTTCATAATTTTTTTTATTATTAAATTTTATGTTTAGTTTTTTCATTTAATTTTTTAAAATTTAGTAAATTTTGTGTGTGTGTGTGTTTTTTTTAATTTATTTGAATTTAATATTTTTTTTTTAATTTTTAATTATTTTATATATATATATATATATATATATATATATATATATATATATATATATATATATATATATATATATATATATATATATATATCTTATTTTTTATAATTTAAATTGATTTTATTTTTTATAATCTATTTGTTTTTTTAATATATTTTTTTAGATTTAATATTTTAATTGTATTTTATTTCTTATTTTTTTATTTTTAATTATTTTTTCATTTTTTTACTTTTAATTTCAATAATGTTTTTTTTTGTTTTAAATTTATTAAAATTTAATATATTTCTTTAAATTTAATTTTTTGTTTTTAAATTAATTTTTTTTTTTTTTAATTTAATAAACATTTTCTTTTTCTTTTTAAAATTTAATTTCTATATTTTATTTTTTATAATTTCTTTTTTTTTTCTTTTTTTTTAATTTAATATTTTTATTTTGTTTTTATTTTTATTTTTTTATTTTTATATATTTTGAAATTTTAATCTTTAATTTTTTTATTTTTTTATTTTTTATTTCTTAAATTTTAGGTTTTTTTTTAATGTTTGAATTAAAATTTTTATTTTGTTTTTATTTTTATTTTTTTATTCCAATATATTTTTAAATTTTAAGCTTTAAAATGTTTTTATTTTTTAAATTGATTTTTTTTCTTAAATTTTAGGTTTTTTTTAATGTTTGAATTTTAAAAATTAAAAAATGTTATTTCTATATTTAAAAATGTCAAAAATATGACACAATTTTTTTTTTGGTTATTCCAGTATCAATTGGTTTTGTTTTGAGGGTGTTTTTTCAATCCTTTTTTCAGAAAAAAATTTTGTTTTTAGCATAATTTTATAAAATGTTGAAATTTGACCTTCAAAAAAAACCAAGTGCATTCTGGAATACACTTTTTCTGTTTTTGGGGTGTTTTTTCAAGTTTTTTGAGTCTTTTGGGGCTAGAGTTCCCGTTTTGAGGTCAGGTTACCTACTTCATCGATAACAGTGTTCAATAATCCCTCCAATTATAGAACCATAATGATAAACCCCTTGTTTGCAAAGTTATTTCGAAGCATGTTAGAGAATAAAATTGGCAAGTGGATAGAAGAAAGAGAAAAACATGCTAAAGGGAAAATAGGTTTTAGACCTAAACATTCCATAGTTTATTATTGAATAACTTTAAGGCAAATCATTGAAAAAGTTTGGGAAGAAAAGGAAGAATTTTTTTTGTTGGTTTTTTTATTTTAGAAAATCCTTTGACACGGTTCTTAGCGATAACCTTTGGCGCATAATGGAGGAAATTGGGGTTCCTAAGCATTTGAGAGTAGCTATGCATAGGGTGTATGAAGAAGTGAAAGTCAAAATAGCATGCATTTCTGAAAGTTTTAGAAGCGATATCGGGGTCAAGCAAGGTTTCTCATTGTCTCCTACCCTTTTTGTTTTATATATTGATAAGCTTGAAGAGTGGCTAAATTTGCAAGGGGGTGATGGTATCCATTTGGGCAAGTTGGTTATAAAGCTTATTTTGTAGGCAAATGACCCTATACTGATTGCTAAATTGGTTCTTGGTTTGCAAGAGCACTTACGTTCCCTTGAGAATTTTTGTCTAAGGGTGGGGATGCAAGTCAATATTAGAAAAATAGAAGTAATGGTTTCCTCTAACAAAATAAAGCATAAACAACATAATTTCTACTTTGAAGGCAACATTATGGAAGAAGTTGTAGACTACAAATACCTCAGAATTGACTTCAATAGAAGTTTAAGTTGGGATCGTTGTACAAAGAAAATAACTTTGGGGGGTCAGAAAACATTTTATGCTCTTCAAAACAGGTGTACAGAGGCAGTGATGTGGGACTGGAATACCACCAGGCTAACTCGTTTTGGGCTTCTAGTGATTTTGATGATTCTCTACGATTGTGAACTGTGGTCCAAGGGCACAACCGATATGCAGTGGAAACAAATTGAAAAAATTTATAAGCGTTTGATTACAAACAAATTCAAAATTAAAAGTGCAGTTTCTTATCCTATCTTGTTAAGTGAAACACTAGCTTCTCCTATTGAAGCAATTACTATGGTGCGAGTCATAAGGTATTTGAAAACAAATGAGCAAATGGAAGAGGGTAGATGGCCTAAATTTGTGTTTAATGATATATTTTGCAAAATAAATAAGACTTGGATGCAGAAATATAACAAATGGTTTAGTAAATGGGGTATTTGATTGAGCATGTATCTTACAAACAGTAAAGAGATAAAAACTTTTGTTATGGATAAGTTCCACAAAAGTACATGGGAGAAAGAGCTAGGGAGAAATAAGAAGTACTACATTGAAGAGTTTAACCCTACTCATAATCATCAGCAAAAGTGTACATAGAGGCCAATATTTCTCTGATATAAAAAATTCTTATTTCTCAATTAAGGACTAATTCTCAGCAACTATGTTGTCAAAACAACGCGCTGGAAAAGGCCAAATGAAATGTGGGAGAAAAGAGTATGTATTTTTTGCTCTTCCGGAAAAGTGGAAACATAAAAAACATTTCATTTTAGAATGTGAGGCCTTCAAATACAACGGGGAAAATTATGTAGGTATTTTGGCAGCTAGCTCTTGAGATAATCTATTCAACGAAGATTTTTTCAAGAAGCTGGGAGCATTTATTGTAAAACTCCACAAGAAAAGGGTTGAATACAAGAGATAGATGGAGAAGCAATCTGTCCCATAGGATATTTTTTCCTCGTGAACGTTAAAAATACTTTCTTTCTCTATTTCTTTCTAATATAGTAAAAGACACACCATCTCCAAAAACATGTTACCCCTTCCTCCTCTTCCTTTCTGGTGGGTCAACTGGCCCCATATTCCATGTACGACATGGTTTAAGCAGTGCTAATAGTGTTGACTACTAAGCGCTTTGTGTTAAAATCCTTATGAGGTTTTGGTTAGAGACCTAGCACTTCAAATGTTGGTAGAATTTGTCAGGGGTATCTCTGGCTTAGAAAACTATGGATCCCCTATTATTATCAGATTTCGTGGAAAGGTAATTATAAGTTGAATTGTCTATGGAGCCCGAGGAATTGCGAGGATGACCAAAAGTAGCTAGAATCTAGGTAAAAAAAATAAAAATAAAAGATAAAAATCTTGTAGTAGGATTGCTTGAATCATGTTTTTTATTGTGTAAATGGGTTCAGCATCATCAAAAACCTCAAGGAACCAAATTCTTGAATTTTGATAGCTATAACAGTGTTTTATTAAAATCTTATGAAAATTTAAATTACTTCGAGGTTAGGAAAAAAATATTGGAAAATGGTTTGATGTTCTAAGATAAAATATTGAAAAATGGTTTACATTTATTTCAAATGTTAATTGAATTATGTTTTTTTTTTCTTTCTATTAATTTTGTTAAAAAAATTATAACTTTCAATTTTTAACTTTACTTTTTACTTAATATTACTTTTTACATAATACTATTGTAGTTATTTATTATTTAATATTATATTTACTTATTTATTGTTTTTCATTTTGATTAATTTTATTTTTTAAATATAACTTATAAATGTTTATGTCAATAGATGTGACAAAGATTTTGTTAGTTATTTATTATTTAATATTATATATAATTATTTATTGTCTTTCATTTTGATTAATTTTATTTTTTAAGTATAATTTACAAAGGTTTATGTGAATAGATGTCACAGATATTTTACAACTTTAATTCAATTTTTAATAACTATTAGACGAGTGATTAAATATAACTGTACTTTTTTTAAGAATATTTAAATGATCAATGCTCTTTTTTTATGTGTAGTATTGATAAACTAAGGTACCATATCATGATATTGTAATAAAGACTATATATAAATTAAAAAAATTAATAATTCTTTTTTTTTAATCATGATAAAGACAAAATGAATTTCCAGAATCAAGAATGACATTACATGTTTTTTTCTTTAATATATATGTTTCAATCATATATTAATTCTTTTAAGAATAATAAAAAATATAATAAAAATATATATATATTTTAATGCTTACTAACATTTGCAAATAATAATTCATATAACTATGCTAATATATACTAGTAACTTATTGTAATTCTGCTCTTTACACTTTCCAAATAGAAATAAAAATAAATAAAAATGTATAATACTAGAAAAATTTATTTAAATTTTCCTATTTCAAATTATAAGAACTCTAAAAATTTAGGTATTAGACAAAAAAAAAATTGACTAAATTATTCGAACATTCTAGCTAGATTTATCCATACAATTTCAATATAATTAACTCTAGGTTTATGAATCAAGGGATCAAATATCGCAATATGAAAATCTATATTTTTTTTAGCACACTCGCATATATTCCTTTTTGTTTTATATAACATATGCATAGCTCACATTAAAATATTTTATTTATGATTATCATTCTACACACTAACATATTAATACATGTCCCAATTATTGGAAGTAGAAAACATATGTCCATAGAACACTCTATATAAAATTATTTTGTTATAAATAATTTTTAAAATGTTATATATATATATATATATATTTCAACTCGATATTAATAAATGAATAAATTACAAATATCCCCCCAAAAATCATGAAATAAGAATTTTTTATTTCTTTATATATTAAAGGTCCATGTTAATTTGTTTTAAATGATAAAATGTTACACACACATATAGAATTAAAATATTTATTTTTAATTCGTATTCTTATATTAAAATTCTAATACATGATCCAATCATATTTGAAAGAAAATAACATATATCCATAGAACTCCCTATATAGAAGGGTTTTTTTGTTATAAATAATTTTTTAATGGTTACAAATTTATTTATCAGTTTCCTATATGTGCCTATATATATACACATATATAATGTTACATTTAAAATCCATATTAAAAGTGAATCAATTATAAATTTCCCTAAACACATTTATTAATGGAATAAGATTTTTTATGTTATATATAATCAATATTAAACTTAATTTGTTTGTTCTTTCTGCAGTAGCTTAGTAAACTTTGGGTTGTATGCTAGTGTGATTTCAAAATTAATATTTAAAGTTATTTTGTTCTTTATTTAAAAAAATTTGGTTATAGCTAGTAGTTACTCCCACTTCTAGAGATAAATCATCTCAGTTGGGGAAGCAAGGCCTAAGGCGAGCATCAAAGAAAGCTTGAGGAAATTTTGATAAAGAGAAAGAAATCAGTTCCTTGCACATGACGATGTCAAGGGAAGGCAAGACACTGCCAATAGGGAATGATTGAGCTATTTTGAGCGAGTGGAGTCCTGACATATGAGTCTATAACTATCTAGGATCGATTATATAAGCTTGATGCCCTTTGAAAACCTGTTTTGGTCACTGTTAACAATTTTTTTGGGAATGAAACTGGAATGTGGGAGAATTGGTAAAGAGGAACATTCTCGTTGGTTGGGTGTAGTGAACTTCATTACTGATTTATTTACTGGAAAACCTTAATTGGAATAGATAAGTATTATAAATATTGTTTATGAAATATGAAAGTATATTTTGTAGATGCAAAGGTATGGTTCGCTAGATGCAAAGGTATCGGTCACTTGTATTATCTGTTTTGAACAACTAGATGAAAGAAAATTATATAGTCTTTCTTGTGCATGACTATGTAAAATAATATGTTGGTGTCAGCCTATGAGGGTAGTGGATTCTTAATACCAGTATTGAGATATGTAAATTAATATGTTGGTGTCAGCCTATGAGGGTAGTGGATATTTAATCTTATATTGAGATAATTAGTAAATAAGATTATATGTCTAATTGCAATGGAATGGATCTATATTTATATAGTTTCAATGTTATTTTTTCAAATCATTAAAGTTCCTCGGTGAATGGATGTAGTAATTCATAGATATACAAAGACAAGTAAAGTATTTTTATTGAGGTTTCATTTCTCTAGCGAAGCAATTAAGACATATAATATTTTATATATTTGAAAAAACTTATATACTAAATATTATGTTATAATTTAAATGGGAATTTTGACGTAAATATGAAAATGTGTGTGATTATATGAAATGAACTTAGAGTTCACTTGTAAGAAAATAACGAATATTGTCTTTCAACATATTGAATGACTAGCATATAAGTCTTGTAATATGATGTTCTTATGATTTTCTTAAGAAGGTTTCTTAGGATGGATATAACCAATGAATGAAAGGCTAAACTTGGGCATAAAATACACATAACATCTTAATAGCATGTAGGAAGGAAAAGAAAATGATATATCAGAATTGTGTCCTCTTAGAGAATTAAAACTAGAAAGTGGAACAATTATATAAATAAAATTTGGTAATGGTTAGATATGGTTGACAAATGAAGGTTTGTGTACCAGAGCAAACTCGAACCATAATATTAACAATAATAGAGTACATGGAAAACCCCATGGGCGAAATAGAGCTCAGATGAACCCAGCTCCGCTCTAACCCGGGGTTGAAAATAAATAATGATCGTTGTATCTAAAAAGAAACAATACAAGATGATTTCTTATTATATAAATAGTGGAAAATGTATAAACATAGTTGTAATATTGTGAACAAAACCATGACAGAGAAATTTCGCAGTATGCAAAATATTCAACCATACATTAATTTACAAACCTTAAAATTTACCATAATAAACCCTCTTTGAGAATAAATATATCAGCTGGAAGGAAAATAAATGGAACGAGAATAGAAGATGATGAAATTAGCCATGCATGACTAGCATCATTATAACCAACAGTCACATTAAAATATCTGCAAGAGATCTCATTAATAAAAGATTATAACTGTAAAGAAACCAATATTCCTTTCAAGAATATGGGTTTAATTCTTACACGAAATTATATATATATATATATATATAAATTTCAAAACTAAAATTTAGTTACTCGGGTTTAAGACAATAACTATAACACCCCAAGCTCGTATGCTTTTTAAATTCAACAATTGAACTTAATTCCAAAGGGGAGTGGACCCCAATGGATAATAATTGTGTGGAGGTAGTTAATTATTTAATTATGAAAATAAATAAAAATTTTATGTGTGCACTATGAACAAATGAGATTTTTGAGATCACTTGCCTAATCCACGAGGTTATGGAAAGAGGTTAAGACTTTCCCCAAAATCTTTCAAAAATCCTCGAAAGAAAATTATTTCTGATTTAGATTTTTGAGGAAAAATATAAATTCCCCAATGATGAGGAAAGTAGTTGGGAAGAGGTAAAAAGCTGGAAAAGCAGAAAGTAGCTTTAAAAATCCCTAAATAAGGGAAGCCTAGGGAAACAGGAATAAAAGCATCCTGAAATTCTAGACGCAGAATTAGAAACGGGCTTTGGGGAGAGCATAGCTTAAATAAGCTACTCCAGAATAGATTGAGGTTGGTCTGTTCTTGGGGAGGATCTCAGCTAGGGGGTGAATTATGGAGATAGAAGAATTCTAAGGTTGGGTGGATTTGGTCACAATAGGAAGTGGTATGCATACTAGTCTTATAAATTTTATTATAAACAATGTTATGGATTCTAGAAAAATAATCTGGTAGCAATTATTATTTATGTTAATTGCAGTTGTTATTCCTTACATTTAACAGAGTTAGTTAGAATAAATTAATCATCTAACTTCTGTATAGTTGTAAGGATGTATTCTATGGAAATTATCAGCCAGAATCTCTAAATCCACTTATGATTTAAATCTGGAGATAAATATAATAATTCCATAGAAAGAAATTTAAAAATTTATGTTTAAATTATTTCCTAGGTACATATGTAATTATGTATGAACAAAGAAAAGCTAGATTTTATAATCTGATGAATGACTATAATTAAAAGTAAAGGAACCATAATTTTGTACTATTGCAGTAATGTTAAAATTCTAGATCTTAGATGTATTAACTACTTGACTAGTGCATAAAAGGAAACAAATTTCATTTTATGTATATAAATTCATATACAAGGACAAGTATAGAAGAGTACATATCTTATAAAGTAAATTTAAGAAAATTTATACTATGTCCTCACTCTAATAATAGAAGAGGATAATTCTGTAGAATTCTTCATTAATTAAAATATGAGAAAAATTGACAAGAAATCTACTGAATAGAAAAAAAAAAAAAAATTATGCATGCTAACTGAGCTAGAGAAATATGGTTAGCTGATAGATAATTAAATTTTATATGTAACTGCAAAATAATTAGTGGAAATTCTTCACTTCCATTATAAAATTGGAATATTTAACCAGCTATACTATTATAAACATATTGAGCTATTAAAGTTATACCAAAATGCAATCAAAGGTAAAACAATTAAAAATGTTTATAAATGAATCCCTTTTTGGGATACAACATCTAATCCCTTGATTATTAATCCCTTTTTAATACCTTTAAGTCTACAAAATTTTATAAATCTGATAAAATTTTAATATTGATGATCTAGCAATGTTAAATCATTTAATAATCAAACTGTAAACATAAATCATTTGACAGTGTAAAATAAGTGCAATAATAAACTTCAAATATGAAGTTTAAAGTGTAACTATCCTTACAGATTCGACATCGAAACCCTTTTTACAAAGGTATAGGGTTCCAAATACAACTGTGTAACACCCCCAATTTATGTGTTTGAATTTCAAAGTTGGACATTTGAACTTTAGTCCTAAGGGGAGTGGACCCCAAAGGATAAGTATTTTGTGAATGTAATTAAATATTTAATTTGAGGAAATGAATAAAATGATTGTGTGCAGATTGACCAAAATGAGATTTATGAGATCACTTGCTAAATCCGTGAGGATGGATAAGGCAACTATTTCCCCATAATCTTTCAAAAATCCTTGAAAGAAATTATTCTAATTTAGATTTTTGAGGAAGAATCTAAATTTCCCCAATGATGAGGAAAGTAGTTAGGAAGAGGTAAAAAGCTGGAAAAGCTAAGGAAAGCATAAAAACAGCTTTAAAGAATCCCAAAAATGGGAAGCCTAGGCAAACAGGAAGAAAAGCATCCTGATATTCTGGATGCAGAATTAGAAACAGGCTTTGGGGAAAAATAGCTTAAATAAGCTGCTCCTAAACAGATTAGAGGTTGGTCTATTCTAGGAGGTGATGTTAGCTCGGGAGTGAGTTCTGGGAGACAGAAGGACTCTAAGGTTGGGAGGTTGGTCGACTGCATGAGTGGTATGTCTCTAAGTTGATTTGTGTTTTTAATTACTGTGGTATGAATTGGCTACATATAATAGTTGAATTGTAGGGTATTAGATTTATTAGTACTACATTTAACATAATTAATCATAAGGCATTCACCCTTATAATTCTGTATGGTTGTAGAGAAAAATTATGTAGAGTAGAATCCAACAGAAAGTCTAAACCAAGGCTAGTTTAAATCTGAGGATACATATCCTCTACAGATACTTTACTGTTAATTTTTCCTGATCTATTAGCACATAATTGTGAACATGAGTAGGTAAATTAAAGAGAATTTCTCCAAAATCTCTAAACAAATCCTTAAGGTAAAAGCTGGAGATTTATAATATCTCATGAATCACAAATTTGTAACTTTAATCTGTTTCTGTGAGAAATGTAGCAGTGAGAAAGTAAATGCATAAAGTGCAGAATTAATTATTTAATAATTATTCATTAAAGAGCAGAGAGGTATAATAATTTCAACAGTTGTACACATTAACAGTTAATATAACTACTATTTCCCTTAACCAAGATTAAATGGAAGAGTAGAAAACCTTAATGCTGTAACAAGTAATTAAGTAGCAAGGGAATGAATCCCAAAACATGATCAGTTCTACAGAAATACCTAGAACCAGAGATCTATGTATGCAAGAGATGTGAATAGCTATAAGAAAATGAAAAGAAGATCCAACTAGAAATATATAACATGGAAACCAAGAAGAGTATGGAAACCTACGATAATATAGTCCTGGTATTTCATACATATTAATTATATATATATAAATGAGAATGGACACACAAATCTATGCATGCAATTATATGTATAGACAGATATTAGTAAAGTAATTTCAGTTTAACCATGAGTATGGGGAGACTGTTAGCTCATGATAACTAGATATAGTACAAGTTTAGAAATATCTAGCTACAGAAACCAATGTACAGGTACATCAAAAAAATAAAAAATTTAAAATGAAATATACTCTCCAGAAATCCTGAGAGTCTCCTATAAGAGTCATGCAGAACATAAATAACTGAGAAGTCTTGTACAATTGAACAACATTAGCCCTACAGAGAATTATATCAGATACAGTCATTGCTATGATAAGCAAAGTAAACGAGGAATAATTCCATTGTGTTAAATCGTATACACGAATCACTCCATGCAAGGAAGCAGGAGATAGTCCATACAAAATTGAGCTGTAGCTTCGTTGGAATTATGGCAACATAAGAAAATAAGTGACTATATATACCAAAGTCACAATACACGCTATAAGAGTCTGAGCCTATAGGGCTTGGGTCTGAGAACCGAAACCCTAGTCCCAATTAAAATTTTAAAAGAGTGCCAACATACGAATGGAACATATTAACAATCTGACTCTGACAGAGTCTCGTTCTTCAGCGGACACTTTGTAAAAGCCTAAAAGAGAAATGATTCTATATCAATGAGATGTAACAACACAACGAGAGGGTGATAATATCCCCACAGTCATATACCGACCTGAAACGCCAAGGGAGACGAGGTTAACACCCATAGAAATGAAAGGGCTCATAACTTCTTTCAAAGGCATACGAATGAATCTGCGTTACCTGTGGAAAAACAAAGTCAATATAGAAATTAGTTAATAGCGTCGTTGCTAGAAAAACGTTCAAATGGAGAAATTTCTCATAAAAACAAGGCGTTACCTGTGAACCAAGATTCTCGGTTCTTACGAGCTCTCTGAAATCAACAATTGGAAGCAGAGTATCGATTAAATCGAAACCCTATAGGATAATAATAGAAGGAAACAAAAATATATGTACATATTGGAGGAAAAATCAAACCTCACGAAGTTCAAGTGAATGACTCTAGTTCTCCTGAAGCGAGGCGAAGTAAGTAAATTTTGACTCTACACAGTATTAACAAAATAAATTAATTATCAGTCAATGAAATCGACAGAGGAGCAATGTCAACAATAAATCGGAGAGGAAATACAACGAAAAATTTTCACAGAGGATATAACCAAAATCTCCAGAACGAAACGCATTCATCTCATTAACGTTAGAAGACTTCCTCAGAAACGAAGTATGGCAGGTTCTGAGCGACGAACCTGATCTCTAATCATAAAATGAAAAAAAGAATGTATAAAACGATTACCTGGTAGTGTCGTAGTGGATTAGGCAAGCCACAAATCTCCTTCGTGAACTGAGGTAAGTAAACCCCCTGAAGAGCAAAGACCTTGTAGGTGAAGAGATAAACAAACAAATGATGTACGCGGAAAACTATCTCTACACAATATCAAAGGTTTATATAATTATTCAAAAGACCCCGAAAACCTAATACGAAAGGATCGCCATCGTCCACTTGGCAACATCATAGGAGGAAAGCCATGGATCGAAGGGTTGGCGGGTGCAATTAAACCAATCGTATAACATTAATGGTGCCAAGATACGAAATAAATTTCATGTGTCTTGTTCGTATGAAGAAGAGTGCCATTGTAAGCCGAGTAAGCTCGAATGGTATTGCCCGATCGACGTGGATCTACCACGTGAATGGGAGAGTGGGATGGAACCCAGTATAAACCATACAATGCGACCATAAGTATCATCAAATCTGACGTGGAGAAGACTTACCCCGTCGCAATGAACACAACACCTCAAGAGATTTGAACTGCACGCTCTACGTGTAAATCGATAAACGTATTCAAGTTTCACATTAAAATTTGATCTGAAATCTCATGTACAATGATATGCTATCATATCAATGCAGATGTGAAAACAATTATGAATGCCACCTCATCTGACCGCCAAACGCATAAAAGAGCCAGTCATATAATAGTATGTACATTGAATTCAATTATAGTCATAACCAAAGGTATATACATATACGAAATGGGAAAAGCGAGGATATGTAGATTGGAAAGGGGTCCAGAATGCTCATAGGCATAACCAACTCGAACCCATCGTATATAATGCATGAGAAAGGACCGAATGGCCAAGAGCCAATAAACATCCAAGTAAAGGTTAACTATAGGTGCTAAATGCGACCTTCATAGAAAATAAAATGATATTAATTCACTCCATACTTGGAGTTAGAATAACATAAAACAAGTTAAAGCGGAAGTTAATAGAGAGTTCTTGAGGTTATGGTGTTATACTGAAATGAATCATGTGGGAAAAATAAAATATGACTCCACTACTTAGAGAATTAGGATTTCATGGTAAACCTATGCTTAAAAGCATGAAATGCTTGGAGAAGAAAAAGAAAAAAAATTGTGAGTAAATGGGACGTGTGACAAATGGTATCAGAGCCCAATTTATAAAACTGGGCTAGTGACATTGTGCTCACTGTTACTGTGTGTTCACTGTATAAATTTATTTCTGTGGAAAAAAAAAAAAAAAAAAAAATTTATTTTCACTGATTTGTGTTGTGTAGTGTACAGTGGTGTTGAAATGGCAGAAGGTGACGAAATTTATGTTGATCTGCGTGATGTGGAAAATGCACCAGATCCCAATGCGCCCATGATGGCTATGTTGTGGGAATTACAACAAGAATTGGCTGAGATAAAAAGCCAGAATGACAGATTGTCATTAGCCAGTGAGGAGCAGGAAAAGCTCATCAGAAAATTAACTTTGCGGAACAGCCAGGAAGGCGAAGGTTCCAGAAAGAGGAAAACTGATGATTTTGATGAGGAAGATGCTGTTAGGCATCAGAATAAGCATAAAAAGGAATTACAAGGGGAATTCCGGAAAATAAAACCTCCCTCCTATGATGGGGAGAAGGAGGAAGATGCTGAAGCCTGGTTGTTGAATATGATTAAGTATTTCCAGGTTTATGAATATGAAAGCAATATGAAGGCCAAATTAGCTATCTACCAGCCACAAGGTAAGGCTACCTTGTGGTGGGAGGAGACAAAAATGGTGCATGCCATTGATGAAAAGATAGTTACTTGGGAAGATTTCCAGGTTAAGTTCAAAAATTGCTACTTGAATGAGCGTTACTATGATGACAAAGCAAAGGAATTCCATGAAATTATACTAGGACAGCTCACTATCGATGAGTTTGTTACTAAGTTTACCAATCTGCTGAGATATGTACCCTACATAAGGGAAGAAAAGGCAAAATTACAAAGGTTTATGAATTGTTTGCCTGCTGTATACAAAGAGAAAATCAAGTTTGACAACCCAAAAACAATGGACGAAGCTGTTAGAAAAGCTAGATTATGTTATCAACAGTTCAAAGGAAAAACTAAACAGGGGAAAAGCTGGGTAAATAAGAATGAGTTCAAAGGGAGGAAGCAGAAACCAGCCTATTTGAAGAATTTTGGAAGAGATCATCAACGGAAAAAGTTTAATAAACCCAAAGAAAGTCAAACTGCTCAGTCCGAAGTGGCTTCTAAACAAATAGATGGAGATAGTAAAAAGGAAGGGACAATCAGAATGAAGGAACCCTTGAAATTTTGGGGCTGTGGAGAACCCCATCTTCTGAGGGATTGTCCTCATCGAAATATTTAGATGATTATGAGAGATCGAGAAGCCACTACAATAAATGACATAGCCAGAAATATACCAACTATCAGTGCAGCCTTGGAAAATCGACAAGCAGAACATCAAGCTACCATGGTGGAAATAGAGGGTAAGATTTCTGACCTATCTGTTACTGTTCTGATTGATCCGGGTGCTTCTTTGAGTTACATTAGTCCAAAGATTGTAGAAAAATGTAACCTAAAAGCTGAAAAATTTCAGCAGTCATGGTTGGTACAGCTGGCCACTAGAACTAAGAGAAAGGTAACACATAAACTGCCCCGAACAGAAATCAAATTGAATGATATCCAAACAGAAGTAAATTTGAACATCCTGCCCTTAGGTTCATATCACCTACTGATAGGAATGGACTGGCTGGAAAAGAAGAAAGCTCTAATGAACTACTGGGATAAGACTTTGCATTGTGTAGATGAGGAAGGGAAACCTTTTATTCTCAAAGGAAGACCAAAACCTATCTCTGTAAGACAAATATCAGCACTGCAATTAAAAAGAACAGCTAGGAAAGGATATCAGGTTTATGGAGTCCATGTGGAGAAAATGGAACAGAAAACTGAAGAAAACCTGTTGGATGTATTACCATTAATAAGGGAATTTAAGGAAGTTTTTCCAGATGAGATCCCTCATCTTCCCCCCAAAAGAGAGATTGATTTTTCAATCGATCTAGTGCCAGGAGCGGTACCTGTTTCCCGAGCCCCCTATCGAATGAGTCCCCCTGAACTTATGGAACTGAAAATGCAATTGCAAGAACTGTTAGATAAAGGGTATATCAGACCGAGTGTGTCTCCTTGGGGAGCACCGGTGCTGTTCGTGAAAAAGAAAGATGGCACTTTTTGGATGTGCATTGATTATCGCCAACTGAACAAGTTGACCATTAAAAATAGATACCCTTTGCCTCGAATTGATGATCTTTTTGATCAAGTGAGAGGAGCTTCAGTCTTTTCGAAGATTGACTTAAGAACTTGTTATCACCAGCTCAGAATCAAGGAAGAAGACATCAGCAAAACAGCCTTTCGAACCAGGTATGGTCACTACGAATTTGTAGTCCTACCTTTTGGTTTGACAAATGCCCCTGCCACATTTATGTGCCTAATGAACAGTGTGTTAAACAAGTACTTGGATAAATTTTTCCTTGTGTTCATAGATGATATCTTAGTCTACTCAAAAAGTGAGGAGGAACATAAAGAACACTTGAGGATAGTATTGCAAACTCTAAAGGAAAATCAGCTATATGCCAAGTTTAGCAAATGTCAATTTCATAAAGATAAGATCCAATATTTGGGTCATATTATTTCTGAACAAGGCCTTGCTGTTGACCCTGAGAAGATAAAGGCTATAAAACAATGGCCTGTCCCAACGGATGTTTCAGCAGTGAGATCATTCATGGGGATGGATGGTTATTATCGCATATTTGTGGAGAGTTTTTCTGCCATAGCACATCCCATCACGTCATTACAAAGGAAAGGTGTCAAATTTGAGTGGACTGAAAAATGCCAAAATAGTTTTGACCAATTAAAACTGAAACTTACTACAGCCCCCATACTGAAGATTGCAGATCCTGACAAAGAATTTGTCGTATGTACAGATGCCTGTAGAGAGGGGTTGGGAGGATTTCTCTTGTAGGAGAATTCAGTTATTGCATATGAATCTAGAAAATTGAAGATACATGAACAGAATTATAGTGCTTATGATTTAAAATTAGCTGTTATTATCCATGCTTTGAAAATGTGGCGACACTATCTCCTTGGAAAGAAATTTACGTTGATGACTGATCATATTAGTCTCAAATATTTCTTTTCCCAAACTGATTTGAATGCTAAACAAGCCAGATGGTTGTCTTTTCTAAGTGAATTTGATATGGACATAAAACATATCAGAGGGAAAGAAAATAAAATTGCTGATGCGTTGAGCAGAAATGCTTGTCATAATATCAATAGCATTGGAAGTAGTGCTCAGATCAATGTGGAAGAATTGGTGGAAAAGGCAGCAAACCAAGATCCAAATTATGAAACACTCCTGGTAAAAATTCAGAAATAGGAGAAAACTGATTTCACTCAAAACCAAAAGGGGCTGATCTGCTATAAGAACAGATTGTATATTCCCAATGTAGAGTCCTTAAAAAGAGAAATTTTGGATGAATATCACAAACAACCATATGCAGGACATCCAGGATATCAAAAAATGTTAACATCCCTGAAAAAGAAGTTATTCTGGCCAGGAATGAAGAGAGATGTAGCAGGATATTTAAGTAGATGCATGGAATGTCAACTAGTCAAAGTTGAGCATCAGCATCCGGCGGGTCTTTTAAACCCTTTACCGATTGTAGAATGGAAGTGGGACACCGTTTCCATGGATTTCATAACAGGATTACCCAAAACCAAACATCAACATGATTCAGTAATGGTGGTAGTGGACACTTTAACAAAAGCTGCACATTTTATACCAGTGAAATCTACCTTTGGGATAGCTCAAGTAGCAAATGTGTTTCTGAAGGAAGTAGCAAGACTTCATGGGGTTCCGAAGGTGATTATTTCTGACCGAGATGCTAAGTTTATAGTAGCTTTTTGGAAAGGACTGTTTGGAGGGATGGGTACTAAATTGAATTTTAGTACTGCTTACCACCCTCAGACAGATAGTCAAACGGAAAGAACTAATCAAATTTTGGAGGACATGCTGAGAATGTATGTGATGGATAGACCGTCAAAGTGGGAAGATTATTTGCACTTAGCTAAATTTTCCTATAATAACAGCTACCAATCCTCCATCAAAATGAGTCCGTTTGAGGCACTGTATGGAAGGAAATGTCGTACTCCTTTGAGCTGGAGCTAGCGAGAAGATAAACTAATGTTGGGACCAGATGATTTACAAGAGATGGAAAGAATTGTCAAACAGATACAAAGAAACATCAAGACAACACAATATCGTCAGAAAAACTATGCTGATAAGAAAAGAGTGCATCGAGAATTTAAAGTAGGGGAGCATGTGTACTTGCGTATTAAACCCAAAAAGAGCATACTTTATGCTGGAAGTTGTGCAAAACTGGCTCCTAGATATTGTGGTCCTTTTGAAGTATTAGAAAGGGTGGGACCAGTGGCTTACAAACTAGCCTTACCACCCCATGTTAGAGTTCATGATGTGTTTCATGTTTCGTTATTAAAATATATGTGCATGATGCTTCTCACATAGTTGATTGGAATGTTGTACAGGTGGAACCAGAAGGGGAGTTTCTACCAGAACCGCTTCAAATATTGGAACGGGAAGAAATTGAATTGAGAAATAGAATAGTAGCAAGAGTAAAGGTGCAGTGGAAGCACTTTACTGCTGAAGAAGCTACCTGGGAAAGAGAAGCTGAAATGATGGAAAGATATCCATTTTTGTTTGAAAAATGAACTGTAGTAGTTGAATAACAACACCGAGGACGGTGTTTATTATCAGAGGGGGAATATGTAACAACCCCAATTTATGTGTTTGAATTTCAAAGCTGGACATTTGAACTTTATTACTAAGGGGCGTGGACCCCAAAGGATAAGTATTTTGTGAATGTAATTAAATATTTAATTTGAGGAAATGAATAAAATGATTGTGTGCAGATTGACCAAAATGAGATTTATGAGATCACTTGCTAAATCCATGAGGATGGATAAGGCAACTATTTCCCCATAATCTTTCAAAAATCCTTGAAAGAAATTATTCTAATTTAGATTTTTGAGGAAGAATATAAATTTCCCCAATGATGAGGAAAGTAGTTGGGAAGAGGTAAAAAGCTGGAAAAGCTGAGGAAAGCATAAAAACAGCTTTAAAGAATCCCAAAAATGGGAAGCCTAGGCAAACAGGAAGAAAAGCATACTGATATTCTGGACGCAGAATTAGAAACAGGCTTTAGGGAAAAATAGCTTAAATAAGCTGCTCCTAAACAGATTAGAGGTTGGTCTGTTCTAGGAGGTGATCTTAGCTCGGGGGTGAGTTCTGGGAGACAGAAGGACTCTAAGGTTGGGAGGTTGGTCGACTGCATGAGTGGTATGTCTCTAAGCTGATTTGTGTTTTTAATTACTGTGGTATGAATTGGCTACATATAACAGTTGAATTGTAGGGTATTAGATTTATTAGTACTACATCTAACATAATTAATCATAAGGCATTCACCCTTATAATTCTGTATGGTTGTAGAGAAAAATTCTGTAGAGTAGAATCGAAGAAAAAGTCTAAACCAAGGTTGGTTTAAATCTGAGGATACATATCCTCTACAGATAATTTACTGTAAATTTCTTCTGATCTATCAGCACATAATTGTGAACATGAGTAGGTAAATTAAAGAGAATTTCTCCAAAATCTCTAAACAAATCCTTAAGGTAAAAGCTGGAGGTTTCTAATATCTCATGAATCACAAATTTGTAACTTTAATCTGTTTCTGTGATAAATGGAGCAGTGAGAAAGTAAATGCATAGAGTGCAGAATTAATTATTTAATAATTATTAAGTAAAGAGCAGAGAGGTATAATAATTTCAACAGTTGTACACATTAACAGTTAATATAACTACTATTTCCCTTAACCAAGAGTAAATGGAAGAGTAGAAAAGCTTAATGCTGTAACAAGTAATTAAATAGCAAGGGAATGAATCCCAAAACATGATCAGTTCTACAGAAATACCTAGAACCAGAGATCTATGTATGCAAGAGATGTGAATAGCTATAAGAAAATGAAAAGAAGATCCAACTAGAAATATATAACATGGAAACCAAGAAGAGTATGGAAACCTACGATAATATAGTCTTGGTATTTCATACATATTAATTATATATATATATATATGAGAATGGACACACAAATCTATGCATGCAATTATATGTATAGACATAAATTAGTAAAGTAATTTCAGTTTAACCATGAGTATGGGGAGACTGTTAGCTCATGATAACTAGATATAGTACAAGTTTAGAAATATCTAGCTACAGAAACCAATGTACAGGTACATAAAATAAAAATAAAAAATTTAAATGAAATATACTCTCCAGAAATCTTGAGAGTCTCTTATAAGAGTCATGCAGAACAGAAATAACTGAGAAGTCTTGTACAATTGAACAACATTAGCCCTACAGTGAATTATATCAGATACAGTCATTTCTATGATAAGCAAAGTAAATGAGGAATAATTCCATTGTGTTAAATCGTATACAGGAATCACTCCATGCGAGGAAGCAGGAGACAGTCCATACAAAATTGAGCTGTAGCTTCGTTGGAATTATGGCAACATAACAAAATAAGTGACTATATATACAAAAGTCACAATACACGCTATAAGAGTCTGAGCCTATAGGGCTAGGGTCTGAGAACCGTAACCCTAGTCCCAATTAAAATTTTAAAAGAGTGCCAACATACGAATGGAACATATTAACAATCTGACTCTGACAGAGTCTCGTTCTTCAGCGGACACTGTGTAAAAGCCTAAGAGAGAAATGATTCTATATCAATGAGATGGAACAATGCAACGAGAGGGTGATAGTATCCCCATAGGCATATACCGACCTGAAACGCCAAGGGAGACGAGGTTAACACCCATAGAAATGAAAGGGCTCATAACTGCTTTCAAAGGCATACGAATGAATCTGCGTTACCTGTGGAAAAACAAAGTCAAGATAGAAATTAGTTAATAGCGTCGTTGCTAGAAAAACATTCAAATGGAGAAATTTCTCATAAAAACAAGGCGTTACCTATGAACCAAGATTCTCGGTTCTTACGAGCTCTCTGAAATCAACAATTGGAAGCAAAGTATCGATTAAATTGAAACCCTATAGGATAATAATAGAAGGAAACAAAAATATATGTACATATTGGAGGAAAAATTGAACCTCGCGAAGTTTGAGTGAATGACTCTCGTTCTCCTGAAGCGAGGCGAAGTAAGTAAATTTTGACTCCACACAGTATTAACAAAATAAATTAATTATCAGTCAATGAAATCGACAGAGGAGCAATGTCGACAATAAATCGGAGAGGGAATACAACGAAAAATTTTCACAGAGGATATAACCAAAATCTCCAGAAAGAAACGCATTCATCTCATTAATGTTAGAAGACTTCCTCAGAAACGAAGTATGGCAAGTTCTGAGCGACGAACCTGATCTCTAATCATAAAATGAAAAAATGAATGTATAAAACGATTACCTGGTAGTGTCGCAGTGGATTAGGCAAGCCACAAATCTCCTTCGTGAACTGAGGTAAGTAAACCCCCTGAAGAGCAAAGACCTTACAGGTGAAGAGATAAACAAACAAATGTTGTACGCGAAAAATTGTCTCTACACAATATCAAAGGTTTATATAATTATTCAAAAGACCCCAGAAAACCTAATACGAAAGGATCTCCATCGTCCACTTGGCAACATCACAAGAGGAAAGCCACGGATCGAAGGGTTGGCGGGTGCAATTAAACCAGTCGTATAACATTAATGGTGCCAAGATACGAAATAAATTTCATGTGTCCTGTTCGTATGAAGAAGAGTGCCATTATAAGCCGAGTAAGCTCGAATGGTATTTCCCGATCGACGTGGATCTACCACATGAATGGGAGAGTGGGATGCAACCCAGTATAGACCATACAATGCAACCATAAGTATCATCAAATCTGACGTGGAGAAGACTTACCCCGTCGCAATGAACACAGCAGCTCAAGAGATTTGAACTGCATGCTCTACGTGTAAATCGATAAACGTATTCAAGTTTCACATTAAAATTTGATCTGAAATCTCATGTACAATGATATGCTATCATATCAACGCAGATGTGAAAACAATTATGAATTCCACCTCATCTGACCACCAAACGCATAAAAGAGTCAGTCATATAATAGTATGTACATTGAATTCAATTATAATCACAACCAAAGGTATATACATATACGAAATGGGAAAAGCGAGGATATGTAGATTGGAAAGGGGTCCAGAATGCTCGTAGGCATAACCAAATCGAACCCATCATATATAATGCATGAGAAAGGACCGAATGGCCAAGAGCCAATAAACATCCAAGTAAAGGTTAACTATAGGTGTTAAATGCGACCTTCATAGAAAATAAAATGATATTAATTCACTCCATACTTGGAGTTAGAATAACATAAAACAAGTTAAAGAGGAAGTTAATAGAGAGTTCATGAGGTTATGGTGTTATAATGAAATGAATCATGTGGGAAAAATAAAATATGACTCCACTACTTAGAGAATTAGGATTTCATGGTAAACCTATGCTTAAAAGCATGAAATGCTTGGAGAAGAAAAGAAAAAAAAATTTGTGAGTAAATGGGAGGTGTGACAAACTGAATCTTTTATAAGAAAAAATCCTAAATATGGAGGTCCCAAATCTCATGATGCGAATATTTGTAGTGAAACCCTCTGGTATTTAACCTGGATATCATTTCAGAGTGATATTAATTAAAAAGCTGAGGATAAGGTAGACAATACTCTTACTTGAAACCGAAATTTTAAAATTGAGATCAGGCATCATACCCATTAAGAGGAGGAAAAACGAATTTTGAAACCCTGCAATATATCATAAGCATAAAATGAGAACTACGACAGAATAAAATAGTCAACACACATATAATAAAAATTTATGAGAAAGAAATCATAACAATGTAGAGACAGCCGAGGAGAATACTTACTCAAAAATTTAATTGGAGAAGAACCCATTAACGGCAGACAAGCCAACGTTCTGAGTGGAAATTCTGGGATGCACGAATCATGCAATCCCAAGATGAAATTAAATCCAAATTTGTATAAGTATGGAGATAATACGAAAATGGGAGAAATGGTTTCAGTTCAAGAAACACATACGAGTGCTCACAGAAGAAATCGGAAAGTAAAACAGAGTTTAACATTATGTATACATATATCCATTCGTAGATTATTTTTTACAAAACTCTAAACAAGTGAACTGCGTCCGATGGATTCTAAAGTGCAAATGAATAAATACGCACATTGAAAATATATATAGATATCAGAACTTGAAAAAATTAATACCCTAAAAGGGAAATCATGTAATTACTATTCAGAGAGATATATAGTAAATATCTATAGCTATAGTATACAACAAACGCACTATAAGTATCTTTTGACAAGAAAATGTGAATTGAGCTTTACGATTCCCCTTAAAACAAAAATACTTTGCTATTTATTTGAAACATGAATAAATAGAATGAAAATCCAACTTCAATATCATCACCATAGTTGAAGTCAAATAATCAGTAAGCTAAAGCTCTAACTCTTAACAAGACTAAGCAAATACTGAGTTTGCATAACGCTTATTACCTGGACTTTAAAGACATATAGGCTATGTCCGAGTTCATGGCAGGCTGCTAGCCGAATTCATTGATAACCATAGTGAATAGTGACTATAAAATCCCTTTTAATCTTGCGGCAAGAGTGAAACTAGAGAGATATTTCTCAATGAAACATTTAATAGAGACGGATTTCGAACCCCCAAACCAGATTCGACCATACAATTGGAAATAATCTATCACTTTTCTCAAAATCTGAGAATTGACCAGATACAATACAAAACCCTAATCGTATTAAGTCTCATGTGTACCAGTTAGGATAGAAAATAAATGTAAGCTCAGAATTGTAACTTATACGAATACACCAAGATATAGTTGCGTGGCTTGAAAAATATCATAGGCATAATGCCTTTAATACCATAGTACTATTCCCTATAACCATAATGACATAGCTATATGTGTCATCGCTAAAATTTCAAAGAGTTGTACTATGGATTACTAGACGTATATATATATATTCCACTATAAATAAAACATGTATATTTCGGTTATCAATACCACCAAATCTATATAACGTGACACATATGTCAAATTGTTGCCTAACATCAATGCCTTAAAGTTGGAAACGTGAATGAATATATATTATTTCATTAAATTATGATGGAGGCTTCATATGGTTACATTATAAAAAAAAAAAAAAAAAAAGTCTAGGTATGATGGTGTGGAACATGGGTAATGTTGTGCCATTTAAAATCTATTAAAACTATATGGAAGATGAGGGAGATAAATAAATGAGTTGAGGACATGAAACCATATAGTATATGGGTAGAAATGTAAATAACTCTTAAGCAAACTTTATTATAAGGAAATTTTTAAATAAATTCTACTATTATGAAAACCATTACTATGTAGATGTATGTACTCTTGTGGGGTATCCTCTATATATTAAAGGTGAGGTTGAGGTAAAGACCTTAACAATTGAAATTATTAAAATGATAGCAAGCTGTTGTACCGTCATGTATATAGAGGTATATACAATGGTTAAGAGTTAGGTAATAAACCTGACTTTAGTAAGTGACATTTTAAAGGAATTCAATAAGAGAGAGGTGTCTCAAAGTTACAAGCTACAAATCAATATATAAAAATAATAAAATATGGGAAAGAGGTAATAACTGAAATTGAGAAATAAATATTGGCATACAACATAAAAAACTGTATATATGAAAAAAAAATGAAAAATTGTTAAGTGTAGAGATGTTAAAAATGATATCAGAGCAATAGTTAAAACTCTGGGCAACTTATGTGCTCACCCAGAAAAGTTTATGCTGCTGATTTTACCAATGTTGGTTTACTGTACATTGAATAGTACTAAGGGATACAGCTACAAACCATGATTGAAGAGGACAATCTGTATGTGGATCAGGGTGGAGGAGAAAACACGCCAGATTCAAATAAGGCTATGTTGCATGAATGCAACGAGGAATGGTATAGCTTGAAAGCCACAATGATAGGCTAGCATATATAAAATCAGAGAAAGGTTAAAACACTGGAAAAACTATGTAACCACACAAAAATTATATGCTATTGTATGAAATTTAAATTTTACTAATGTAAAAAGTTGTATAGAAACAGTACCACAGTATAGACTTGTGAATGATGACTGATGAGAAGGGGATTTTTTTCACCAACGAGAAGTAGGACAAACTTGTTTCGTACTTACTCATATACCAATATTAGTAGAGGTAAAGTTAAGGTAATAATTGAATATGAGTTAGCTTTTTGCTATAATAATGATTTGTCTATAGGTGTCAAAATATTTAATGAAATATTAATGGTTAACAGAAAGTCGGAAAACTCCTAAGATATTTACAAAATTAAATATAGGTTGTTTCCATTTAAGGCTGAAGACAATGGAGAAAATTCGTTTTCAGACCTGCATAGGTGAGAAATGGAAGTTAGAAATTGATGTTGTGTAATAAGAAGTAACCAAGGTTATCTACAACAGATAGTGGGAATTCCTCGAAGTAGAAAAAAATTAAAAGTTAGAAAACCGGAATCCTGAGAATTCTGAAGAAAAAACAAGACTTTGTAATTAGATTTCATACCTTATAGAGAGATGCAAATCATATGCTCAGCTGATAGACCATCATAAAAGAAGAAAAATGAAGTAAAGAAGTTGTATACAACTGTGTAACAAAAGATCATAAACCAGTTACATGAAAATTAATAAAATTATGCTAACATTGTTAGATTGTATTACCTTGGGTTTGGATGAAATAAATCGGTAACCTTATGAGTTAAAATATTTTTTGAGAAAATGATAATAGAACTATTATCAGATGAAAGTTCAAGTGGAAAAAAAGTAAAAATAGTAATACGATATGTTTTTCATAAATCCATAGGAGAAAAGTAGTACCTACGGTCTTGTCAACCATAATAAATACACGGGAGGTATGATACAAAGAGAATGAAATAGCTCGAACCAGAGAAAGGCCGAGTCTCAATCCCAAATCTCCAACTCGAGATGCAGCGGTTATTATGGGGTAGGAGCAGAAATTCAAATACAATCAGATAAAATCATAAAAGAAATGAAAATTTGGGTTAGAAACCATCAGCCTTTAATTAGTTAAAAGAAAGTGCAAACCATGAAAAAGAGACATGGTTAAAAGAAAGTATGCGGAAATAGAGAAAAACAAGAATCTATATCTGTAGTAGAGACCAGGTCTATATCAACATGTATTGAAATTTTTTGTCCTAATTGGAAAAGAAAAAAATTAAATTCGTTATATCACCAATGGCATACTGCGGAATAATTCGAAATACATAATAAGGAATATATCGTATTGAAATAACTAATAGTTATAGTGGAGCATTTCAATCCAGGACAGATTTAAAAATGAGCTATAAAGTTATGGGGTATATTAACATATCCTCTTTGATGTGTGATGAAAGGATAGTAGTTGAAGCAAAATAAGTAATTACAGTGTTAATTAAATCATGTATGTAAGTTATAAGTATCGGAAATATTGATGGAAAAATATGCATATATATATACATATATAGTCGGACCAATAAACCATCAGAATGAATACTATAAATACAATCAGAGGGATTATTGAACTTATAACTTATGGGATAGGAAGTTTAACTTCTAATGAACCAGTCAAGCATACCAATATAATTTCAAAAATGTCAAATCAAGTTCTACATCCATTAAGGATGAGAAGTGAACGTACAATGGGAATGTAGTGTAGGCCGGGAAGAGAATTAAGTGATTGATATGTATACATACAAAATTTTGGGGGTCAATTGTGTAGGAAGATGACAAAATGAAGAAGTCACAAAGAAATGACTTGATTTAAAAATTTTGTATGTAGAAGAATTGTAAGTAAAGAAACTACATCGGGTGCACTATCAAATAGAAAGTATTGAGTTATGGGTACTCAAACCCATAAAATTTTTTTGTTATAAAAATTAAATTCCCTAATTATTAAATTTGTGGATAATATAATAGCACTACATCCGATAGCTGCAAACCTAGAGAAAGGAGCTTGAACTGTATTTGGATTTGGGGTGTGGAGGAAACCCACTAGCTCAACATGTGTGGAGGAAACCCATCAGATCAAAACTTTGTCACAAAAATTTTAAAGCTAGTGGATTAAGTTGAGGAAAATTGTCTTCAACAAAGTGGAAAAAAAAACAACACAAAACAATAAGTGGTGTAGGGTGGAAGAACCACAAACCTCTCAAAGTTCCAAGAATGGAATAATGCTGCATATTAAAAATTCACGACCCAAGGAGGGTAAGAGGATATTTGTGGATGAAATTCTAGAATTAGTTCCAAATAAGGAAGTTAGTTATAAGATAAATATAAAACCCAGTGTTATATGAAAAATTGGTGGGAGTTAAAATAGAAGCCATAAGAAGTAATATTGATTAAAATCTATGCAATCTATGTAAGACTAAGTAGATTCTGGTCATGTTGGTTCAAAGGGGAGATAGAACCCAAAAGAAAAGCATAAAGTGCTAAAAAAACAAAATTTGAATTGATTTTTTTTAGGACAATTGATCTTGTTTTACCTGTCAAATAAATCATAATATAAAGAAGTGGGATATAAATTAGTACAATCCTAGAGGGGAAGTAGTAAAGCTCAAGAAGAGTAAAATTTGTAGCAGTATGGATATATCTCCTTTGTAAACCAGAAGAAATTTTTTTTTTGGGATGGTTGGAATATCTCAACAATTTGAGTAATACTCAAGTAATAAGGTATTAAACTACCTTTAAAAATTTCTAAAGAAATGTCTCAAATGAGAAAGAACTTACTAGAGAATATATATATATATATATATATATATATATATATATATATATATATATATATATATACAATTTTTATTCAAACAGACAAAGGATTTGAGTTAAGTTCAAGAAAATGAACCCTAGTATCAGACAAAGATCTGATATACTATGAATAATTCATAAAAGAAATAGTAAGCTGATGGAAAAATGGAATTGAATCATAGACCTTAATACTGAGCATGGTTATTACAAAATAAATTTATTGGCTAACAAAAGCAAACAATGTGAAAGTACTAGTAGTACAGCTACGAACTGAGAAAGGGTAAGTATAACCCTCCATATGATATAGTTTGTTTTCTTTCATTCATAAATACTAATGAAAAGTTGTTTATTTGTTTAGCCAAGTGTGTAACAGAAAATCATCCACTTCAGAAACAAGGAGAAAATGGTGAAATTAAGTGTAGATAAATCACTTCGAAAAATCAAGAAAAGCCGAACTAGACTAAGTTTGCACGAGAAGGGAATCTCACCGAAAGACAAGGAATGATAAGTAGTTGTGGAAAAAGGGCACTAAAAATACTATCAACCTGAACATTTTTGGCTAACAACTGAATTTATTGAAATTATTAAAGTTCAGAATGTAGTCATGATTATCAATATACGTATATGATATTACTTACATAAATTGGTATAAATTGTGGACATAGAAAAAGTGGAATAAAGAGTTCATCCAGATAGCCTTCTTGCAATGAAGTAGAAGGGAAGATCAAATTCTGAAATATATGCCGACAAGAAGAGAGTTGGGTGATCAAGTCTATTGGTGTATTAAAACCAAAAATAACACTTTGCATATTGATAGTTGTGAAAAATTGACTCCTTGATACTATGAACTCTTTGAAGTCCTAGAAAGGATGGGACCAGTGGCTTATGAACTACCCTTACCCCTACATATTAAAGTTCATGATGTGTTTCATGTCTCTTTATTGAAAAAAAATATATGTACATGATGCTTCTCACATTATTGATTAGAATGTGATTCAGGGGGAACCTAAATTCCAGAGCCGCTTCAAATCTTGGGGTGGGAAGAAATTGAATTGCGAAATCAAACAATAGCCAGAGTAAAGGTGTAGTGGAAGCACTTTACTGCTGAAGAAGCTATATGGGAAAGAGAAGCTGAGATGATGGAAAAATATCCATTTTTATTTTCAAATTAAACTCTAGTAGTTAGCTGTAAACACTGAGGATGGTGTTTGTTTTCAAAGGGGGGAATATGTAACACCGCAAGCTGGTATGCTTTTTAAATTGGACATTTGAACTTAAGTCCAAAGGGGAGTGGACCCCAATGGATAATAATTGTGTGGAGGTAGTTAATTATTTAATTATGAAAATTAATAAAATGTTTATGTGTGCACTATGACCAAATGAGATTTTTGAGATCACTTGCCTAGTCCATGAGGTTATGGAAAGAGTTTAAGACTTTCCCCAAAATCTTTCAAAAATCATGGAAAGAAAATTATTTCTAATTTAGATTTTTGAGGAAAAAACTAAATTACCCAATGATGAGGAAAGTAGTTGGGAAGAGGTAAAAAGATGGAAAAGTAGAAAGAAGCTTTAAAAATCCCTAAATAAGGGAAGCCTAGGAAAACAGGAATAAAAGCATCCTGAAATTCTGGACGTAGAATTAGAAACAGCCTTTGGGGAGAGCATAGCTTAAATAAGCTACTCCAGGACAGATTGAGGTTGGTCTATTCTTGGGGAGGATCTCAGCTAGGGGGTGAATTCTGGAGATAGACGAATTCTAAGGTTGGGTGGATTTGGTCACAACAGGAAGTGGTATGCATACTAGTCTTATAAAATTTTACTATAAACAATGTTATGTATTCTGGAAAAATAATCTAGTAGCAATTATTATTTATGTTAATTGCAGTTGTTATTACTTACATTTAATAGAGTTAGTTATAATAAATTAATCATCTAACTTCTGTATAGTTGTAAGGATGTATTCTATGGAAATTATCAGCCAAAATCTCTAAATATGCTTATGATTTAAATCTGGAGATAAATATAATAATTCCATAGAAATAAATTAAAAAATTTAAGTTTAAATTATTTCCTAGCTATAGATGTAATTATGTATGTACAAAGAAAAGATAGATTTTATAATCTGATGAATGACTATAATTAAAAGTAAAGAAACCATAAATGTTGTACCATTGCAGTAATGTTAAAATCCAAGATCTTAGATGTATAAACTACTTGACTCGTGCATAAAAGGAAATAAATTTCATTTTATGTATATAAATTCATATACAAGGACAAGTATAGAAGAGTACATATCTTATAAAGTAAATTTAAGAAAATTTATACTATGTCCTCACTGTAATAATAGAAGAGGATAATTATATAGAATTCTGCATTAATTAAAATATCAAAAAATTTGACAAGAAATCTACATAATAGAAAAAAAAAAAAATTATGCATGCTAACTGAGCTAGAGAAATCTGGTTAGCTGATAGCTAATTAAATTGTATATGTAACTGTAAAATCTACATATACGAGATAATTCTATAGACTACTGAAATTAGTGAAAATTCTTCACTTCCATTATAAAATTGGAATATTTAACCAGTTGTACTATTATAAACATATTGAGCTATTAAATTTATACCAAAATGCAATAAAAGGTAATACAATTAAAAATGTTTATAAATGAATCCCTTTTTGGGATACGGTAACTAGAAACATGCTATCCAAAGAACCTGATATATATATGTAAATAGAATTCTACGAAATTTTATATATCTGATAAAATTTTAATACTGATGATCTAGCACTGTTAAAACATTTAATAATCAAACTGTAAACATAAATCATTTTACAGTGTAAAATAAGTGCAATAATAAACTTCAAATATGAAGTTTAAATTGTAACTGTCGTTATAGATTCGACATTGAAACCCTTTTTACAAAGGTATAGGGTTCCAAATACAACTGAATCTTTTAAAATAAAAAATCCTAAATATGGAGGTCCCAAATCTCATGATGCGAAAATTCGTAGTGAAGCCCTATGGTATTTAACCTGGATATCATTTCAGAGTGATATTAATTAAAAAGCCAAGGATAAGGTAGACAATATTCTTACTTGAAATCGACATTTTAAAACTGAGATCAGGCATCATGCCCATTAAGAGGAGGAGAAACGAATTTTGAAACCCTGCAATATATCATAAGCATAAAATGAGAACTACAATAGAATAAAATAGTCAATGCAAATATAATAAAAATTTATGAGAAAGAAATCATAATAATGCAGAGACGGCCGAGGAGAATACTTACTCAAAAATTTAATTGGAGGAAAACCCATTAATGGCAGCAAGCCAACATTCTGAGTGGAAATTTTTGGATGCACGAATCATGCAATCCCAAGAGGAAATTGAATCCAAATTTTTATAAGTACAGAGATAATACGAAAATGGAAGAAATGGTTTCAGTTCAAGAAACACATACGAATGCTCACAGAAGAAATCAAGAAGTAAAACAAAGTTTAGCATTATGTATACATATATCCATTCGTAGAATTTTTTTTACAAAACTCTAAACAAGTGAATTGATTCCGATGGATTCTAAAGTGAAAATGAATAAATACGCACAATGAAAATATATATAGATATCAGAACTTGAATAAATTAATACCCTGAAAGGGAAATCATGTAATTACTATTCAAAGAGATATATAGTGAAGATCTACAGCTATGGTATACAACGAGCACACTATAAGTATCTTTTGACAAGCAAATGTGAATCGAGCATTACGATTCCCCTTAAAACAAAACTATGTTGCTATTTATTTGAAACATGAATACATAGAATGCAAATCCAACTTCAATATCATCACCATATTTGAAGTCAAATAATAAGTAAGCTAAATCTCTAACTCTTAACAAGACTAAGCAAATAATGAGTTTGCATAATGCTTATTACCTGGGCTTTAAAGACATAGAGGCTAAGTTTGAGTTCATGGCAGGCTACTAGCCGAAATCATTGATAACCATAGTGAATAGTGACTGTAAAATCCCTTTGAATCTTGCGGCAAGAGTGAAACCAGAGAGAGATTTCTCAGGAAATGCCAAAGAATGGAATAGTGGTTAAAATGAAACATTTAATAGAGATGGATTTTGAACCCCTAAACCAGATCTGACCATAGAGTTGGCAATCATCTATCACTTTTCTCAAAATCTGAGAATTGACTTGATACAGTGCAAAACCCTAATTTTATTAAGTCTCATGTGTACCACTTAGGATAGAAAATAAATGTAAGCTCAGAAACGTAACTTATACGAATACACCAAGATATAGCTGCGTGGCTCGAAAAATATCATAGGCAGAATGCCTTTAATACCGGAGTACTATTCCCTATAACCATAATGGCATAGCTATATGTGTCATCGGTAAAATTTCAAAGAGTTGTACTATGGATTAATGGACGTTTATATATATATATATATATATATATATATATATATATATATATATATATATATATATATATATATATATTCCACAATAAATAAAACGTGTAGATTTCGGTTATCAATACCACCAAATCTATATAACGTGACACATATGTCAAATCGTTGCCTAACATCAATGCCTTATAGTTGGCAACATGAATGAATATATATTATTTCATTAAATTATGATGGAGGCTTCATATGGTTACATTATAAAAAAAAGAAAAAGTCTAGGTATGATGGTGTGGAACATGGGTAATGTTATGCCATTAAAAATCTATTAAAACTATATGGAAGATGAGGGAGATAAATAAATGAGTTGAGGACATGAAACCATAAAGTATATGGGTAGAAATGTCAATAACTCTTAAGCAAACATTATTATAAGGAAATTTTTAAATAAATTCTACTATTATGAAAACCATTACTATGTAGATATATGTACTCTTGTGGGGTATCCTCTATATATTAAAGGTGAGGTTGAGGTAAAGGCCTTAACAATTAAAATTATTAAAATGATAGCAAGATGTTGTACCATCATGTATATAGAGGTATATATAATGGTTAAGAGTTAGGTAATAAACCTGACTTTAGTAAGTGATATTTTAAAGGAATTCAATAAGAGAGAGGTGTCTCAAAGTTACAAGCTACAAATCCATATATAAAAATAATAAAATATGGGAAAGAGGTAATAACTGAAATTGAGAAATAAATATTGGCATACAACATAAAAAACTATATATATGAAAAAAAATAAAAATTGTTAAGTGTAGAGATGTTACAATAGCAGGTGATACGACCCCAATGAACAACATAAAATTCCCAACCATGAGTACTCTATGGTTACTAACTGAGTTTTAACTCGCAAGAGCCTTTTGTCTGGCTTGGAACAAAATACTTACAACATGAAACTTATTTGGAGAAATAAGTAGAACCTGGGCCAAAATTAAGAGCACCTGGTTATATTCAAAGAGTTTCTTGTAATTGCACCTCAAAGGTATAAGGGAAGAGGTAGAGCACTAACTTGCAACCAAAATCATTGCAATCGTTGCAAGAACTCAGTAAGTAGCTCAAGAAATAGAGGAACATGTTTATGCTTGAGTACTTTAAATGTTAACATAGATGATTTACCTGAAACTTGACCTTCATGGAATTAGGAAAGGAACCCTCAAAGGAGACTTCAGAACTCAGAATTAGTTGCATAACCTCTAGCTAGCAACCCGGTAATTCGGAGTATGCATCTATATGTGGCGAAGAAGCCATTGGTACGAATTTGGGACACACTATAAGAGTTCTTCGTTTTCAATAGATAAACTAACAACGAGAAGAAACTTTCAAATTACCATTGAATGCCAAAATATATCCCTATTAGTATGTCACATATAACTTTGTAAAAAGAAATTGTACAGAGTGAGACTTGGGGTGAATACCTAAGCTGAGCCCTTCTTCCATTGCCGAGCAGGTGGGTCGCGCAAGTTGCAGAGTCACTCAACCTAGGCAGGGAAGAAAATGACTGATAAATACTAGTGAGAGGGAAACTTGTTACCCTACCTTACTCCCCGTGAATGTGAATCATTGGATCATCCAAGACAGACCATGTCAATTATGCTAGTTTTCTTCCTAGTCTTATGCCACCGAAGCAATGAGTTCAACAAATGGAATTTTCAAGAGATAAGTGAAGTGTGGTGTCGTTAGTAACCAATACTAAATATCAATGGTTTTTATTAGATATAACAGTTGTCATGATAATGAAAGGAATTGGAGCATATAAAAATCTTAGAGCTTTGTAATGTGAAACCAACACCAAATAAAGTGTATATTAACGAAACAAATGACTTTGGAAAGTGTCCATAACCTTTAAATTCCATAACCTGATGCGTGTAGAATTTATTAATTAAATATAAGTTGAAATCATATTCTATAGAGAAGATAACCAAAATTATGTGCATATAAACTCCATAACAACTCTCTTTTCTTGTTGCTTAAAACATGTATGTACTTACCATAATTTTTGTTTTACCGAGTAGTTATCACCTTCTAATATATGTGTGGATAGATGGTACAGGTGGTATCAGAGCTGAATGGTTCAACATTGTGGCCTGTTTAAGGGCGAAATAAGTGAAATTGTTTGTCAAAAGTACATTGAAGTAATATCAATACATCCATTAAGTTATCAAAATGGAAGTTAACTTATCGATAATATCACCCTTGAATAGAAAGGATTGATTGGACCCCTAGGGGAACAAAGGAATAATTGAAAGACCCATTTAATAACCCCGAAAGTATATTTTGTCATTATTGAGTGGATTTCATGAGCTTCAGCGATAAGGAAGCATAGATATTAGATACATCTGAGCCAAAATATGTGTACAATAGTAAACGAGTAAAGTGGAACTCTCCGTACCATAGAGATGTTTAAAGGAAGGTGTGTTAAGCTTCATTTTGGAAGGATTCCATAGATAAAATATATCAAAAGGATATTTTAAATACATTACACATAATCCTAGAAGCACTGAAATTTATTTCACTTTCCATGAATTATTCTCTAGTTTTTCTCATATGATATGTCGGAAATTTTATTGCCTTATTAATAGTGTGACAAAAGCTCCTCCTCACTCTACGAGGATTTAGGTAGTTGAGGTATGCTTAAATTATTTATAAAACATACCCTTTTATAGTTTCCCTTTCTGAGGCATTGTCATGTAATTCCTTTATTTGTCCTCATTTTACAAGGTTATTTCCTGTGACAAAGGGTTGTTTTCATATATTTTCACCTTTGATATTGAGGACTATCATGAATTTGTTGGGAAATATTTTTAATTAAGAATTAGTCACATGGATACAAATGATAACAAAAATTTGTCCTGGTTGTGAAGGAAAATATAGCCACAGAGATAATGGAGTAAACAACATAGTTGAGGCTTTTGAATTAAAAATAACATGATAAGATGCCAAATAAACATGGAATCAATTCAGAGAGAAGTGTTGTTAATTCATAGGAAAATATTAGCTTTACATCGAATTGAGTAAGTTTAAATGGGAAAGGTTAAATCCAATACCAAAGATGTGGTAATACTATTAGAAAAAGAATATAGATAGTTCCTGAATTTGTTGTGCCTGATGGATTACACACTTAGAGTAGAAAATAATCGAACAATATGGTAGTTGATCTATAATATAATGAACTCGTGATTAAAAAGGTCAAGTTTACTAGAGAAATTTGATCAGTTGAAAGAAGATTAGTGGCAAGAATTATTTTCATCTAGATACTATAGACCATCTAGCAGAATCACCTGATTTAAAAAAAAAAAGTGTGTATATATATATATATATCAGGGCCTTACGATAAATCCATATCCTTTCTTAATTTGAGCCTTGTAAATTTAATACTCCTTGGAAAGTGTTATAAATCAAAATCACAAGATGTGATGTAAATTATTGAATCACTTCAAGCAATAGTAAATGAATGACTGATTATATTTACTGTAAAACTTCTCATCATGCAAACATGTGTTCAAAATATGTAAAGGTTACAATTATGGAATATGGTGCTCTTAGAGCATAAAATTTCCCTATCACAAATATTTATAAGTTCATTCGAATTTGTGCAACAAGTTACTGGGGACTATATGGGATTTTCTCACAAGTAATGCAACGAGATGGTTTTAATATAGAAATAATTTTCATCTTAGGCTCCCTGGTCTACATAAATAACTTGGCATTTAAAGCTATGATAGGCCTGAAAATTCAAATTTAAAGTGGATGATGCAGAGAGTATGATGAAGTCGTTTACCATTTATTCTAGCTATGACAGTTAGGAAATGCACACCAAGTGTTTGACATAGTTCTTGAATGAAATTAGATTCCATGAAGTGCCATGTTTTCTTAAATCCTAATATTTAACGTCATACAAAACGATATTCCATAGCCAAGTACCTATGGAAATGTGGTAAAGATGGAGTTTAATGAATAGATTGTATGTATTAACACATTTTAACATTGTATGAGGGCTCACATTTGCAACTAGGAGAGAATTTGACGCAAACCACTTCTTCCTAATCATCATCAAGTGTTCAGTGTTTTTAGGGAAGTACCAATGCCTAGCATACATGTTTTATTGGCCACATTAAATAAAAGGGTGGAAAATTTGAAACGTAACATTTTGGGTCAATTTCCCTTAACATTGTAGTATGAGAAATCATGTGCCAATAGTAAGCAAATTTTCTACTACTGGGACTAATTGGATTGTGAGAAATAAAGAACCATGATGGAGTACTCTACATTTTGGGAATATATCAGTGGCGAGAATGCTTAGGAAAGCTGGTGTCTCTCTCATAACAAAATATTTAAGTTTGAATTCCAACTAATGTGTTTTCTAATCAAATGCAATAAGACTATGGATATCCCTTGAATCTGTTGGGTATCTGTTATATTATTTCCACTATTAGTCAGGGAGGGGTCATCGAGGGTGGTAGCCCCCCTGTTCAGGGTCCGAGACAGCGCCTCGGGAAAAAAAGTTTGGACCCTATTTTCCGATGGGCAAACCCGCCCATGGTTTTGTGCATAGGTTTGCACATGGTTTTGGAGCATGATGCTTTTCAGCCCCTGGTATTTTCTAAATCAAATTAAGAGAACTACTATTATGCTCTAATCCAGGGTTAATGGATTGGGGTTTATAGATGCTTTGGCATGTATATATATGTGTTGTAACACTAAGAGGAATATAATGAAAAATCAAGCTGATTGTCCCGATTTGTGATCGAGGGGAAAATCTTTGTGTATATCCATTTTGTATTTTATGCTATTGCTATTGTTTATTTTATGTTTTTAAGATTCATTTGCAGATAATTTATACGGGTTTAAAACCTAAATTTGGTATCATAGTTGTTTCGGCTTCAAGGGGCCACCTTTGCGGCTGACGGGTTCTTTGTGAGGGCATGTGGTATACCCTGTTTAGTGGGAGATTTGCGGGATTGATTCTTGCAGTGAAATAAGATGGCGAGCAGTGGAAATATAGAGATTGATAAATTTAATGGTCAGAATTTTGAGTTGTGGAAGCTCAAGATGGAGGATCTGCTAGTGGATAAAGATCATTGGATCGTGGGAGATCTGGGTACTAAACCAAAGACAATGTCATATGAAGACTGGAAGAAGTTTGATCGAAAGGAAAAGAGCACAATACGACTATGTCTCAGATTCTGTTTTGTTGAATGTATCTTGGGAAGCTACAACGAAGACTTTGTTGGACAAGCTAGGGAATTTGTATCAATCTAAGTCTCAAGTGAATAAATTGTTCCTATGGAAAAATCTATATAACATGAGGATGAAGGATGGAGAATCAGTGACAGAGCATTTGAACACCTTCGATATTGTGGTAAGTCAGTTTTTATCTTTTGATATTAAAATCTCAGATGAGGATAAGTGCATCATTTTTTTGTGTTCTCTACCAGATTCACGGGACAGTGTGGTTATTGCAATAGGTAGCAATACAACTACCTTCAATTTTGATGACATTTTCTCAGCCTTGCTGTCAGAGGAAATGAGATGGAGAAATATGGAGGGTTGGAATGGAGATGCCTTATCTATATGAGGAAGGTCACAGAATAGAAATAAGAATAAGGTTTTGAGTGGCAGATGTAAATCTCTAGGAATATTTGTAAAGGTGTGCATGAAATGCGGAAAGGAAGGGTACTACGAAAAGGACTGCAGATATAAATATTTTGAGAAAGGAAAGGGATCTAATCATGCTCCTTCTCTAGAGGAAAACACCACTTCAGATGAAGGTGGGGATGTGTATTTGGCTTCTTCTTTGAATACACATGTAGATCATGAGGCATGGTTGATTGACTCAGGTGCGTCCTTCCACTTCACTCCCCATAGGGAATGGTTCTACGAGTATGAGAAGTATGATGGTGGTGATGTCTTATTAGAGGATGATAGGAAAGCCAAAATCATCGAACGTGGAAACGTGAAGCTGAAGCTGCAAGGTGGAAGGATTAGAACACTTCCTGGTGTTCTACATATTCTTGCATTAGCCAAAAATCTGATTTGTGTAAGAAAGATGGATGATGCAGGTGTAAAAACAGTGTTTGAGAAATGTACCTGCAAGATGGTTCAGGGAGCACTGGTATTAATGCGGGGATTTCGGATTGGAACTCTATACAAGCTTCAGGGTAGAACTATTATTGATGGGTGCAACAATTGTGTGGTTCCTGAAAGTGGAGCGGAAAGCCTAGTGATTTTTGGAGAAAAGACCATGTTATGGCGTCAAAGGATGAGACATATTGGAGAGAAGGGCCCTCGGATACTACATGGAAATGGTAGGTAGAAGGTATGTCTAATTTTATTTGGATTTCAATTTATATGAACATTTTGTATATGGGAAGAAGAATTAGGTGAGTTTTCCTTCTGGTGCTAAGAGGGCGAACAAAATATTAGAGCTTGTGCATAGTGATTTGTTTGGACCTTTGTCAGTTCCATCACTTAGAAAGTATGTACTATGTTTCATTCATACATGACTTCTCAAGGAATACATGGATATATTTCTTGAGGAAGAAATTTGAATTCTTTGACAGATTTAAAGAATTTAAAGCTTTGGTGGAAAACTAGACAGGGAAGAAGATAAAGGTGTTGAGGATAGATAATGGTGGAGAGTTTTGCAAGAAGGAATTTGAAGAATTATATAAGAAGTGTGTTATATCATGATAGAAGACTAATCCATATACACCTCAGCAAAACAGAGTTTTAGAAATAATTAATAGAACGCTCATGGAAAAGGCAAGAAGCATGGTTAGTGGTACTGGGTGAGGACAGGAATTCTGGGTAGAAGTAGTGGACACTGCATGTTACCTGGTTAACATATCACCTTCATAAACGTTGAAGGATAAGACTCCACATGAGGTATGGACTAGTAAGAAACCCTCTCTTTCACATCTAAGGGTATTTGGATGTGATTCATATGTACATGTTCCAAAGGAGAAAAGGACCAAGTTAGATAATAAATCCAAAAGGTGCATCTTTATTGGGTATAAGGATGGTTTAAAAGGTTACAAGCTTTGCAACCCATAAACAAGGAAGGGTGTGTACAACCGAGATGTGGTGTTTAGAGAGGTGAAATATGTTGTTAAACATGAAGTCCTACCAAAGGAACCTGATAAGATAGATTTTGAGCTAAATGGTGATAAATCAGACTCTACAACAGAAGAAGATTCAGAAGAGGAGGAGCCATAAAATCCAGTTTTGAGAATATTAGTTCGGGAAAGAAGGCAACTAGAAATGTATAGTCCATCTAATTTTTGTTCAATTTTTTCTTTAACTATAACTGATGATGATCCCATAACGTTCAAGGAGGCATTAGATTCAAATGATGTAAAACTCTGGAAGGAAGTCATGGTTGATGAAATGGCATCCTTGCACAAAAATGAGGCATGGGATCTGGTGGAGTTTCCTACTAGAAGGAAACCCATCGGGAGAAAATGGGTGTTTAAGAAGAAAATGAATGTAGAAGGAAAGGTGGATAAATACAAAGCTCGATTAGTAGCAGAAGGTTATTCCCAAGAATTGGGAATTGGTTCTGGTGATAATTTTTCTCATGTTCCAAAGGTTACTTCTATTATATTACTTTTATTTGTTGTTGTTGCATTTGATTTTTAGGTAGAATAGATGGATGTAAAGAAAAAATTTATTCATGGGGAGCTGGGAGAGGAGATCTAGATGAAGCACCCTGAAGGATTTATGGTGAAGGGTAAGAAAGAACTGGTGTACAGGTTAAAGAAGTCTATGTATGGGTTAAAACAGTCACCAAGGATGTGGTATCATAAATTTCATACCTATATACGGGTACATGGCTTCACCAAAAGCAAAGAGGATCATTTTTTATATTTTAAATTAATTGGTGGCTGTGTTATTTATTTGGTCTTGTATGTGGATGATATGTTGTTGCTTGGAAATTGCAAAGAAATTATCCAGGATTTGAAGACCCAATTGTTCTCCAAATTCGACATGAAGAATATTGGTGCTGCAAACTATATTTTGGGCATGGAAATTAAGAGAGATTGGGAAAAGAGGAAGCTGTAGTTAAAATACAGGAAGTATGTTGAGACAATTTTTCATAGGTTCAATATGCAGGATAATAAACCAGTGAAGGTTCCTATTCCTGTAGGTGTAAAGCTATCTACTGAACAGTGTCCCAAGACACAAGAAGAAGAGGATATGTCCCGTGTTCCATATGAAAGTGCAGTGGGTAGCATGATGTATGAAATGGTCTGTACTAGACCAGACATTGCACATGCAGTGGGAGTATTGAGTGGTTTTATGTCAAAACCAGGGAAGTAGCATTGGAAAACAGTGAAGCAGGTTTTCAGATATTTGTGTGGCACTAGTGATTATGGTCTGTGCTACCAGGGAAGACCAGGATTGGACAGAGTTTTGGACATCCATGGTTTTGTCAATGCAGAATGGGATGGAGATCTAGACCAAATAAGATATAAAAGTGGGTATGTGTTTAGCCTATTGGGAGGTGCAGTCAGTTGGATTATTAAAAGACAGTCTTTAGTGGCTCTTTCAACTATTGAGGTAGAATACATGGCAGCCACTCATGCAAGAAAGGAAGCAGTTTGGTTGCACAAATTTTGTTCAAGTATGGGGTCCATGCCATGAGCTATAAGGATAGAATTTGATAACCAAAGTGCAATTTTCTTGGCTAAGAACCCTACTTATCATTAAAATACAAAGCATATTGATGTTCAATATCACTTTGTGAGAGATATGGTTGAGGAAAATAGGGTGTTGCTGGTAAAGGTGGACACTTTGAAGAATGTTGCAGATGCATTGACAAAGTTTGTGACCACTTAGAATTTCTCTTAGTGTAGAGAAACAATGGGTGTTGTAGAGTTGGACTAATGACTAAGCTCTCATGTGGCCCCCTGCGGAAAGAAAACAAAAAGTGGAAGAATTTTGGGTATGTGTTATATTCTTACCAAAGTGCAATTTTCTTGGCTAAGAACCCTACTTATCATTAAAATACAAAGCATATTGATGTTCAATATCACTTTGTGAGAGATATGGTTGAGGAAAAAAGGGTGTTGCTGGTAAAGGTGGACACTTTGAAGAATGTTGCAGATGCATTGACAAAGTTTGTGACCACTTAGAATTTCTCTTAGTGTAGAGAAACAATGAGTGTTGTAGAGTTGGACTAATGACTAAGCTCTCATGTGGCCCCCTGCGGAAAGAAAACAAAAAGTGGAAGAATTTTGGGTATGTGTTATATTCTTACCATGATTAGTCGCACCCACCCATGGTTTTGTGCATATGTTTACACATGTTGGACCTTGTTTTTTGGCAGGTTGACCCATCCATGGTTTTTGTGCATAGGTTTGCACATGGTTTTGGGGCATGATGGTTTTCTACCGATATTATTTTGTAGATCCGATCAAGGGAACTACGGTTATCTTCTAATCAAGGGTTAATGGATTGCAGTTTATGAATTCTTTAGCATGTATATATATGTGTTGTAACACTAATAGGAAAATAATGAAAAACCAAGCTAGTAGTCTTGATTTGGGATCCAGGGGAAAAGCCCTGTGTATATATGTTTTACGTTTTATGCTCTCACTATTTTTTATTTTCTGTTTTTAAGATTCGTTTGCAGATAGTTTCTATGCAAGGTTAAAACCTACAGAGTCAACAAATGTTTCGAACTATCAAATTGAAATTACAATGTCCTAGTAATGATGTGCAGAATTTACCATACAAGGTGGAGGCACTTCAAGGCTTTCCCCACAAAGGAGATTGTTAACATAGTTACCGATCAAATAGGTAACTGAACTGGTACCTACTTTTTTGAGGTAGCAAGAAAAACACCTGATTTTGAAAAGTGGTGATGCAAAATCACTTTTTTTTAAGCATGTTTTTGGCACTTTTATTTTTTCTTTTATTTTTTAATTTTTTTTATATGATGCTTTTTATGTCGATTTTGAATAGTGGTGGTGTATCATCACCAACTTTTTTTTAGAGGATTGATTTTGACACTATACATTTTCAAATGTCTTCTTCTTCCCTATTTATTTTTAAGCGCATTTATGTACTTGTGTTTTAAAAAGAAAAAAAAAATATTTTTTTTAAAAATAAAAATTTGTAATGAAACCTTCATTTTTTCACATAGATAAAAAAATGAAAAAAGGGTCAATATTGTAAATTTTATATTTTCTAGATTTTTATGTATTGTTAATTAATATTTAAATACACATCAAATAATTTTCACTAAAAAATGAATATTTTGAACCATATGAAAAAAAAAATACAAATTTTCAATATAAATAGAATGCAAAAAACACACTTTTAGTGACTTTTGTTAAAAAAACATGTTAAATAAACTAATTTTTTGGGAAAATATTAACCAAAAAACTTAAGAAAATAGAATTTTTATTATATTTTCTGTAAAAAAATAATAGTAACACATGTTTTTTTGCAAAAAATAAAGATTCTTCTCATAAAATATCAAATTCTAAGCTTTACAAATAAAATTGATTAATAGATTTCAAAACTGAGCGTTATGTGAAGCATAACTTAAAGATCATTAAAAATATCAACTAATCCATTTTCATCATCTTCTAGAACATCATTGATGCCTTGTTCCGCGACATTTTCTGCTTCATTTTGGTCATTGTCATCTTCTAATGGATCTTTCATGTCTGCAAATCTTCCAAAGTGTCCCTTTCCAATCATTCCATATAATGGTGGTTGAGGTTCCTTTTCTTTTTTTGCCACACGTGATTCATTAAAATCCCCTTTCCTCAAACCAACTTCTTGCTTCGCATCCGGAAGGAATTCAAGAATGTTAATTCTTTGTTGAATAAATTTGCATTGCATTGGGTCTTTCTCAATGGACATGCAATTTCTTGCTTTTGGTAGGCAACATGCTAGTGTTGTACCTAATCATCAAGCACAATACAAATAAATAATAAAATTAGTATAAAGACATAAAAAGTAAAAAATAAAATATTTAAATTCAAATTTATATAATAAAACTTAACTGAAACAAAGAATAAATCCAAAACCTAATCTCCTTCATTCGAACATAGATCTATAAGATAGTTAATCAATGCTTGTAGTTTTTCATAAATGTTAACTATATCTCCTTTTGCATCTTTATCCTCATATGTTATTTTTCTTACCACTGCATCATGAACCAATACTTGACTATGAATCTTCTCATCTGCTCGATTAATAAGAATACGCTTATATCTATCCTCTTTTTCCCAACGTTCAACATGGATGAACTCACAATGATTTATAATAGGTTGATCTTCTAAAGAAGGAATATTTAACTTATGCCTATAACATAACATAGTAAAAGTTCAATTAAATTGTGCATAAATAAAAAAAATTAATAGTAATCGAACATACAATTTCAAAGTCTTACCATGTAAGTTTCATTCTTGAGTTTGTTTTTCCCTTGAAGCTTGTTAACAACATTGCAAACTGTGTGTCTGAATGAAATGCCACAAATCACCAAAGTGGTGATGTTGTCACTTTTTGAAAACTCGTAACCAATTTACTAAAAGCTTGATAAGTATATGGTTCACTATCATATTCAATGTCTGGGAAATTGTAACCATGAGAAATAACTACAATAACTAGGGCATATTCTCTTTTAGGTATTAGTGATGGAATGCCTTCACAATCACCTTGTATTATTTGATATTGGATACTGTTGAACCCATTCCAAATGTAATGATTAAGAGTAGGATCAAGTTCAACATTCATAAGATGTTTCTTTCTCATCTTTTCCAACTTATTTTTCTCAATAAAGATTTTGAAAGTATCTGGTACTCCATTTCCATCCTTATTCGACATCTTTAATGACATAAAAATATATATGCATAAGTAATAAAATAAAAATAGTTTAAATATGAATAAAATTAATGTATAAATCAACATACCTTATTGAATGTAATATAAAAATATTTAAGTGTTGTTGTAGAACTTGCTTCTCGGTAGTGGCACACAACATCATCCCAACTGTCTTCATTCAACATTTTAACCATATGTTCTTGTATTTTCATAAAAATATTCTGACTGAATAAATAAAGTTACAATTGTTAATATAGTGACATGTATAACAAATTCTACCAACAAAATTATGTTTTATTTTAAATAAAATTATAATGGAAGGAAAATAAGAAATGATTCAAGAAACTTACTTTTGAAATTCTGCACTCATTTCATCCATTGATAATTCATCCGACTTCACACGAGATACTACTGATTTGACTAGTTTCTCATCCTTCACAGCTTGCATTGTTCTCTAAGGTGTGATAGTCATATCCTCTGGAATTTTCTTCATTTCATGACCTATCTTACTGTTGGTACATATTATAGGTTTACTCTTTTTAACCTTCTGATTTTTTATGGAAATATTCTCCCACCGCTCAAAAATCTCATCAATCAAATCTCATATCTCGCCTGTTCTAAATGCCAACTGAAAATTGTTATCCATGCTTATGAATATATTTGAATGCATTTTTCCATCTTTTTCTTTGATTTTTTCATCAATTTGATAACTTGTTTCCATTAAACATTTCTTCTGAAATGTCAAACTAACTTGTGTCTTATCCCCACCAGATTTTTCTATGAATTCATTATGAATAAATTTGACCCCTTGGATGAAAGTAATGTTCATTATGTACTCATTATCTGCATTATGATCCCATGCCAATAACTTTGATTCTATTTCTGTTAAGCCAACTTAAATGATGCATGTCACTGTTTGAAAAAGATAGTTATTGGGATATCCCTCAATCAACTGTCTTTTAGCCTCTACCGAATGATTACCTCCAATTACATAATATTTGTAATCAAAAATTTTTTTCTTTTCAAATGCCTATTTGATGGGAACTTAATGTGGATCAACAAGAACCACAAAATCCACCACGTGCGTATATGGATTGAACCTGAACAATTTTTTCAGATTAGGTGATGAGCCTTTCTAATTTCATATTGAGGTTGTCCTTCATCTGGCCTATAAAATTTGCTGACATTAAGATCAAATGTTTGGCCACCGAGAATTAATTTGTTCTTCCTCAACTCATATCTTTTTTTTTCTAAATAAAACTGATGTATTAATAAGTGTGTAATATTACAATATGACCGAGGTCAAAAACAGCTACCTTTGGGATGGCAGATCTAGCATGAAGAAATAGGAAAAGAGACCGCCCATTGTCAGGGGGACCGGCCTGGTGGAGATAACCAAGACCCACGCAGGGGTTCAGCACCATAGACATTCTGAGTGTGTACATTACAAACCAGGGACGAGCCCAAAACCATATGGACATAACCAAAACTGTCTGAACATAAACAAAATAGGGACGATCCCTTAACCATCTGAACATAAACAAAAACCCCAGGAATGGGCCAAAAGAAAGAGGAGAGCATTTCATTACACAAACTATTCATCAGGCGGAACTTCCTCTACTCGGCACCAACCAAACGCTTGCATATCCCTCACCAGGGCCTCTTCAGATAGCGACGGCCTCTCTATCACTTCTTCAGGCATACTGAAAGCAGGAACATTCAGGTGATGAAAGGGCGCATTGACAGCTCCACTCTGAGGATGGGAACCAGGAGCAGTGTGCTGATCGAGGCCAGTTGGTGAAACAATGGGCGCCCCCGTCTGGGCCTCCTCCTGAAAAATGACAGAGAAAAGAACAGAAAATCTTGGACAGTTCATGGCACTGTCAAAGATGAAACGCGCACTACCAGTGGTAGGCAGTGGTACAGAAGCAGTCAGAAGGGATCTCCCTCTCCCACTGCGGGTTCATGGATAACGACCAGCACTCATGCCGCTTGAGCTCGATGGCAATTGAGACGAGTGGCTAGTAGATGCCCTGGGAGGGAGGCCCCTGGTGCCGCCCCTTCAGCTCCTCATGTGATGGCGTAACCGAGGCATGGTGGAAGTTTGCGTGGGCACAGTGACAAAAAAACCTGGACGAGACTCAGCGACTAGGAAGCGCCGAGAAACATGGACATGATAAATTACAACAGACAACAGAAATACTGGGTGATCGACATCAAACACCAGATAAACAGAGTGAATGTGCAACGAAGTAGAATGAATGAGCGAGACCTTACAACAGAGGGAGCACTGGAACTGAACCTCGGCGTAAAACTCCTCGCTTCCCCGCTCTTTAACCTCTCCCATCTTGCTGCGACAGACCTGCCCAATAATGGCCTCATTGATGAAAGAAGCAGATTCCAGCATGCCAAAGCATGCGAAGGAGAAATTCCGAGCAGAATCCATGGTGTGAACTCCCATCTCCCCAGAAGTCGTGCCTTTGAGCTCAACGCTGAATAAATGCCAGGATCTGGCATGCGATGGCGTGTAAATGTGCTCATCCTGGGTGGGCAGGTGTCGATCCACCTTGCCCATCCCCTGTCCTGTCAACATAAACTCCTTACCGATCACCCGCATCCGAGACTTCCTCAACTCATATCGAATGGCATTTTGTTTTGTTTTAATAATGCCATCCTCTAACTCAACACATGGTGTTATGATTTCTCTCCTTCCGTTAGAGCTTTCAATTTGTTCTTCACTGCTGCTCATGACTTTTACAGATTGACCAATATTCGATTTCCTTACAATGTTATTTGCAATTTTGCTTGAGATTTCTCCATAAAACTTTGTACATATTTCATTTGTGTCATACTTGACCTTTGATAGACGATATCCAACCTTCCCATGTTTATTAGGCATCCTTGCAAGAACATAAATAGTGTTTGTATTCGGGACCATAAATCTGTCTTGTACTCTGCCCATTACTTCATATGGTTTGTTTAAGTCAATCATACCACAAACTAGATAGATATGTATATCATCCTCTATTTCATTTTCTTTAAGATACCATGAGAAATTAGTTTTATTCATTTCCTCGGTGTTCTTTCAATCATAAATAAGTTCTAATGAACCTGGTGGGCCACTTGCTTGACTTTCATTAGTGTGTGCAACAATGCCCTTATTGCATCTAGCAGTATCCATAGTGCATCCAACTGAAACTTTAGATTTGGGATTTGTATCAATAGTGCGTCCAACTGGAACTTTAATATTGGGATTTGTTGCCCTAGGTGCAGAAACATTCACATAAATCACTTTTGATGCATTTTTCCTGTTAATATATATATATATATTTCTTTTGGCAAACTTTAAAATGTGAAGTTGGGAAACACTTTTTGCCCTTTTTTGACGTTGAAAATTGTAATTTTCTATGTTTTTCAACTTCAACTCCACTAAACTCATATTTTTATCACAAATTATGCTTTTACATAAAAACAAGAATTGTAGAGAATTGTCTTACCTCCATACCAATATTTAAAAAAAAAAAATATTGACATATAGAGGGGTAAATTTGTTGTTTACTAACTGCATATACTTGAAATTTTCAGGAAAACATAAATAGTCACTTTATTATCCTTAACTTTTTTTAGGGAAGGTTATTCATTTTTTAGAAAAAAACCATAGCATCATAATCTGCATATATTGCACTAGTGCACAGACTATTTTTTGGTAATTTTCGGATCAAATCACTATTTTTTATTATTTTTTGAAATGGACGAAGACAAAAAACCAGTGATGTTTCAGTACATTTTATTATCCTTTGATTTTCTTTTCATTGTGATCGTCAATAAGAAAAATGAGAGTACCCTTTTGAAGTAGACAAGGAGAGGAAGTGCACTATGATTTTTTTGAATTTTTTGGTGTCCTCATTTGAAAGTTATTGAATTTTCATTCAGTGCAATTTTTCGAACAATGAAATTCCACAATGACACAGTTTAGTAAAAAATTAATAAAAATTTGAATTTTTTAATGAAACTCCATAAATCTCACATCATCAAAAACTAGATTTAGAGACGAATCTAATGGTACTTGGTCCGACATATAACATTTTGTTTTTGTAGGTGTTCTGTCCCTCCAAAGTTGCAGGTTTCTCAAAACTGCAGAGTTTTTTGAGTTTTTCGTTGACCAGAAACTCTCGGCCGAGAGAAACTCTCGGCCGAGAAATTTTTAAAACTCTCGACCGAGAAATTTAAACCCCATAAACGCACGGGAAAACTCTCGGCCGAGAGTTTGCGGCCGAGAATTTTGTGGCCACAACTCTCGGCCAAGAGTTTTCAAAACTCTCGTCCGAGAAAATACGAGATATTTAAAATCTCTCAGACGAGAGTTTTGAAAAATCTCGGCCGAGAAATTCAAAATTTCTCCCGAATTCTATCTCATGCCAAAAATTGTTTTCCAACTTCGCGTATATTATAATCATTTTTTTAAAATATTTTTCCAAAAGAACTATATATATATATATATATATATATATATATATATATATATATATATATTATAATCATTTTTTTTTAAAGTTTGCCAATATAAATTTTAAATATACAGAAAAATAATGTCTATAAAATAAATTAAAAAACACAAAATTTATTTGTAAAACAAAATAAATTGAAATCAAACCAATAAAATTCACTATAATTTTTTTTTTTCTTTTAAAACCAAAATATTAAAAATCATATTTAGATATATGTATATATATCTGTATAATATTTTTTTAATACATTTTATAAAAATAAATAAAAATTTGTTTTAAATGGTCTAAAAAGGTTTTAAAAAAGTAAAAATTAATTTCAAACTGAAGCTTAGGTTTAATATTTAGAAAAAACACAAAAAAAATATTTAATGTTAATTTTTTTTTTTTTAAAGCTACTAGAAAATTTAAAAAAAAAAATGTTAATTTTTTGTTTTAATTTTAATTGTTTTGTTTTATTAAATATACACTTACTAAATTAAATTTTAAAATTTTTAATATAATGAATATTATTAGAGCTTATATTATAAAATTAAAATTAAAATTTAAACTTATAATGTTTTATTATATTTTGAAATTTCATTTTGTAATTTTGAAAGTTTATTTTGAAATGTTGATATATATACACTATTTGTTAAATTTTAAAAATTTTAAATATAAAATAAATTTTACATTTTAAAATTATTATTGAGATTATTATTATAAATAAAAACAGAAATTTTCAAATTAAAATTTTAAATTATATGAATATTAAAAGTATATCTTTAAAAAAGAATTAAAACTTATATATAAAGTATTACAATTCAAATTAAAACTTAAAAAATATATATATATTAAATATTTCAAAACCATAAAATACAATTTTTATATTTAGAACAAATTTAAAAAAAATAAATATATTATATTGAAATTAAAAAAAAAAAAAAATTTGTTTTGGTGCTCGCCAGGGGCCAGAGGGTAGCTGGACGACGCCATGGAGCACTACCCAGCCGTGGGTTGGAGGCCGGCTGGAGTGCCCTACACGACGTCTCTCGGCCAGCCTCTGGCCCCAGCTAGGCAGAGGTTGATTGGCCTCTAGCCCCCGGCTAGGCGGAGCCCGGCTAGGTAGCCCTCAATGGTGCCAGCCCCCAACGAGTGCCAAAACAATATATATATATATATATATATATATATATATATATATATAATATATATATATATATATATATTCCAAAAAAAACTAAATTAAAAACGTTAATTTTTTTTAATTTTTTCAAAAGAAAAATACTATAATAATAAAAAAATTGTTTAATATACAATACAATACTATTGCATTTAAAATTTAAAATATAAAAAAAACAATAAAATAAAATAAAATATATATATATATATAAATTTTGTTTTTTATTTTTTTAAATCTAAAAGAATTGTAATAAATCAAAACAATTGTTGATTAATATAAAACAAATTACTATACAATTTAACATTTTAAAAATTAAAAATTTGAAAAATATTTTTTAAAATATAAAAAATAAAATTAAAATTATAAAATAAAATTAAAAATAAGATTTAAAAATAAAATAAAATAAAAATGAAATATAAAATAAAATAAAAATTCAAATAAAAAACAAAAAAACAAATTAAATAATGAAACCAGCAATATATTTATAATAAAAAAAAATAAGCTTAATATAAACTAAAATTGTATATTCTCTTTTAAATAACAATAAAAAAGTATCTAATAATATGTCAAAAAAACAAATTCATGTTTTAAAATAAAGATAAAAAATATATATCTCTTTCCAATTTTTTCAGTTGCATTTTTAGAAAAAATAGAAATAGAATAAATATAAGTGTTTTTTATGTGCATGGTCGTTTTTTTGTTTTTTATGTTATAATGGAACCCATCAACCCTAAAAATGAAAAAAAAATGTAAATTTTTGTCCTAAAAACCCCAAAAATTTGAGTTTTTTTTTCCATTTTCTTCACTAAAACGATATTAAAAAATTATGGGTTTCGAACCTAAAAACCATAAAAAAAATTGTTTTGAACACAAAAAACATAGAAAAATATATTTTCCACAAAATTGTATTTAAATGGACAGAATAGAAGGAAAAATAACCTTTGAAATGCGAAAACTCCTGTTACCAATGCAAACACAATGCCTCCACAAAATTACCAATGCCAACACAATGCCTCCAATGCGAATGCAACGCCTCCACAAAGTTACCAATGCCAACACAACACCTCCAAAAAATTGCTCCAACAAAAACAAGAAGACTTGATGTGATGAATAGAAGAAATGATTCTTATTATATAGCAAATATTGTGTGATTGGTTTACTGTTTAACAAGTGTGAGATTAAAATTTAAAATTTAAAATATTTACATGTAGTTAATTTTTAATTAATATTATAGTTAAAATATTTAATATTTGCATGTAGTTAATATAGTTAATATTTTAGTTAACATTTACATATACTAAATGTTAAATCATTCAAATATAATCTGGGATTAAAATTAAAAATTATAATATTTATATCTAATTAATTATAGTTAATATTATAGTAATATACCTCAATTTTTTTATTTTTTTTTCATATTCTTAACCTCCTTTACATCCACGTTACCATAACTACTACAGCCAAATTATACATTGATTTTATTATCCTCTTACTTTTAATTCTCATTTAATTCTTAATTATATTTCTATAACTTATGAGATAGATTTTCGTAAGGGACACTAAACTTTGGGTACACCCCTTTTTCCCTAAGCATCTCTTTTAAAGATAATGAACATAATGTTTCACATATCCACATTATACTTATCAATGTAATAACCCATGATGTAACATTCTAGCATTAACTTCATCAATGGTTATACCTTTATAATGTGATTAGCATCAGTATTATATTAAAAAGTGTAACCCATTAGATTGTAATCCATGCCACTATTATAAACTTGGGTAATACATTTAGGATGTGGTTTTTACTCCTACTTCAAAATATGACATCCTATGTCTTCTGCGTTGGTGTTTATCACTTAACATGACTTTAATATATATATTCGATTAGCCTTCCACATCGACCTACCACTAAAAAGAATCCTATTCAATCTATAGACAAGTGGGATCTCCAATACGTCCCAGACCATTTGGGTCTTATCCATATCAATGACTAGATTCTCATATACGTTATCCCACTAACAAGGATTAATGATAATCGTATCGTTTTTGCAGAGGGAGTACTGATCTCTTAACGTTGGTTTACTTTTCTCTTGGCTCGAAACTCTGAAACTATTTTATTTTATTGCTCTCAATACGAAACCTGATCTTTGTCTTAACTCGTCAGCTGCCCTAGTATGCTTGAGTTTTTATGTCAATAGATTTTCTTGTATTTTGTGACTCCCAGTCTTGATCTGAAGGTAAACCGACCGATTGTTGCCAAGTGTGTGATTGGATTTCTCTGGGGTTTGAGTTATCACAGTCTATTAATTTCGACATTTTCACTATTTGTAAAATTCTCTGGTCTCTGTTTGTAAGTGACTTTCTCTCCAGTGCAATGGACGTCCATGGATTCTTTGGCATTCTACGCCTTCAACCTCTAGGACTTTGCCATTAAACACCTGGTACGCTACACCATTTCATGTATTTTTGTTTTCAATCGTTTAGAATACGAAATGAGACTGGGTCTGTATTTTAGTTGTTATGAATTTGGAGCTGTATATGAGTTGTTGGGTTTGATATAGCTTTCAGGAGGTCTTGCTGATTTTATATCCTTTACTTGCATTGTATTCAAAAATTTCTCTGTGTATTAATAGCATCGTTTTATGTTCTTGTTTTGAACTTTCAGGAAATCCATTTATTAAGTTTGCGCTTAATAAAATTTGGTATTCTTTTATGAGAACCATATAAGTTCTCTCGTTTGTAATTTCTCCGTCTCTGGAAGCCCATTAAGTTACTAGGCTTACATTATTATACGACTATGCATTTCAGTTCGTTTTCAATTTACGATGGGGAGTTTCTCCAATGAATTTTGAAATGGTTTTAGTTGTTCTGGATTCAATTTTTTTTTTTTTATGACTGTGTATGAATATTCTGAGTAGCATGGGAAACTCGTGGATATTTACTTCAGTTCTATCTGTTTTAATGCTTTCCTTCTATCATATCATTGAGATGTAACAATTGTTCATCTCAAGTTCTCAAGTTCATTCGGCTTGCTCCAGAATCTTCGGGGTTTCATATTGACAATGAGTTTCTCACCAATCTTGCCCATGTGTAAGCGTACTTTCATCTTATGTCAAATTTGCATACGATATTATAATTATTCCTATTTTCTTCTTCTCTAATTATCAAGATTTTTTTTCATTACCTTCTGATGTTTTCGTTGTAGGGTTTCCAAATCATTTTGTTTTTTCTCGTTTTAAGAGGTAAGATGATATACCTCTGTTGCGAAGTTTCATTTTTATAAAATTCCCAAATTTGACCTCGACTTGGCCTTTTTAACATCAACCTATATATATATCTTTATACAGGTTGATGCTACAATAATTTCTATGCTTTCCGACATTGATGGCAGTGTTGTAACTCCCTATTTCGATTTTTTTTTTTAATTTAAGGTTTTCTAATTTAAAGTTTTCAGATATACCCTGTATAACTGATACTATATGTATCTCCAACTTTGGTTTTTATATCTTTATTTCAACTGTATAACAATCGACTATGAAAACTTCATAACTTGTAAGCTCGAATTTCCATTTCGACTTACCCCACTGTTTAAATTGAAATTATCATTTATGTTATTTTGCAATATAAACAATAGTCTATACCCCTGATTTTATATCTGAGGTTATTATAAAATACTGTAATCTAATTTCCCCTACTATATTTTAATTCATTTTTTTTTAACAATGTATTTTCCATATTCCTGATAAATTAAAGGCATTTTTGAAATATGTTCAGTTGAGTTTTCTTTACTATAGATTTACAGAAATACAATATATATATATGTAATTTTTTATTTTATCGAACTACATAATTTAATTGTCATATATATAACTTTCAGACCTACTTCATTCTACTTTGTTTATCTGTTGATTTTACATTTTTCACTATTTCCATAAGAGTAGGAAATTCTTACTTATATTTAGTGTTAGTTATATATATATATATATATATATATATATATATATATATATATATATATATATATCAGCCAACACTAGTTTCCTATTTTATTTAGTATGCAGAATTACATTCCACTGTGTTTTCCTTTCCATGTATTTTCTCTGATATGTTAATTTTTCCCAGTGCAGAATAATAGTAATTTCTGTAATTGAATTACCATATCTAATGATGATATGTTGTATAAATTTTCTGAATTTAATTCATGAGAATTAGATGGACTTCTGGAATTTCGTGCTTCTCTCAGTTTAGTTTACTTATACAGATATGTATACTCCTACATTTTTCATACAAAGTACATAGTAGATTTTCAACAGGAATTTTCCTTGTATTTTTATTATAATTATTCAGCAATAATTATACCTCAGGTTTAGAGTAAAATTCTTCATTTAATATGGAAATTATAGATTTTTATCCTTCAATCAAGTATTTTCTTCTTGAAACTAATGAAGTAGAATTCAATATTTTATAATCATTACATTCCAATACTATTTAATTAGCTAGGAATCTAATGTTCTAAATTTTTCTCTCCAAATACATATAACTTAGTATTACAGAAGAAGATTAAAGTTAGAAAAATAACTTGTCTTTTGGGAGTAATATATATATATATATATATATATATATATATATATATATATATATATTCTTCGTATTTAAACCTATTATTTATTATATTCCACCTATATTTTCTAACAGATTTTGTCTTTATAATTATATGTATTTTATGATAAATTCTTTCTAATAACCGTTGAATGTATGAACGAATATCTATAGCATGAAAATCAAATATTTTACTTTCTAATACTAATTTTTAAATTTCTATAATAATAAATCGTGTAAGTTGTAACTTTATGATTTTTAAATGCATACGATTTTTAGGATTAACTCCAACCATAGAATTCTTCTATCTCCAGAATTTACCCCTGAGCTAAGATCCTCCCAAGAATAGCCTAACCTCATTCTGTTCTAAAACAACTTACCTAAGTCGTGTTTTTCCTAAGCCTGTTTCCAAATTCTGTGTCTAGAATTTTTAGGGGTCTTTCTTCCTCTTTTTTCCTAGGCTTCCCTCAATGAGGTACTTTAAAGCTGCTTTCTCTACTTTTCCAACTTTTTCACCTCTTCCAAATTACTTTCCTCTTCATTGGGGAATTTATATTTTTCCTCTTTAATATAATTTAGCATTTTTCTTTTCAAGGCTTTTTGAAAGGTTTTGGGAAAGTCTTAACCTTATCCATATCCTCATGGATTAGGCTTATGATCTCCAATATCATTTGGTCATAGTGAACATATAAATATTCTATTTATTTGCATTAATAAATATTTAAATAAAATCGACACAATAATTCTCCATTGGGGTCCACTCCCCTTTGGATTTTTGTTCAAATGTCTAACTTAAAAAGCATAGAAACTTGGGGTGTTACACATTCCCCCTCTAAAAGAAAACATCATCCTCGATGTTAACAGACTATCTACTATAGTTCATTATGAAAATAAAGATGGATATTTTTCCATCATCTCAGCTTCTCTTTCCCATGTAGCCTCTTCAGCAGTAAAGTGTTTCCACTGCACTTTTACTCTGGCTATTGTTCTATTTCTCAATTCAATTTCTTCCCGCTCCAATATTTGAAGTGGCTCTAGAAGGAACTCCCCTTCTAGTTCCACTTGTATCACATTCCAATCCACAATATGAGAAGCATCATGTACATATATTTTTAATAACGAAACATGAAACACATCATGAACTTTAACATGGAGGGGTAAGGCCAGTTTATAAGCCACTGGTCCCACCCTTTCTAAGACTTCAAAAGGCCCACAGTATCTAGGAGCCAATTTTGCACAACTTCTAGTATGCGGAGTGCTCTTTTTTGGTTTTATCCATAGATATACATGGTCACCCAATTTGTACTCTCAGTGAACCCTTTTCTTGTCGGCATAACTTTTCTGTCGATCTTGAGCTATCTTGATGTTTTTCTATATTTGTTTGACAATCCTTTCCATTTCTTGTAGAGCATCTGGCCCAAGTATTAACTCATCTTTAGGTTGGCTCCAACTTAAAGGAATGTGACACTTTCTTCCATAGATTTCCTCAAATGGACTCATTTTGATGGAATATTGGTAGCTGTTATTATAAGAAAATTTGACTAAATGTAAATATCCTTCCCATTTAGTTGGCCTATCCATCACATACATTCTGAGCATATCCTCCAGAATTTGATTTTCTCTCTCAGTTTAACCATCCGTCTAAGGATGATAGGCAGTACTAAAATTCAATTTAGTGCCCATGCCTCCAAACAAACTCTTCCATAAGGCTTCTATGAACTTAGCGTCTCTATCTGAAATAATCATTTTTGGAACCCCGTGTAGCCTTACAACTTCCTTCATGAACACAATTTCTACTTCGGCCATCCTAAAAGTAGATTTCATAGGTATGAAATGTGTAGCCTTTGTTAAGGTATCTACCACTACCATTACTGAGTCATGCTGGTACTTTGTTCTTGGTAACCCGGTTATAAAATCTATAGAAGCAGTGTCCCATTTCCATTCTGCAATTAGTAAGGTATTTAGAAGGCCAGCTGGATGCTGATGTTCAACTTTGACTAGTTGACATTCCATGCATCTGGCTAAGTTTCTTGGCCACGTCCTTTTTCATTCCTGGCCAAAATAATTTCTTTCTCAAGGTTGTAAGTATTTTCTAATATCCAGGGTGTCATGAATAAGGTTTTTTATGATATTCATCAAGAATGTCCTTTTTCAAAGAATCCACATTGGGGATATACAATATGTTTCTATAATAGATCAACCCTTTCTGATTTTGGGTGTATCCAGCCATTTCCTTTTTCATCATTTGAATTTGCAGTTTCTCATAGTTGAGATCTTGATCTGCTACCCTTTTTACTAATCCTTATATGTCAAAACTGGCACTACTCCCAATGTTACTTATGTTTTGGCAAGAATTTCTGCTTAGAGAATTAGCAATTTTGTTCTCTTTTCCTTTGATATGTTTTATTTCCATATCAAATTCACTCAAAAAAGACAGCCATCTGGCTTATCGAGCATTCAAATCTGTTTGAGTGAAGAAATACTTGAGACTGATATGATCTGTCATCAATATAAAATTTCTTTCCGAGAAGATAGTGTTGCCACATCTTCAAGGCATGAATTACAACAACTAACTCAAGATCATATACATTGTACTTCTGTTCATGTTTCTTAAGTTTTCTTGATTCATATGCAATAAAAGAATTCCCTTGCAACATAACTCCTCCCAATCCCTCTCCACACGCATCAGTACACACTACAAACTCTTTATCAAGATCTGCAATCTTCAGTATAGGTACTATAGTAAGTTTTAATTTCAGTTGTTCAAAGCTATTTTGGAATTTTTCAGTGCACTCAAATTTTGTGCCTTTCCTCTGTAGTGAAGTTATGGGGTATGCTATTGCAGAAAATCGTTCTACAAACCATCAGTATTGTCCGGTAATCCCCATAAATGATCTTACCGCTGAGACATCAGTCGGCACCAGCCACTCTCTAATGGAATTTATTTTCTCAGGGTCAACAGCCAATCCTTGTTCTGAAATTATATGCCCCAAATATTGAATTTTATCCTTATAAAATTCACATTTTCTAAACTTCGCATACAATTGATTCTCCTTAAGAGTTTGCAACACAATTCTAAAATGTTCTTTATGTTCTGCCTCACTTTTTGAATAGATTAGAATGTCTTCTATAAATACTAGTACGAATTTGTCTAATTATTTATTCAGGACACTATTCATTAGACACATAAAAGTGGTAGGGGCATTGGTCAAATCGAAAGGTAGGACTACAAATTCGTAGTGACCATACCTGGTTCGAAAGGCTTTTTTACTGATATCTTCTTCCTTAATTCTGAGTTGGTGATAACCAGTCCTTAAGTCAATCTTAGAGAATACTGAAGCTCCTCTCACCTAATCAAAAAGGTCATCTATTATGGGCAATGGATACCTATTTTTGATTGTCAAATTATTCAGTTGACTATAGTCAATACACATTCTGAAGGTTCCATCCTTCTTTTTCACGAATAGCACCGGTGCCCCCCACTGAGATATACTCGGTCTGATGTAACCTTTGTCCAACAGTTCTTGTAATTGCATTTTTAACTCCATGAGTTTAGGGGGGCTCATCTAGTAAGGGGCTCTAGAAACTGGTGTTTCCACTGGCACCAAATTGATTGAAAAATCGATCTCTCTCTTGGGGGGAAGATGAGGAATCTCATTTAGGAAAACTTCCTTAAATTCCTTTTTCACTGGTAAGGTATCTAACAAGTTTTCCTCTGGTTTCTATTCTAATTCTACAACATGTACAACATATACTTGATACCCCTTCCTAGCAGTTATTTTTAACTGCAGGGCTGAGATCTGCCTTACAGAAATAGGTTTCGATTTCCCCTTTAGTATGAATGGTTTTCCTTCAACATCTATGCAGTGCAGAGTTTTTTCCCAGCAATTAAACATGGTCTTTTTATTTTCTAACCAGTCCATTCCTATCAGTAAATCATAGGAACCTAATGGAAAAATGTTTAAATCTATCTCTGTCTGATAATCATTCAATTTAATAGTTGTTTTAGGTAGCTTATGAGTTACCTTGCGTTCGGTTCCGGTAGCTAACTATACCAACCAAGGCTATTGAAACTTTTCTATTCTGAGCTTACAATTTTCTACAACTTGTGGACTAATATAACTCAAAGAAGTGTCGAGATCAATTAATACAGTAATAGATTGATCAGAAATTTTACCTTCCATATTGACCATCGTAGACTGGTATTCTGATTGTTGGTTCTCCAAGGATGCACTGATATTGGGGATATTCCTTGCTACATCATTCACTGTGGTAGCTTCTCTATCTCTCAGAATCATCTGAATATTTCGGTGTGGACAGTCCCTCAATAGATGAGGTTCTACACAACCCCAACACTTCAAAGGCTCCAACATTTTAACATTTCCTTCCTTCTTATTATTCCCATCTATTTTCTTTGAACCAACTTAGGATTAAGTATTTTAACTTTCCTTTGTTTTGTTAAATTTTTTCCGCTGATGATTCCTACCAAAGTTCTTCAAATAAGTTGGTTTCTGTTTCTTTCCTTTGAATTCACCCTTGTTTGTCTAGATCTTCTCGTGTTCACTCTTTCCCTTAAACTGCTGGTAGCATAATCTGGCTTTCCTTACCACTTCATCCATGGTTTTTGGATTATCGAACTCTATTTTCTCCTTGTACACAGTAGGCAAATAGTTCAAAAATCTTTGTACCTTTTCTTTCTCCTCACGAATGTAAGGAACATATCGTAACAGATTTCTGAACTTGGTGACAAACTCATCTATGGTGAGCTGTCCCAGTCTAAGTTCATGAAACTCTTTTTCTTTTTCATCATAGTAGCATTCGTTCAAGTACCGGTTTTTAAACTTGACTTGAAAATCTTCCCAAGTCACTATTTTTTCATGAATGGCATGAACCATTTTTGTTTCCTCCCACCACAAGGTAGCCTTAGCTTGTAGTTGGTAGATAGCTAATCTGGCCCTCAGATTGCTTTCATACACATAGACCTAAAAATATTTAATCATGTTGAAAAACCATGCCTCAGCATCTTCCTCCTTCTCTCCATCATAGGAGGGAGGTTTTATTTTTCGAAATTCACCCTGTAATTCCTTCTTCTACCTAGACTATTGTCTAGTGGCGTCATCTTCTTCAGAATCATCTGATAAATATATCCCTCCTTTTCTCTTCCTCCCGGAACCTTCACCTTATTCGTTGTTCTGCGAAGTCAGTTCTCTTATCAGTTTTTCTTACTCCTCACTGGCTAAAGATAGCCTGTCATTCTGGCTTCTTATCTGAGCCATATCCCATTGCATCCTGTGCAACATAGCCATCAAAGGAGCATTGGGATCTGCCGTGTTATCTCCACCACCCAGATCGACATAGATTTCATCTTCTTTAGCCATTAACTTTTCAGTTTCAGTACCCTTTTACTGTAAAACAAAACAACATCAGTAACACTTTTTTTTCAAAAAAAACTATAATTTTATATAGTGAGCACAAAAACAGCCCAGTTTTTCTAACTTGGGCTCTGATACCATTTGTGATAAACCTCAATTTTTTTTTTTTTTTTTTTTTTCATATTCTTAACCTCCTTTACATCCACGTTACCATAACTAATACAGCCAAATTATACATTGATTTTATTATCCTGTTAATTTTAATTCTCATTTAATTCTCAATTATATTTCTATAACTTATGACATAGATTTTTGTAAGGGACACTAAACTCTGGGTACACCCCTTTTTCCCTAAGCATCTCTTTTAAAGATACTGAACATGATGTTTCACATATCCAAATTATACTTATCAATGTAATAACCCATGACGTAACATTCTAACATTAACTTCATCAATGTTTATACCTTTATAATGTGATTAGCATTAGTATTATATTAAAAAGTGAAACCCATTAGATTGTAACCCATGCCACTATTATAAACTTGGGTAATACATTTCGGACGTAGATTTTACGCCTACATCAAAATATGACATCCTATGTATTCTGCATTGGTGTTTATCACTTAACATGACTTTAATATATATATTCAATTAGCCTTCCACATCAACCTACCACTAGAAAGAATCATACTCAATCTATACACAAGTGGGATTTCCAATATGTCTCAGACCATTTGGGTCTTATCCATATTAATGACTTGATTCTCATATACATTATCCCACTAACAAGGATTAATGATAATCGTATCGTTTTTGTAGAGGGAGTACTGATCTCTTAAAGCTAGTTTACTTTTCTCTTGGCTCGAAACTCTGAAACAATTTTATTTTATTGCTCTCGATACGAAACCTGATCTTTGTCTTAACTTCTCAGCTACCCTAGTACGCTTGAGTTTTTATGTCAATAGAATTTCTTTTATTTTGTGACTATCGGTCTCGATTTGAAGGTAAATCGACCGATTGTTGCCAGTTGTGGGATTGGATTTCTCTAGGGTTTGAGTTATCACACTATTAATTTCGACATTTTCATTGTTTGTAAAATTATCTGGTCTCTATTTGTAAATGAATTTCTCTCCAGTGTAATGGACGTCCATGGATTCTTTGGCATTCTATGCCTTCAAAGAAGAAAATTTCCAAATTCAAGTATTTTTGTTTTCAATCGTTTAGAATACGAAACGAGATTGGGTCTGTATTTTAGTTGTTATGAATTTGGGAATGTATATGAGTTGTTGAGTTTGATATACCTTTCAAGAGGTAGTGTTGATTTTATATCCTTTACATGCATTGTATTCACAAATTTCTCTGTGTATTTATAGCATCGTTTTATGTTCTCATTTTGAGCTTTCAGGCAATCCATTTATTAAGTCTGCGCTTAATAAAATTTGGTTTTATTTTTTGAGAACCATATAAGTTCTCTCGTTTGTAATTTGTCTGTCTCTGTAAGCCCATTAAGTTACCAGGCTTACATTATTATACGACTGTGCATTTCAGTTCGTTTTCAATTTATGATGGGGAGTTTCTCCATTGAATTCCGAAATAGTTTTACTTGTGCCGGGTTTGATATTTTCTTCTTCTTCTTCTTATTATTCTTCTTTTTTTATTTTATTTTATGACTGTGTATGAATATTCTAAGTAGCATGAGAAACTCGTGGCTCTTTACTTCGGTTCTATCTGTTTTAATGCTTGCCTTCTACCATATCATTGAGATGTAACAATTGTTCATCTCAGGTTCTCAAGTTCATTCAGCTCGCTCCAGAATCTTCGAGGTTTCATACTAACGATGAGTTTCTCCCCAATATCGCCCATGTGTAAGTGTACTTTCACCTTATGTGAAGTTTGCAAACGATATTATAATTATTCCTATTTTCTTCTGCGTTAATTATCAAGCTTGGTTTTTCATTACCTTCTGATGTTTTTGTTGTAGGGTTTCCAAATCGTTTTTTTTTTCTCGTTTTAAGAGGTAAGATGATATACCTTTGTTCTGAAGTTTCCTTTTTATAAAATTCCCAAATTTGGCCTCGACCTGGTATTTTTAACATCAACCTATATGTATCTTTATACCAGTTGATGCTACGACAATTTCTATGCTTGCTGACTTTGATGGCGGTGCTGTAACTCCCTATTTTAATTTTTTTTTTTTAATGATTTAAGGTTTTCTAATTTAAAGTCTTCAGATATACCCTATATAACTGATACAATATGTATCTCCAACTTTGGTTTTTATATCTATATTTTAACTATGATAACAGTTGACTATGAAAACTTCATAACTTGTAAGCTCAAATTTCCATTTTGACTTACCCCACTGTTTAAATTGAAATTATCATTTTTGTTATTTTGCGAGATAAACAATAGTCTATACCACTGATTTTATATCTGAGGTTATTATAAAATATTGTAATCTAATTTCCCCTACTATATTTTAATTCAGTTTTTGTTAACAATGTATTTTCCATATGCCTGATACCTTAAAGGCATTTTTGAAATATGTTCAGTTGAGTTTTCTTTACTGCAGATTTACAGAAAAACAATATTTATATGTAATTTTTTATTTTATTGGACTACATAATATAATTTTCATATATATAACTTCCATACTTACTTCATTCTTCTTTGTTTATCTGTTGATTTTACATTTTTCACTATTTCCATCAGAGTAGGAAATTCTTACTTATATTTAATGTTATATATATATATATATATATATATATATATATATATATACATATATATATATATATACACACACACACACGGCCTATTACTATTTCCCTATTTTATTTAAAAGATGGTAGAATTATGTCTTACCTGTATTTTCTTTCCATGTATTTTCTTTTGATATGTTAATTTTTCCTGTGCTAGTATTAATAATTTCCGTAAATCGAACTACCACATCCAATGATTATGTCGATAACCTCTCCTAAGCTCAATTCATGAGAGACTTCCACCTCGTTTCTCCTTTTGGGCCTCTTAGTTTACTTATACGCAGAGATGTATACTCCTACATTTTCTTCATACAGAGTACAGATATCTTCATTGTAACCCTCCTTGTATTTTTATTATTTCATTCAACAATGTCTAGTAATTTCCGGTTTAGGTAAAATTTTCATTTATATATAAATTACAGACTTTATCCTTCAACTTGCCATTTTCTTTCTTGAAATGAGTCATTATATCCACACTTTATAATATTTATAATCATTACATTCCAAGTATTCCAAATACTGTTAATTAAAGCCAGGAATCTAATGTTCTAAATTTTTGTTTCAGACATATAACTTAAAGATTACGAAGTGAATAAAGGAAACACCTTGTTTTTTGGGAGTAATATATATATATATATATATATATATATATATATATATATATATATATATATATATATATATATATATATATATATATATATCTCTCGTACGGGAAACCATTATCATTTTAGAGATTCTGATTGATATTTACCAATAGATTCTATTCCTATAACTATGGAAATTTTAGAGGATAAATTCTTCTGATAAGTCTGTTAAATGTAAGGAATCTAATATCTATAGCATGAAAATTAAATATTTTACTTCTCAATACCACTTAAAATTTTCACAATACATTGTGTAACAGAATTTTATAGATTAAATGTGCATACCACTTCTTTTTCTATGACCAATGCTCCCAACCATAGAATTCTTCTATCTCTAGAATTCACCTCCGAGCTGAGATCCTCCCAAGAACAGACTAACCTCAGTATGTGCTGAAACAACTTACTTAAGCCATACTTTCCCTATGCCTGTTTCCAAATTCTTCATCCAGAATTTTTAGGATGCTTTCTTCCAATTTTTTCTTAGGCTTCCCTCAATGAGGTACTTTAAAGCTGCTTTCTATACTTTTCCAGCTTTTTCAACTCTTCCCAGTTACTTTCCTCTTCATTGGGGAATTTAGATTTTTCCTCTTTAATCTAATTTAGCATTTTTCCTTTCAAGGCTTTTTGAAAGGTTTTGGGAAAGTCTTAACCTTATCCATATCCTCATGGATCAGGCTTATGATCTCCAATCTCATCTGGTCATAGTGCACACATAAATATTCCATCTATTTTCATTAATAAATATTTAAATAAATTCCACACAATAATTCTCCATTGAGGTCCACTCCCCTTTGGATTTTTTTTCAAATATCTAACTTAAAAAGCATAGAAAATAGGGATGTTACAATTATAGTTAAAATAGTTAGTATTTGCATGTAGTTATTAGAGTTAATATTTACATGTAGTCAATGTTAAATCATTGAGATAAGAAAATTATTTTAGTTTGGAAGGAATGCATGATAGGAATATATTGTGGATATTTTGAATAGAAATATCGGTAAAATATTTCAACACAAACATTTTATTAAAAAAAATTTAAATACATTTTAGATGAATATTTTGTACGAAATATTTGAAACGAAAATTTTGGAGGGAAATTTTTTTGCGAAACTTTTTGGGGAAATTTGGAGGGAAATTTCTAGTCTTTAAATTGTATATTATAATTGGGAGAGGGATTTGTAATTCAACATATTGTTGAAAGCCATGGGTTCTTCTGATAGCGAATTTTTTCTTTCTACAACATCAACATCTTCGTCACACAACAATTCTATTCAGATTGATGAGTATAATAGGAGTTCGTTCACCATGAATAGAGAGTCAAAAATTTGACTTGGTCGTAATCCTAAAGATGATGATAACATAGCTGATGAGGCACAGAAAAAATATTTTTTTTTGTAAATCGAGAGTCAGTTATTCCACTTACTTTTAATCCTAAGGATTATGAAAGCAACAGTGACGAAGAGCATGATGAAGAATTTTCGAAGTCAAAAATTTCACTTCATCCCAATCCTAAGGATTATGTGAGCACCACAGATGAAGATGGGAATGAAGATTTTGTAGCATCATAATATCCACTTCGTCCTAATCCTAAGGATTATACGAGCACTACTGATGAAGAGGGGAATGAAAAATTTGCAGAGTCAAAATATCCACTTTCTCCTAATCCTAAGGATTATGCCATCATCAATGATGAATATGGAAATGAAGAATTTGCAGCAACAAAATATCCACTTCGTCCTAATCCTAAGGATTATGCCAACACCACTAATGAAGAAGGGAATGATAAAATTTCAAAGTCAAAATATCCACTTTGTCCTAATACTAAGGATTATGTCAGCACCACCAATGAATACGGGAATGAAAAATTTGCAGCATCAAAATATCCATGCTTTCCTAATCCTTAGGATTATGCGAGCACCATTGATGAAGAGGTGGATGAAAAAATTCCAGAGTCAAAATATACACTTCATCCTAATCCTAAGGATTATACGAGCACCACGTATGAAGAGGGGAGTGAAGAATTTGCAGAGTCAAAATATCCACTTTGTCCTAATCCTAAATATTATGCTAGAACTATTGATGAAGAGGGGAATGGAGAATTTTCAGCGTCAAAATATCCACTTCTTCCTAATCCTAAGGATTATGCCACCACCACTAATGAAGAGGGGGATGAATTTTCAGTGTTAAAATTTTCACTTCGTCCTAATTGTAACGATTATAACAGAACCACTAATGAAGGGGGGATGAAGAATATCCAATAAATAATGAGAGCACCAGTGAGGAAGGGGAGGGGCGTGATGAAGAAATTCTAGTGAATACAGATTCAAAGGTTCCACTTAGGCCTAATCCCAAGGATTATGAGAGTACCACTGAGGAAGGGGAGGATGAACAGTTTCTTGGAAATGATAATTTTAGAGGCACATATATGAATAATGCATTTTCTCTAAGTGCTCATTTCAAAGACACTCATGGTGAGGAAGAATTGAATCCTCCCAGGGAAAAATTTGAAAGCATGGATGAATATGGTGATGAATTTTGTCTGAGCCAAGGTTACAAAAGCGCAGATAATTCTTGTGAAATGTTTTCTTCAAGTGAGGATGGTATTGAAAATTTTCCAGGCAATGATGTTGATGAATTTCTTAACTTTGTTGAGAATGATGATAGTCGGGGTAATATTCCTCATAATGGTGATGAAACTTCTTCTACAAAGTATGATGGAATGATAAAGTCGTTGCAAGCAAATATTGTAACTAGGAGTAGGAGTAGAAATTTTGATATCAATCCAAAAAATTCCAGTTATATAAGGGTGAGGATAATATATCTCACAAAAATAATTTATGTCGTTCATTTGATTTCAAGTGAATGTTGTCAAAGGGATTGCCTGAAATGTATGGATTTCAACTTTGCTTTTGAGAAAAGGAAAATATATCTGTAAATGAATAAAAGCATGCAAAATTCATATTTAGTGGGTTGCATGTAATCAACACTAGCAGGTTATGATTATCATATTGGGAGTGTATTTCTCTGCAGAAATGATTTCAAAATGTTGCATTCAATTGGTAATTGTCGTTTGTCAAGAATCCAATAAAAAAATGGAAAAGGATCCCACATATTATTTAGAAGTACGTTATAAATGGGAGGTTGGTTCATTAGCAAATACTGCTATGTCATGGATGAAAGGCTTCTTTTCAAAGCATGGAGAGTGTATACCTAATAAATACACAATACATATTCCAGATAATTCTTGGGATGAGAAATATTCAATTTATACAGATATTATGCAAAATTTGTTGAAGAAGTTGGTAATTTAATTACATATTCTTATTTTACAAGAGTATGGAAAATTGAATTCAACAATGTTCGTATTCCTAAGAAGACAATGATGGGGGTTTGCAGCATATGTGCATCTCTTAAAGAAAAAATAAATAAATGTCAAGGGGAAGAAAGATATATGCGTTGAAAAAATTGTTTTTAAAAATTCGATATTTATCAACTATGAAAATATATTTACTCATAAGTTTCCTTTATCTTATATACAAATTTTGTTGTCAAATAACTTCAAGAACATTGGAATCAACAGACAAGTGAAAGGAAAAAGTTGTATAAACATCGAAAGGAGTGTTATGATAACCCAAATAAATATCTGGGTTTGATAATTGATGGTATGGACCAAAAGAAAACACTTCTTCCACATTTTCCCTGCACGCCAAAAAAATTATAGGATGGAAATTTCATTCAGTTTCACTTGGTTGGTTGTATGGTATTTAATGAGAAGATGTTTTCAAGAGTTTTCTTCACATCTCCAAATATTCATAATGATGCAAATATGACCATAACTATAATCCATGATGTGCTTACTCATTGGTCTAGTATTCTTCCTGAAGTTCTGTATGTACAATTAAACAACACAAGCTGTGAAAACAAAAGTCAAGTTCTTTTTGGGTATCTAAACATGCTCATTGAATTGGGAATTTTCAAAAAGATAAAGGTTGGTTTCCTTCTTGTTGGGCATACTCATGATCATATTGATCAAATGTTCAGTGATTTTTCAATAACATTGAGGAGGAAAGGTATTGGGAGTCTGCCATCATTAATTGAATGTATTAAGAAATCGTACATTCCAGAGGTTATTTTTCATGTGTTGGAAGAAACTATTGACATGCGAAGGTTTATTTTGGGATCGCATCGTGAGGAGAAATGCATTGAACAACTTAACGACATTAGCTTCCACCATCAATTTTGTATCAAAAAATTGATGGGATAACACTTATATGGGGCAAGAAGTATTCAACTGTTGCAGAAAGGGGGCCATCATCAGGTTTATCATTTTTGAAGTTCATTCCATAGTGTCAAATATTTTCATCAAAGATATTGTTATTACTGTCAATTTTTGAACTCCACAATGCACGAAGGAATAAGAGACACATAAATTATTCTAAATGTCTAGAGGAAATTAAAAGATGTATTATAGATACATATGAGTACTTCGATGTTGCTGATTCAATTTGGTGGGAGGCTTTTTTCAGTAATCAAAGTGATATGATTTCAAGATCAATAAATGAGGATACACTTTTGAAGACTCATTTTTCTTGGCCACAAAATATGCCAAATGAACATGAGGAAACACACATTGTTGAATAACAACAATCTCAAGCTATTATCAATTCTCCATAGTTAGAGGAAAGAGAAATATATATTGGTTATAGAAGATCACGTGCATAACATGAAGCCATGGAAGATCTTTACAGGGGTTCTATGCAGGATGTTAAGGATGGTTGCATGATAGCAGTGTTAACAGATGAAGATACACTTGGCTATCCATTCTGTATTTCTAAGGTTATAAAGGTCATTAATGAAAATGAATATATTACAGTTATTGATGTATGTTGGTATTCCACAAGTACCCACCCTTTCAATGGTGTGTACAAGCCATAGATGTGAGTTGAAAAAAAAATTGGAAGAAAGAGAAAAAGAAAGGGCACAAATATAAATCATCGTCGCACAAATGTCTTAAAATTCGAGGATGTTGACATACTTTTCTATGACTTAAATTTGACAAAGAGAGGAACTCTTCTGTTGAAGACCATAAATATTTGGAAGAAATTGCTACCAGAACAATTAATGCTGAGATGCGACTCTGCAAAATGTAGTCATAGATCTAAAAGACATTTGAACTCTGAAATGGTGGGCATGCATGTTCACTCAGATGGAGCACTAGTTGATGAAAGAGAAGAATATGGATCATCTTCATCTGCATCGATTCATTCATCTGAAGATGTAGGTTCTGATGGTGTGCCAGAACCTATGGTTGATTTTGAATAACTGTCTAAGAAAATTTCATGTAATTGATGTTTGCATGGTAACTTGAAATAAATATTTTGACTTCCATCTTATTTTTCATGATGTTATGAGGCATTTCTATGTTTGTTGGATTATATGTTTTAATTATGAATAGTCCATCTCTTTATAATATCCACAACGCAAAAATGAATTACAAAAATAAGTTTTCATATTCAATGTAACAATGTTGATATTTTCATTAAAAGTAAAAAATAAAATAGAAATTAATGTTTATTTTTTAGATTATGCAGTGATATTGCCATGATATTATGTATTGTTAACATTTGGTATAAGATACTTTTAAAAAATTTAAAGATTATATGCCTCATTGAAAAGGGACACTTTGTTTTGACGCTTGAATTTTAGGTTTTGGTTGCAATTAGATTTAAATGTGTCTTAGGCTAAGATTTGAAAAGAGATATATTTTTATCCTTTAAAATTAAAATTACTCTTGGAATAATAAATATTTCATTTACTTGTTTATTTTCAAAATTGTTTAAGTCATATAATTTCTCCATAATTTCATGGTTCAAGTATGTTGAAAACTTAAGATTTAAAAACATGAGATTTACAACTCGTCATTAAGGTTTTTATGTGCTACTAAATTTTATCTTTAATGTTATGGTTGAAAAGAATTACAATTTTAGGGTTGTTTAGAATAAAGATATTTTATCTTTAACAACATGGATGAAAATTGTTCGAAATGTTAAGGCCTTCAGACATGGTTTTGTTTATATTTAACATCATGTATCAAAATTTTTATAATTTTACGATTTTTCAATGTCCTATTATGTTGTCTTTAATTCCATTGTTACAATGTGTCAAAAGTGCGACACAATGTTTTTTTTTTGTTATTCCAGCGTCAACTCATTTTGTTTTGAGAGTGTTTCTTCAATCCTTTTTTCAAAAAATAATTTCATTTGTAGCATAATTTTAGAAAATGTTGAAATTTGACCTTGAGAAAAAACCAAATGTGTTTTGGAATACACAATTTTTGTTTTTGGGGTGTTTTTTCATGTTTTTTTACTCTTTTTGGGCTAGAGTTCCTGTTTTGAGTTAATAGTTTCCGTTTGATCCGTAACTATGTTAAATTTCAATGATGTATCGTTGACTACCTAGGGATTTTGGAAAGGAAGTAGTCTAGGCCACTCTAATTTTGAGATATACAGTGGTCAAGTTGTGTTATTATCCCTTCTCAAATATTTAGTGGACTTGGACAATGTCATGTTGCGGTAGCTGGTAAACAAAGAACCATTTTATAGTTGCAATTGTAGGAGAGGAGGTGTTTACTTAGAGTCAAACTGTGAAGGTAGCGTGGTCATACCTGAACTAGTACGAAATCAATATCTCACCAGGTTAACTCTCTTAAAAACAATAATCAATGTAGTAACTAAGTTAGGAAAATTTGATAGGGATGTTATTAAAAAAACATAATACGGATATCAAGTGAATATTGAAATGATATAATTCTTATATCGAAGAAAAATTATGGTTTAATAACCATTCCACAAGTATTTACAGGTCAAATATAATAGCAAATAACTCATCACAATTTATATATATATATCTATATATCTATCTATCTATATATATATATATATATATATATATATATATATATATATATATATGAATAAAAACCCTGTCACCACACACGTAAACAAAGTTCCATCAAAACCCTATGATAGAGGATTGAAAGAGACCAAAATTTTAAGCAACATTGCAAATGGATCCTTTGTTTTCCCTTAAAGAGGAAGTAGCAAAACAACCCAATTCAAACATCACTCCATTACATAGACAAGGTTGACAAAAATATATCTGCCTTAAAAATTACATGAAAGGAAAGTTATATTAAGCACTACTTATATATGGTTAATGCATATGCACTGAGTAAAATGAAACTAAGAGGCATAAAAATGCTACCCATCAAGACAATACGCTAATTTAAATTTATCACAAAAAAGCACAATGCACAGTTTTTTAAAAGGATTTATTGATATTAATAGAAATATTGCAATAATTCTGCTAATCTTCAATGTAGGTTGTTAACTTTTGTGAGGTTATGCAACGTGCCAATAAACATTTTTTAGTACATTAATAATGATTTATGGTCCCTATAACAAGATTCAGATAATTATATGCATATGAATGTTCCTTACATAATGATTAAGGGAGACTAATGCTAGCTTTGATAATTGTGAATGTAGGAACAGACCAACGAGAAGACTCCTCGACAAACCTCTATACCTGCAAATGAAAAGAACAAATAGAAAAAAAATGCTATGAAAGAAACTTTATCACCCAAATAAAGTGAAAGTACATCTCTTTATCGAGCAAAGGAAACTTGAGCAGCTGAAATTTCAGGTGTGAAGTAAATTTCGACATCGGATGAAGGGTTAGAAGCAAATACTAGGGACAATGTTTCACTCAAGGGGGAAGGAGATGTAACATCGCTCAGTAAAAATTAAATAATTTATTTAATTTTTATGTAGTAACTCAGTAAATTTTGGGTTGTGTGGTACTGTGATTGGAAAATTAATATTTAAAGCTATTTTGATTTTTATTTTAAAAAAATTGGTTCTGGCTAGGGAGAGAAATTACGGGAAAAGTCACTAAGTAAAATTTTCATTTACCACAAATTTAGGGGACGATTACTCCTACCTATAGAGACAAGGGAAGCAAAAGCCAAGGTGATTGTGAGAGAAATCTTGAGGAAAATAGGGGAAAGGGAAAGAAATTAGTTCCTTGTATAGGATGTTGTAAAGGGAAGGTAGGACGCTTCCAGTAGAGAGTTCTTGAGCTGGTTGGAGCGAGTGGAATAATGAAGCAAGACATATGAGTCTGGGAGTACCTTGTCTAGACTATATACTCTTCATGCCCTGTAAAGACCTGGTTGGGTCATTGTTAACAACTATTTTGGTAACGAAACTTGCACAGGAGGACACTAGTAAAGAGGACCATTCTTGTTGATTGGTGGGAATGAACTTCATTCCTGATGTATTCCCTAGCAATCCTTAACAAGAATAGATAAGTATTCTAATCCTTGTTTTTGAAATATTAAAGTAAATTCTGTAGATGAAAAAGTATGGTTCACTTGTATTATCTAATTTGAACAACTAGCTGAAAGAAAATGATATAGTCTTTCTCGTGCATGACTATGTAAAATAATATGTTGTTGTCAGCCTATGAGGGTAGTGGATATTTACTATTATTATTGAGATAATTATTACATATGATGATTAGAAAAAAATATGTGATTACAATGGAATATAATGGATTGATATTTATATATTTTCAATACTATTATTTCAAATCATTAAAGTGTCTGGGAGAATGGATGTAGTAAGTCATAAGTATACAAAGACAGGTAAAGTATTTTTATTCAAGTTTCATTTGTAGAGAAATTTAGAGATATAATATTTTGTGTATTTTAAATAACTAGTATACTAAAGATTTTATTTATAATTAATATGGGGATTTTGAGGTAAATATGAAAATGCTTATGATTATATGAAAAGAACATAGATTTTTCTTTAAGAAAAGAGCGATTATTGTCTTTCTGAATATTTAATGACCGACACAGAACTCTTGTAATGTGGTGTTCTTATAATTTTCTTAATAAGGTTTCTTACGTTGGAGATAAATAATGAACGAAACACTAACCTTGGGCATCAAATACATATAACCAGTGAATAGCATGTAGGAAGGAGAGGAAAATGATTTATCAAAATCGTGTCCACCTAGAGAATTAAAACTAGAAATCAGAATGAATATATAAATAAAGTTTGGTAAGGGTTAGGCTTGGTTGATGGATGGAGGTTTGTGGACCAGAGCAGTCTCGAACCATAATATTAACAATAAAAGAGTACAGTGAAAACCTCGTGGGTGGAGCAGAGCTCAGACAAACCTGGCTTCGCTCTAACCCAGGGTTGAAAATAAATAATTCCCACTGAATCTAAAAAGAAACATTACACGATGTTGTCTTACTGTATAACTAGTGGAAACCATACAAATAAAGATGTAATATTCTGAAAGAAAACCATGAAAAATCAACTTTGAAGTATGAAAAATATTGAACCATACATTAATATAAAAACCTTCAAATTTACCATAATAAACCATCATTGAGAAGAAAAATATCACTTGGAAGGCAAATAAATGGAACAAGAACAAAAGAAGATGAAAGTATCCATGCATGACTAGCATCATTATAACCAACAGTCACATTTAACTAGAGGGAAGCAAGGAAAATTTTAAGGATGGAAAATTATTTTGAAGTTTAAAAAATTGGTGAATCTCACCAGTCCCTAATCTGCAAACTATAAAATGTTTATTGACGTATTAGTAAAATTATTCAAATTTATAATGATATTATATATATCGTCTATATAATTTTGGTGATTTTGAGGTGAAATAATTTTATATTGTAAAATTTGGGCGAATCATTTTTATAAAAAAATGGAAATTGGCAAATCCTTTTTTTTGAAAAACTATGGAAAATTATCCCACCTGCGAATATTAGCCCCTATAATTTTCCATGGAAGGAAACTGATATTCCTTTCAAGAATCTCGGTTTAACCCTTACAGGGAATTATTTAATAGCCAGTGAGACGACCCCAATGAACAACAAAAAAAACCCTAACCCTGAGTACGCTATGGGTACTAACTAAGGTTTAGCTTGCAAGACCTTGTGCTCTGGCCTGGACCAAACAAATTAAAACATGTGACCTAGTTAGATAATTAAGAAAAACTTGGGCCAAAAGTAAGAGAGCCTAGTTGTATTCGAAAAGTGACTTGTAATTGTGCCTCAAAAGTAGAAAAGAAGAGGTAGGGCACTGACTTGCAACCAAAATAAATACAACCATTGCAGGAATATAGTAAGTAGGTAAAGAAACAAAGGAACGTGTTTATGCTTGAGTACATTAAATGGTAACATAGAGGATTTACCTAAGAGTTGAGCTTGATGAAGTTAGGAAACAAACTCCTCAAGGAGACTTTGAAACTGAAAAATGGTTGCGTCACCTCTAGCCAACAACCCTGTAATTTAGAGTATGCATCTATTTGTTGCAAAGAATCCATTGGTCTGAATTTGGGACACACTATAAGAGTTCTTCTCTGTTAAAAAATAAAACAACAACTAGAAGAAAATTTAAAATTACCATTGAAAGCCAAAATATATCCCTATTAGTCTGGCACACATAAGCGTGTAAAAAGAAACTATAGAGAGTGAGACCTAGGGTGAATACTATTGGGTATGTGTTATATTCTTTCCATGACTAAGCACGTGTGGGGGGGTCACAGGGGGGGTGGTAGCCCCCCCTGTCGGGGTTCGAGGCAATGCCCCGGCGAAAATTTTTGGTCCTTAATTTCCAGTGGGTAGTCCACGCCCATGGTTTTGTGCATGGTTTTGCACATGGTTTTGGGGTATGATGGTTTTCTACCCCTGGTATTTTTTGTAGATCTGGTCAAGGGAACTACGGTTATGTTCTAATCCAGGGTTAATGGATTGGGGTTTATGTATTCTTCGGCATGTATATATGTGTTGTAACACTAAAAGGAAAATAATGAAAAATCAAGCTGGTCGTCCCGATTTCGGACCCAGGGGAAAATATCTGTGTTTATCTGTTTTATGTTTTATGCTCTCGCTATTGTTTATTTTCTATTAGAAGATTCGTGTGTAGATAATTTCTATTCAGGGTTAAAACCTACATTTGGTATTAGAGCTATTTTGGCTTCAAGGGGACGCCTTTGCTGCTGAGGGTTTTTTGCTCGGGCCTGAGGTAGACCCTATTCAGTGGGAGATCTGCGAGATCGATTCTTGCGATGAAAGAAGATGGCGAGCGGAGGAAAGATAGAGATAGAGAAATTTAATGGTCAGAGTCTTGAGTTGTGGAAGCTCAAGATGGAGGATCTGCTGGTGGATAAAAATCAGTGGATCGCGATAGATCCAGGTACTAAACCAACGACAATGTCAGATGAAGACTGGAAGAAGCTGGATCAGAAGGAAAAGAGCACAATACGATTGTGTGTCTCCGATTCAGTATTGTTGAATGTATCTAGGGAAGCTACGGCGAAGAATTTGTGGGAAAAACTTGGGACTTTGTAACAATCTAAGTCTCTAGTGAATAAGTTGTTCCTACGGAAAAAGCTGTATAACCTGAGGATGAAGGATGGAAACTCGGTGACAGAGCATCTGAATGCCTTCAATACTGTGGTAAGTCAGCTGTCATCTGTTGATATTAAAATCTCAGATGAAGATAAGTGCATCAGTTTGTTCTGTTCTCTACGAGATTCGTGCGACGGTCTGGTTATTGCAATAGGTAGCAATACAACTACCTTGAATTTTGATGACATTGTCTCAGCCTTGCTGTCGGAGGAAATGAGATGGAGAAATATGGAGGGTCATAATGGAGATGTATTATTTGTACGAGGAAGGTCCTAGAACAGAAACAAGAATAAGGTTTCGAGTGGGAGATATAAATCTAGAGGGAGATCTAAATCTCCTGGAAAGTTTGTAAAGGTGTGCTAGAAATGCGGAAAGGAAGGGGACTACAAAAAGGACTATAGATATAAAGCTCTTGAGAAAGGAAAGGGATCTCATGATGCTCCTTCTGTAGAGGCAAAAACCACCTCGGATGAAGGTGGGGATGTGTATTTGGCTTCTTCTTCAAATAAACATGTAGATCATGAGTCATGGTTGATTGACTCAGGTGCATCCTTTCACTTCACTCCCCATAGGGAGTGGTTCTGCGAGTATGAAAAATATGATGGTGATGTCTTCCTAGGGGATGATAGGAAGGCCAGAATCGTCGGACGTGGAAAGGTCAAGTTGAAGCTGCAAGGTGGAAGGATTAGAACACTTCCTGGTGTTCTGCATATTCCTGCATTGGCTAGAAATCTGATTTCTATAAGCAAGATGGATGATGCAAGTGTAAAAACAGTGTTCGAGAAAGATTCCTGCAAGATGGTTCGGGGAGCACTGGTATTAATGCAGGGAGTTCGGACTGGAACTCTGTACAAGCTACAAGGTAGGACTGTTATTGATGGGTGTAACAGTTCTGTGGTTCCTGAAAGTGGAGTGGAAAGCCTAGTTGTCTCTAGAGAATAGACCATGTTATGGCATCAAAGGCTTGGACATATTGGAGAGAAGGGCCTTTGGATACTGCATAGAAATGGTATGGTAGAAGGTATGTCTAATTGCTCTCTGGATTTCGATTTCTGTGAACATTGTGTATATGGGAAGCAGAATCAGGTGAGTTTTCCTTCTGGTGCTAAGAGGGTGAACAAGATATTAGAACTTGTGCACAATGATGTGTTTGGACCTGTGTCAGTTCCATCACTGGGAAAGTATATGTATTATGTTTCATTCATAGATGAATTCTCAAGGAATACATCGATATATTTCTTGAGGAAGAAATCTGAAGCTTTTGACAGATTTAAAGAATTTAAGGCTCTGGTGGAAAACCAGACAGAGAAGAAGATAAAGGTGCTGAGGAGAAATAATGGTGGGGAGTTCTGCAAGAAGGAATTTGAAGAGTTCTATAAGAAGTGTGGTATAGCACGACATAATACTAATCCATACACACCTCAGCAAAATGGATTTGCAGAAAGAATGAACATAACATTGATGGAAAAGGCAAGAAGCATGTTCAGTGGTACCGGGTTAGGACAAGAATTCTAGGCAGAGGCAGTGGAGACTACATGCTATCTGGTTAACAGATCACCTTCATCATTGTTGGAGGATAAGACTCCATATGAGGTATGGACTGGTAAGAAACCCTATATTTCACATCTAAAGGTATTTGGATGTGATGCATATGTACATGTTCCAAAGGAGAAAAGGACCAAGTTAGATAATAAATCTAAAAGGTGCATCTTTATTGGGTATAAGGATGGTTTAAAAGGTTACAAGCTTTGGAACCCGGAAACAAGGAAGGTTGTGTACAGCCGAGATGTGGTGTTTAGAGAGGTGAAAGATGTTGTTAAACATGAAATTGTACCAAAGGAACCTGAGAAGATAGAGTTTGAGCTAAAGGAGTGTGAATCAGACTCTACAGCAGAAGAAGATTCAAAAAAGGAAGAGCCACAAACTTCATCTTTGAGAAGATCAGTTCGAGAAAGAAGGCAACTATAAAGGTATAGTCCATCTGCTTTATGTTCAGGTTTTGCCTTAACTATAACTAATGATGATCCCATAACTTTCAAGGAGACAGTAGATTCAAAGGATGAAAAACTCTGGAAGGAGGCCATGGTTGATGAAATGGCATCCTTGCACAAAAATGAGACATGGGATCTGGTGGAGTTGCCGGCTGGAAGGAAGCCCATCGGGAGCAAATGGGTGTTTAAGAAGAAGATGAATGTAGAAGGAACTGTGAGAAATACAAATATTGTTTAGTATAAAAAGGTTATTCCCAGTCTTTGCAGAATTGATTTAGTGAAGTATTTTTTCTCTGTTGCCAAGGTTACTTCTATTAGATTACTTTTATCTATTGCTGTTGCATTTGATTTTGAGGTAGAACAGATGGATGTGAAGACAAAATTTCTTCACGGGGATCTGGAAGAGGAGATCTACATGAAACAATATGAAGGATTTATGGTGAAGGGGAAGAAATAGCTGGTATGCAGGTTAAATAAGTCTCTGTATGGGTTAAAACAGTCACCAGGGATGTGGTATCAAAAATTTGATACCTATATATGGGGACTTGGCTTCACCAGAAGTAAGGAGGATCACTGTGTTTATTTTAAATTAATTGGTAAGCATGTTATTTATTTGTTCTTGTATGAAGACGATATGTTGTTGATTAGAAATGGAAAAGAAATTATCCAAGATTTGAAGACCCAACTATTCTCCAAATTCGACATGAAGGATCTTGGTGTTGCAAACTATATTTTGGTCATGGAAATTAAGAGAGATCGAGAAAAGAGGACGCTCTGGTTAAACCAGAGGAAGTATGTCGAAACTATATTGCAGAGGTTCAATATGCAGGATAGTAAACTAGTGAATGTTCCTATTCCTGTAGGTGCAAAGCTGTCTGCTGAACAGTTTCCCAAGACACAAGAAGAAGAGGAGTATATGTCTCGTGTTCCATATGCAAGTGCAGTGGGTAGCCTGATGTATGCAATGGTCTGTACCAGACCAGACATTGCACATTCAGTGGGAGTATTGAGCAAGTTTATGTCAAACCCAGGAAAGGAGCATTGGACAGCAGCGAAGCGGGTTTTCAAATATTTACGTGGCACTAGTGATTATGGCTTGTGCTACCAAAGAAGACCATGATTGGAAAGAATGTTGGGCATTCATGGTTTTGTTGATGCAGACTGGGCTGGAGATCTGGAGCAAAGAAGATCTACAAGTGGGTATGTGTTTAGCCTATTTGGAGGCGCAGCCAGTTGGATGAGTAAAATACAGTCTCTAGTGGCTCTTTCAACTACAGAAGCAGAATACATAGTAGCCACTCATGCAAGCAAGGAAGCAATTTGGTTGTAGAGATTGTGTTCAAGTATTGGGTTGGTACAGCAAGCTATAAGGATAGACTATGATAGCCAAAGTGCAATTCTCTTGGCTAAGAACCCTGCTTATCATTCAAAGACAAAGCACATTGATGTTCAATATCACTTTGTTAGAGATATGGTTGAGGCTAAAAGGGTGTTGCTGGTAAAGGTGGACACTTTGAATAATGTTGCAGAGGCATTGACGAAGTCTGTGAGTACTCAGAAGTTCTCTTGGTGTAGAGAAACAATGGGTGTTGAAGAATTGGGCCAATGAATAAGCTCTCCTGTGGCCCCGTGTGGAAAGAAAACAAAAAGTGGGAGAATGTTGGGTATGTGTTATATTCTTTCCATGACAAAGCATGTGCAAGGTAGTCCGCGCCCATGGTTTTGTGCATGGTTTTGCCCATGGTTTTGGGGTACGATGGTTTTCGACCCCTCGTATTTTTTGTAGATCCGGTCAAAGGAACTACGGTTATGTTCTAATTCAGGGTTAATGGATTGGGGTTTATGTATGCTTCGGCATGTATATATATGTGTTGTAACACTAAAAGGAAAATAATGAAAAATCAAGTTGGTCATCTCGATTTGGGATCTAGGGGAAAATCTCTGTGTTTATCTGTTTTATGTTTTATGCTCTCGCTATTGTTTATTTTCTATTAGAAGATTCGAGTGTAGATAATTTCTGTTCAGGGTTAAAACCTACAAATACCTAAGCCGACCCCTTTCTCCATTGTTTGTCTGGTGTGTCACTCAAGTTGTAGAGCCGCTCGGCCTAGGCAGGGAGGCAAATGATCGACAATTGTCGGTGAGAGGGAAACCCATTACCCGAACCTTCTCCTCGCGAACATGAACCATCAGATCATCCAAGATTGACCATGCCGATTATCCCAGTTTTTTTATTAGTCTTACGCCACCAAAGCGATGAGATCAGTAAATGGAATTTTTGAGAGATATGTGAAGTATGGTGCCGTTAATAACTAGTACTACGAATGAAGGGTTTTTATTATATAAAACAGTTGCCATGATCACGAAAGGAATTGGAGCATATAAAAATGTCAGATATTTGTAATGTGAAACCAAGACCAAATACATTGTATATTCATAGAAAAACTGACTTTCGAAAGTGTGACTCACCTTTAAATTCCATAACCTCATGGGTGTAGCGTTTATTAATTAAATATAAGTTGAGATCATATGTTATCGAGGAGATAACAGAAATTATGTGTATACAAATTACGTAACAAGTCTCTTTTCTTCATGTATAAGTCATTAAAAAATATAAGTCTATGCATGATCAACATAGAATTTAGAAACCATTCCAGGTGGGGATAGAATAAGGTCACAATTGAGCAAATAGAGACTTTGATAAGGTCCTTTTGAATTACTGAACAAAGTGGGAGATAATTCCTATAGACTCAATATACCCACATACATGTGAATTTACTTTCTTGTGAATATAAAGAATTTGAAACTCTATGGGCCTTACACGTTGAATCAAGAGGAGGAACATATCCTACCTTCTGTAGAGTATTTGTTTCTAGATGCCAATGAAAAATTGATAGACGTTATAGTTTTGTAGAAGAGGTTCAGGACTACAAGAGAGGGGTCGCATGACCTTTGGTATATCAACATAAAAGGACAACTTTTAGGAAAGGCTTAACAAGTACATCGAGAGAATATAGAGGGAAATTTTCTTCACCTCATTCAATATAAGTTTTTGTGGAGTAAAAGCCAATGGAAATGAAAAGTGTTATCCATATTTTATCATTATATTATTCCACATCCATATTATTGGTGTGAGAGTTCAAATAGTGGAGGAATCAAATTGCATGCCCATTTTCACTTATCGGTCCCAATTTGGTGAACTCTCGATGATACTCTTTGAAACAGATTTAAGGAATCAAATAGTGATTTCTGGCACTATAAATTTTCCACTTAAGTACTAAATGCCTACATGACACTAATATCTTTCCAACAATGCAAAAAACACCTCAATCGAAGTCATATGAAAATTTTATGTTGAGTAAAAATTGACTTTGCTATTTTAAACACCATTATTGGTGAGAATGGTACATCATCATAATTTATTATGTTATATATTATTTCTTTAATAATATATAATGTACATAATCTTAATAAATTATTTTGAATCTTAAGCTGCAAAATCACTTAAAACATATTCTTAAGCCTTTAGGCGTTTCTCTTGACCAAACTTTTTCTACCATTTTGCTATTGAGCTGACATTTGTCCAAATATCTAAAAAAAATTGTCATTTATTAAGATCCCATCACCATTTATTCCAAATATGGCATCTCACACTACTTAATTGGACGACATTTGCCATTTATTAAGATCCCAATCCCCGTTTATTCCAAATATGACATCTCACACTACTTAATCAGAGAATCTACATCTTCTCCTCCGGAAGTAGCAGATTTCGTGGGTTCTGTGAAGATCAAAATGACCGGACACGTGGACCTGGGAGTGTTGGACCGGGGAGAAACACTGCCACAGTTGCTTATAAGAGCACCTCTGTATGGTCAAATGATTTTGAAATTTTCCCGTTCAGGATTTGAGTTGGGCATGGATGAACCGTATTATATTTATTTTCATGTGGATACGAAGAGTATTAATTTGCATCGGAGTGTGTGGCTGAGTGAATATTTTCGGCGGTTAAGTTATATATATTCTGATAGTTATTATTTTATGGGAGAAATTGAGGATAGATGATTTTGAAGGATATTAAGTATCTAAAAATGTTTAAATTTACATTAGCATTTCATTTTACTAGTGAACAGATTTATTTGATTTTTTCAACATTAAAGTTCGCCCACTCGACATTCTGAGAGTTTTTATTCTATGGGAGAAATTGAGGAGAGATGATTTTCAAGGATATGAAGTATTTAAAAAAAAAAAAAAATTGTCAATGACATTCAATTTTATTAGCGGATAGATTTTTTGTTTTCAACATTGAAGTTCACTCACCGTACATTCTATTTAATTAATTAAAAAATAACAAATAAAATTTAAATGCGTATAAAAATAAGTTGATGTGGTTTACAAAAAGTGGAAAGGGCTTCACGTTTTACTATTTGTTTTATAGCGAGAAGTATGTCCATCTCACAATATTATTTCTTAATATTGATAACCATGGAAAAGGAGAGACCTGCCATTGGGTTTCTCTAAGAGACTATTCATGGCCTTCTCTGTACACAAATTTCATTAGAAAGGTGTAACGTTACAAGCGAGAGTAGTATTCTAATTAGAACACGTATGGTAAATTCAACATATTTTTATATTATTTATTAACTTAATAATTTTACAATAAAATAATGACACCTTGATTTTATAACATTAATAAATAAATAATATTTTTAATAATATTTCATATATAAATATGTTTAAAAAATCTATTAAATAAAAATAAACAGATTATTCATGTAAAATATTAAATGTTAGTAATGGAGGTGAAAACTATATCAATAAAATCATAAAAACCTGTAACAACAAAAGCATAAAAACTATATCAATAAAAGAAAAGAGCGTATTCTTTTGGAAGTTCAAGTCCTCGGGTTAAGGCCTTCTATAAAGTGATTTTTATTTACTCTAGTGACAAATGGATTCTCACCTTAATTTCTATATCAATAAAAGGAAAGAGTTTCTTTTTTATAAATTTTAAAAATCTTTAGAAAGGTTAAAGCCTCGTATAAAGTGATTTTTTTAATGTAATTATAAATGGACTTTTATCTTAATTTCATAAAGCTATTAGGATAAAGATAATTTAATAGAATGATTTATTTTATAATTGATTAAATATTTTTAATGATAAAAAGTAATAAAAGATGTTAATTTCATTGCGAAAATAAGATGTTATTTATGATTTATTTTAAATCTTTAATATTTTCATGATGATAAAATGTATTTAAAAATTGCTTTCATAATCATTTAGTCTTTAAATAATGAAATAAGTAAAAATGCTATTCTGAATATTATGTAATTGATTATGGAAATTTAAATCGTATTTATTTTTTTAATTAAAAGTTTTTTTTATATTAATAACTAAAATTTTATATATTTTGATTGATTTTTATATTAATAAGTAAAAATGTCTTTTTAAGGACACATGGAGTTTTTGTTGGTGAAAAACCTTGTTTCAATTTCTTATATGAGTAGCAAAAACATTGCTCATCAACCATTCATATGCATTTCGGTCTTCACAGAGGGCTCCTAAAATATTGGGATAAGTTTTGCTAAAACAAATGATCATACTTAAGGGCACTCTTCACAAAGGGCTCCTGAAACATTGGGATAAGTTTTGCTTAAACAAATGATCATACTTAAGGGTAGTTGTCTCCAAGTTGCAAGATTTTTGTCTTATTTTTCATCATTCAAAGTTATATTCTTTTAATGATATCCAACACTTTTATTTGACTGTGAGCGTTATGGGTTTGCATTTTTTCTAAAGTGCACAACCATACTAATGTGAAATACGAGTCTTGAATGTGATTCTCAATAGTCCACAACTCACCTTGCAACTGATCATTATATTTATGATATAATAGTTACAATAACTTGAGTGAGGTTCTTGCTTGAATTTGGGTTGTAATCTACTAAGGGACAAAAAAAACAAGTCAACAACATTGGGCATCCTGACCCTACCACTTACTAATGTGCATAACACAAGTTCCAACTCTTTTGTTTTTGTTTTTTTTGCTGGGATATAAAGAAACCCATTTTACATTGGAATGTGTGATTGAAACCATTCATTTTGTACTCCTACAGGGTATGGTTAGAATCAAACATTGACTAGCTGTGTTGAAACTCCTTCTGATCTCTAAAATGGCCATGGTCCAAACCACTCCAACCACTCTCAAGTTGATGTGGAATTGAACTACTCATGATTCAAGAAATGCAACTTATCCTTAGATAATCTAAAGTGTTTATGGTAATATAAACAGTCAAATTTTATGATATAAATTTAAATGTATTCATTGACACAAGGTGGGAAACCAATTTTATGATATAAGATTAACTGTGTTCATTGACACAAAGTAGGAAAGTACCTTTTTCAGGGTTTACCCCTTTTTAATTTTTAATATGTGGTATTCTTTTGGATGTAAGAAAGGAATGACACAAACTAATTCTTAGTTTTAACATTGGCATTCTATTTCGTCATTTATGCACCACCATTGTTAACTCACTTTGACAGGTTGATCTCAAGTATTTCATGGATACATAATTGAAGGGTTTTGATGCGGTATGGTTATAGTTTTTCCATTCAAGTGCTTACATCATAATGTGACTTGAGAAACAAAATCCAATTTCATGGTCTTACTAAATTATTTAGTGAACATCACCATTGAGAATTTCTACTTTAACATTTAACTGTTTTTGAAGATAAGATTTTTAATTTTTTTAGTAGAAATATTTTTTTAGGTAGAATTCTAACAAAAGTGGTATGCTTTCCTGTATAAAGATTAATTGAAAATAAAATTAAACATAAAAAAATAACATTAAAACAAAAAATTTAATATGACACTTACTATTTAAAACCAAAACAAAAATATTTCAATGTAACAATCTTATAGGTGTCTCTTTGAGCTTTTTGGAACACTGATTAGTATGAGAATAATCTTGGTTTTAGGTGTCTCTTTGGGCTTTTAGATATGATTTTGTGATTTAACTGCATTAAGTCAGTCATTCATCTATGACCATTTCATGAGAAGTAGTAATCCTCTAGCTCAAGCCTGCTTAACTTGTCGATTTTTCCCCCATAATCAAGCTCACTAAGCTTGCTACCCCATTTGCAAAACCTTAGCAAGTTTTGTGCCTCATAAACTATTCAAGTAGAAATCCCTTTACTATTTTTATTCAAGTACGAGAGGTTTCCACAGTACATTATCTTAGATATCACTTTTAAAATTCAACTGCATTAAGTGAGTTATTCATCGAGGAAACGCTGCCAAAGGATCAAGATTCAAGTAAGTTACTGAGTCCACTATCTAAATTGGTATCAAAGCCCTGTCTCGATTCTGTTATGGCAAATCTTTTATGCTCATTTTCATCTATTGATCGTAAGATAGTTAATGAAGTCGCCTCTCGCTCTGTTGAATCCGAGGATTATAATCTCTCTCATGATACTGTCGATAATCCTGAAAATTGGAATCCCCCGTCTCTCCATGCTACTGATGTTTATAAGCTTCCTATGTCTTTTCTCTTTAAGTCTAAATCGTTTTTGAAGGAAGTAGAGGTTACGATAAAAATTTCTGGTCCTTCAGTCCAGATCGTTTCGCTGAACTTGTTCTCTAAGGATGAAGTAAAGAAGTTTAGACAGTATGCACTCGAAAAGAAATATAATTATCTTCATTTTGGTGGTAGCCGTATTGGTCTTGCTCCTTTATTCCGTCACGGGTTAAATACTCCTTGCATTGCTGAAGTTTTTGATACCCGACATCAGAACTATGACCATGCTCGTATAGGAACCATTATGGGTAATCTATCTACTGGCTGTCAATATGGCACTATTTTCCCTGACTATTCCATTAGCCTCACTGATGTCCATCTCCAAGACTGCTGGAAATTAATGACTGGAGTTCAAGGACTCCAATTGGTTGAAGATAGTGAACATCTCTCTGTATTAGTACAAACCTCTTTTCAGCTAACTAATACTGCACATCCAAAGTTAAAAAAACCAGTTTTGAAAGATTGTGTAACTGTTGGCCTATCTAATGCCCAAGTTGAAGGTGTTTTGTATGACCCTACTGAACTTCCAAACAATTGGTATTTTCAAAATAAATCCATTATGGATGACAAAAATCCTGAATCCAAAATGAAAAGAATTGCTATCTCTGACGGTCGAGTAAAGCTAATCCCTCCAAGACCAGTAATACCTCGACCTCTTGTCAAACCAAAAAGGTATGTTGTTCCTCTATCTCATGATGAATCTTCTTCATCACAAAGAGTTGATTTACCTCCAATTGAAGAAGTATTTCAAGGTGAACCTGTTTTAGCCTCAAATGAATTGTATATACTAGAATCAAAAACATTCCTTGTTGTAAATAAAATGCATTTCATTTCCCATGTATCTTTTGCTCCATTTGAAGAATGGCAATATGCCAATCGCCGTTTTTTGAAGGGTGGAAAATGGCCCCCCTAAAACCAAATTTTGCACCACCTCTTCTATGTCCAAACAGCCAACCACTCGAGCCGATTGTGCACCACTCATTGAACACAATGCTACAAATCCTACTGATTTAGATCAAGTATATCAGTTAGGAAATTATCTCACTACATGGTGTGCACACGCCGAAGATGTTCTCGACAATCTAGGCTCTCAGTCTGAAGAAATTCTTGTTAATTTAAAACTCCTCCACGATGAACGGCAAGAAGAAAGGCAAAGAAAGGAAGCCAAGCACAATAAAAAGAAAGAAAGAAAAAGAAGAGAATCTAAAACTCCTACATTTTCTCTCTCCATGGACGCCCCCAATTATTGGGATGCAGATGAAAATATCACAGAAAGTGGTATTGAGTCTAGTACTCAAGCGTCTGAGCGAAAAACTTCTGAAAAATTTGTAGAAGCTGGCCGACCTCTAAATTTTCAAAAACCCAAAAGTGAGGTTGCTACTCTTGAGAATGCTGCTACAAAATTTCCTTCATTTATTTTACCGTCTTTACAGAAATCCCATATTTTCAAAGAAGTCCCTAAGTACCCTAGAGTGGAAGAAGATTTATTTGCTGCTAATTCAAGTGGTTATGTTCTGGATTTGGATAAATCTTCTAATCCAACTAAATCCATTAGGGTCTGGATTGGGTCTCTTTACCAAATGTAAGTTGTCTCAAGGTTAAATAATGTGTCTATTTTTGCTCTTGCTGAAAAACGAAAGGCTGGTATAGTCTATGATTGGTGTATGGCACCATCAGATGAAGAAAGATTGAATGTTGCTGCTGCAGGTCTTGCTACATTAGAATTGCTGCTTAAAACTCAGTTTGTTCCCGAACCTGCTGATGAGAAGAAACAGATTATTACAAACTTAACTAGAATGGAATTGAAAGATATAAAGTTTTTCAATCAATTTGGCAATGACTATATGACCAAAGTCTATAAGGCTAATCTGATAAATGATACTGTTCAAAAAATTTCATTCTTGTCTAAGCTGCCTGGTAATCTTGGTGATATGATTCTCAAATATCTAGAAGTCCAGAATAAGAAAATAGAGCAAACCTATTGGATAGATCTTTTATTCAGATGTCAAGAAAAAATCAAGTATCTTTGCTGGAAAAAGAAAGCCTCTGACTTTTCTCCTGGTTTAGATGTTTTCCATTCAGTTTTCCCCTGGACCCCGTTCAAGAAAAGGAAATCCAAAATATATGGCAAATACAGGCCAAAGAAAGTAGCAAATCCTAAGAGACCTTTTCGAAAATTCAAATATCTAAAAAAGCGCAGACAACCAAGAAAAGATAATGCCTGATTTATCTGCAAGCAAGAAGGACATTTCGCACGCAAATGTCCCAAAAGCTCATCTAATAAATTGAAAGCTTGCATTGAAGTTGAAGATTTTGTAGATAGTTGGTCAGTTGTTGACTCTCAGGATGATGTCTCAGATGTATATATTTTAACAGATGCATCCTTGTCTGATGTAGATACTCTTGTTGAAAGTTCTCAAAAAATGAATCGTTGCTATGATTCTGATTGTTCCGAACGGGAAGAAGAACTATATTATAGTGAAGAATAAAGTACTGATGATTTTGCTACTGAAACATCTGATTCAGACGATACTGTATCCGTTACTCCTTCACTACCTCCTTCTGCTATTGATTTAAAGACTTCCCCCCTTGTTTCTTTATCACGACCACCAACAACACTGAATTCTTTTTGCCCTTATCCGAAGACAGTTTCTCCTTCTTCCTCTTGTCCTGTTCCTCCTTCTGTTGAAGAACATTCGTTTCTCAAAAAGATTGTCAAAACAAACAATCTCTTGTATATACATGTTGAAGTCCAAGTTCGCAATCAATGGATAACCGTCAATGCCTTCATCGACACTGGTGGTTCGAATAATCTTTCCCGTCCTTCATTGTTTAAAGGTCTTTGGAAGCCTTTAAACCATATTCTTGTTTCTGAAACTATTGGTGGCTCTGTCTCCCTCACCCATTATGTTGACAATATTTCTTTAAAAGTTGGGGGGAGTATTCTCAGAATTTCTGCTGTTCAGTATTATGATTCTTCTACCAGTTTATCTCTTGGCATGCCCTTTCTCAATTCAGTATTTCCAGTGACAATTAGTGAAGATAAAATTATCTTCAATATCAAGAAGAAGGCAATTTCAGTTCCAAGGCTAGTTTTGGCTAATTCAGAAGCAAGGAAAGATAACAGCCAAAAGAAACTTGGGAATAAAAGGCCCCTCAAGGACTCAAATAATTGGCAAGAAGTCCTTCAGATTTATGAAGAAAGAACTCAGAATAACAACAAGCAGAAAACCAATAGAAATCCTGAATGGTGACCAGAGCAAACAGCTATCTTTGAAGAATTGCTTAAAAATTGCTCCGAGAATCCACAAGCATTTTGGGATGTTGAAAGTCCTCAGTAAGAAATTGTTACTTTGCATGATAATGGAGTTAAAGGTAAATTAATACCCTGTACTCCTTCAGATGAAAAAGAAATGAGAAAGCAGATTGAAGAGCTTCTGAATCTTCAGTTAATTGAACCAAGTGATTCGCATTATTCATGTTCAGCATTTTTGGTAAGAAATCATTCAGAAATAATTAGAGGAAAAGAAAGAATGGTGATTAATTATAAACCATTGAATGCAATCACCAAAGGTTTTAATTATCCTCTACCATGCCAAGAAATTATAATGCAGAAGATTCAGCACAACAAAATATTCAGCAAATTTGACATGAAGTCTGGTTATTACCAGATACAGATAAGAGAAGAAGATCGGCATAAAACTGCTTTCACTTGTCCTGCAGGATTCTTTCAATGGAAAGTTGTTCCGTTTGGTTTAAAAAATGCGCCTGCTTTCTTTCAAAGGCGTATGGATTTTATTTTTGGAAAATATGATTTTATAGTCGTTTATATTGATGATATTTTGGTTCACAGTGATAATCTTGAAGATCATTTGAAGCACTTGCAGATATTCTTGGATGAAGTTCGCCTGCATGGTATTGTTATATCTGAGAAAAATATGGTCTTATTCCAAGACAATATTGATTTCCTCGGCATTCATGTATTAAATGGAAAAATTCAGATGCAGCCGCATGTCCTTACCAAACTCTCAGAGTTTCCCGATGAACTCACAGATACTAAGATGATTCAACGGTTTTTGGGGATATTGAATTATATTCATAAATACATTCCTCGTCTCTTAGAAAAGACTGCTCCTATTCGCCAACACCTGCACTCTGGTTGGTCTCAAGAAGCTACAGCAGCAGTTCAAGATTTAAAAAAGGAATGTCTAAAGTTACCATAGCTTAAGCCTCCTGGTAATGGTTTTCTAATCCTCTAAACTGATGCTTCAGATAATTTTTGGGCTACTATTCTTTTTGAAAAACAGGCAGATACTGGTGAACAAATTATCTGTGCATATGCCTCAGGTGAGTTCTTGCCTCACCAGAAAAATTATTTCATTGTAGAGAAAGAGACACTTGCCATCTTTAATGGCATTCAGAATTTTGAATTATATTTAGCTCCAGCAAAGTTTTTGATAAGAACTCATTCCATGAATTTCAAATATTTTCTATCTGCAAAAATCTCCAAGCAACACGCAAGAGGTAGATTACTCGCTTGGCAGATATGGTTCCAGATGTATGACTTTGAAGTAGAATGGGTTCCTGGAATCTCTAATTATCTTGCAGATGCTTTAACCAGAGATATGAACAAAGCACATGTTCATCACAATTCCATCCGAAGAACAGACTTATTTAAATTTCCTGGTAAGACTCCTACTGATGATAATTTTGAAACTTTTGTTAAAAGATTTCAAATATTGGAGCTAGTTCTTAATGATGTGACTGAAGAAATTAAGAAACTTGTTGGGTTGAGAATACAGCGAAATAAATGGATTCAACGATGCCAAGCATGGCAATCAAAATGTGTTGGTATCATGTTAGGATTAGACGAAGAATTGGTGAAAGTCTATCCTTTGCCCAACATGAAAGTTAAGCTTTATTTTAAAACCCTAGATGATTATTGATCTAGAGTCTATACTGATGAGATGATTGAAGTTTTGAAGACTCTAAACTATTATCAAATCATTGGAGGTCTTGATTTCTCCTTGGAATTTTATACAACTTCTAAAATGCTTGATTTAGATGAGATTAATATGACTGAGAAGGTTGAACGATTTCTTAAATCATTAAGAATCCCTCATCTTTTTGAAGAAATTGAAGCTGCCTATCTTCAGAGAAATGATGAACATTTCTTAGGAACTGACTCATTTCCTCAGTATGAACTTTTTGAGCCTTTTACAGATTGAGATATTAAAAATGGCCGTTGTCAGAAAAAACAACAGATCAGAGATTCTCAGTGTATTAAAAGATCCCTCCAATATTTAAGGACCTTCTCGACTCCATGGGATTACCAGAGCATGGAATTCAGAAATCCCATAAAACCAAACCCGTTTGCACAAATCTATGGTCCAGAAACTTTTGATGAAGCTGTCTTGGCTGATAATATGGATGAAGTTAAAAAGATTACACTATGGTTAAAAGAATTTCGTAGACTTACATTACCCGAAAAATTGTCTATGATCAGGACTTTAGAAGAAATCCAAGGAAAAGATAAGGCAATTAAATTGATAATCAATCAAAAGGCCTTGGTCACCATATGTGTAAAAGTAGGAAATTGGACCAGTGATGTAGTTTGTTTAATCAGCCTTCTGTTATCTAATAAGGTTTGTTCTGTTGTTATTTTTAAATTAGGTTGGCAACAAAAAACATAAATTAATCATAGTTGTAGAATGTTGATTCAGTGTGCTATCGAACACTCTGTTAATATGTTTCAAATTTTCAAATTGGAACTATTAGATGTAGTAGAGTTAGAAGTTCAGTCAGCTCCAAAATTTCGTACCAGCCGAAAAGACTCTTTCCTTGACATAGAAGTTGATCCCATGGCATATGTCAACAAGTGGACAAAATCAGCTTATAGATATATATTTCCACAGAAAAATATCTATGTCACGATAGATACGGTAAAGCTTAAAACAGGACAAAAATCAAAGCGAATCTCAAAAGGAGAATCTTCAACAACAGCCGCACTAAGAAAAGAAGCTACAACAAAAGGTACAAAATTGGCATCCGAGGAAAAAGAGACTATCTTTGTTGATATTTTTCAAGATGCTCAAACACGAGAAGATCACGAGTGGGAATCTCGAGTATTTAGACCGGTTACATCAATCACATGCCAACTTTAATCAACCATCTTCACCATTCGAACACCCTAGTGAGTTTGAACTGGCGAGCAATATGATGATGACCGAAAGTCCAAAGGACCTTGGTAGTGGGTTTTAATTTATCTTTATTTGTACTCAGAAAATTGAGTAGACACAGTACAGGGCCGATGTGCGACAAGGACCCTCAATTATTCTCATCGGTTTTCTATATATATGTTTTGTGTGTGAGTGTTTGATCATTGAGTGTGAGATATCTGAGTGTGTATGTTTGAAAGAGTGTGTATGTCTATGTTGTAAGAGATCTGAGACTTTAAGGCTCTCTGCAGCATAATATGGTATGTAACAAGTTTATTTGAATAATATTGAAGACTTTTGGGCCACCTATCCAAGGACAGTTCTTTCCAAGATCACGAAGAAGAGATTGTAAGGCAAAGTTGAAGACCTGAGGAGTCGCGTATTCGCATTTCTCGTAGTGTGTGAGGAAATGCTTCCAAAGGATCAAGATTCAAGTAAGTTACTGAGTCCACTATCTAAATTGAATTTAGATAGTGGACTCAGTAACTTACTTGAATCTTGATCCTTTGGTAGCGTTTCCTCACACACTACGAGAAATGCGAATACGCGACTCCTCAGGTCTTCAACTTCGCCTTACAATCTCTTCTTCGTGATCTTGGAAAGAACTGTCCCTGAATGGCGGCCCAAAAGGCTTCAATATTATTCAAATAAACTTGTTACATACCATATTATGCTGCAGAGAGCCTTGAAGTCTCAGATCTCTTATAGCATAGACATACACACTCTTTTAAACATACACACTCAGATATCTCACACTCGATGATCAAACACTCACACACAAAACATATACATAGAAAACCGATGAGAATAATTGAGGGTCCTTGTCGTGCACATCGGCCCGCATATATGTCTACTCAATTTTCTCGAGTACAAATAAAGATAAAGTAAACCCACTTCAAGGTCCTTACGTACTTTCGGTCATCATCATATTGCTCGCTCGATGTTCAAAGTCACTAGGGTGTTCAGTGGTAGAAGATGGTTGATTAAAGTTGGCATGTGATTGATGTAACCGACCTAAGTACCGAGATTCCCACTCGTGATCTTCCCGTGTTTGAGCATCTTGAAAAATATTAACAAAGATAGTCTCTTTTTCCTCGGATGCCAATTCTTTACCTTTTGCTGTAGCTTCTTTTCTTAGTGCGGCTACTATTGAAGATTCTCCTTTTGAGATTTGCTTTGATTGTTGTCTTGTTTTAAGCTTTACCGTATCTGTCGTGACATAGATATTTTTCTGTGGAAATAGATATCTATCAACTGATTTTTTCCACTTGTTGACACATGCCATGGGATCAACTTCTACGTCAAGGAAAGAGTCTTTTTCACCTGGTACGAAATTCTGGAGCTGACTGAACTGCTAACTCTACTCCGTCTAATAGTTCCAATTTGAAAGTTTGAAACATATTAACAGAGTGTTCAATAGCACACTGAATCCACATTCTACAAGTATGATTAATTTCTATTTTTTGTTGCTAGCCTAATTTAAAAATAACAACAGAACAAACCTTATTAGATAACAGAAGGCTGATTAAAAAAACTACATCACTGGTCCAATTTCCTGCTTTTACACATATCGTGACCAAGGCCTTTTGATTGATTATCAATTTAATTGCCTTATCTTTTCCTTGGATTTCTTCTAAAGTCCTGATCATAGACAACTTTTCGGGTAATGTAAGTCTACGAAATTCTTTTAACCATAGTGTAATCTTTTTAACTTCATCCATATTATCAGCCAAGACAACTTCATCAAAAGTTTCTGGACCATAGATTTGTGCAAACAGGTTTGGTTTTATGGGATTTCTGAATTCCATGCTCTGGTAATCCCATGGAGTCGAGAAGGTCCTTAAATATTGGAGGGATCTTTCAATACACTGAGACACTCTGATCTGTTGTTTTTTCTGACAACGGCCATTTTTAATCTCCCAATCTGTAAAAGGCTCAAAAATTTCATACTGAGGAAATGACTCAGTTCCTAAGAAATGTTCATCATTTCTCTGAAGATAGGCAGCTTCAAGTTCTTCAAAAAGATTAGGGATTCTTAATGATTTAAGAAATCGTTCAACCTTCTCAGTCATATTAATCTCATCTAAATCAAGCATTTTAGCAGTTGTATAAAATGCCAAGGAGAAATCAAGACCTCCAATGATTTCATAATAGTTCAGAGTCTTCAAAACTTCAATCATCTCATCAGGATAGACTCTAGACCAATAATCATCTATGGCTTTAAAATAAAGCTTAACTTTCATGTTGGGAAAAGGATAGACTTTAACCAATTCGTCGTCTAATCCTAACATGATACCAACACTTTTTTATTGCCATGCTTGGCATCGTTGAATCCATTTATTTCGTTGTATTCTAAACCCAACAAGTTTCTTAATTTCTTCAGTCACATCATTAAGAACTAGCTCCAATATTTGAAATCTTTTAACAAAAGTTTCAAAATTATCATCAGCAGGAGTCTTACCAATAAATTTAAATAAGTCTGTTCTTCGGATGGAATTGTGATGAACATGTGCTTTGTTCATATCTCTGGTTAAAGCATCTGCAAGATAATTAGAGATTCCAGGAACCCATTCTACTTCAAAGTCATACATCTGGAACCATATCTGCCAAGCGAGTAATCTACCTGTTGCGAGTTGCTTGGAGATTTTTGCAGATAGAAAATATTTGAAATTCATGGAATCAGTTCTTATCAAAAACTTTGCTGGAGCTAAATATAATTCAAACTTATGAATGCCATTAAAGATGGCAAGTGTCTCTTTCTCTGCAATGAAATAATTTTTCTGGTGAGGCAAGAACTCACCTGAAGCATATGCATAGATAATTTCTTCACCAATATCTGCCTGTTTTTCAAAAAGAATAGCAGCCCAAAAAATTATCTGAAGCATTAGTTTGGAGGATTAGAAAACCATTACCAGGAGGCTTAAGCTCTGGTAACTTTAGACATTCCTTTTTTAAATCTTGAACTGCTGTTGTAGCTTCTTGAGACCAACCAGAGTGCAGGTGTTGGCGAATAGGAGCAGTCTTTTCTGAGAGACGAGGAATGTATTTATGAATATAATTCAGTATCCCCAAAAACCGTTGAATCATCTTAGTATCTGTGAGTTCATCTGGAAACTCTGAGAGTTTGGTAAGGACATGCGGCTGCATCTGAATTTTTCCATTTAATACATGAATGCCGAGGAAATCAATATTGTCTTGGAATAAGACCATCTTTTTCTCAGATATAACAATACCATGCAGGTGAACTTCATCCAAGAGTATCTGCAAGTGCTTCAAATGATCTTCAAGATTATCACTTTGAACCAAAATATCATCAATATAAACGACTATAAAATCATATTTTCCAAAAATAAAATCCATACGCCTTTGAAAGAAAGCAGGTGCATTTTTTAAACCAAACGGAACAACTTTCCATTGAAAGAATCCTCTGGACAAGTGAAAGCAGTTTTATGCCAATCTTCTTCTCTTATCTGTATCGGGTAATAACCAGACTTCATGTCAAATTTGCTGAATATTTTGCTGTGCTGAATCTTCTGCATTATACTTTCTTGGCGTGATAGAGGATAATTAAAACCTTTGGTGATTGCATTCAATGGTTTATAATTAATCACCATTCTTGCTTTTCCTCTAATTATTTCTGAATGATTTCTTACCAAAAATGCTGAACATGAATAATGCGAATCACTTGGTTCAATTAACTGTAGATTCAGAAGCTCTTCAATCTACTTTCTCATTTCTTTTTCATCTGAAGGAGTATAGGGTATTAATTTACCTTTAAATCCATTATCATGCAAAGTAACAATTTCTTGCTGAGGACTTTCAACATCCCAAAATGCTTGTGGATTCTCGGAGCAATTTTTAAGCAATTCTTCAAATATAGCTGTTTGCTCTGGTGACCATTCAGGATTTCTATTGGCTTTCTTCTTGCTGTTATTCTGAGTTCTTTCTTCATAAATCTGAAGGAATTCTTGCCAATTATTTGAGTCCTTGAGGAGCCTTTTATTCCCAAGTTTCTTTTGGCTGTTATCTTTCCTTGCTTCTGAATTAGCCAAAACTAGCCTTGGAACTGAAATTGCCTTCTTCTTGATATTGAAGATAAGTTTATCTTCACTAATTGTCATTGGCAATACTGAATTGAGAAAGGGCATGCCAAGAGATAAACTGGTAGAAGAATCATAATACTGAATAGCAGAAATTTTGAGAATACTCCCCCAAACTTTTAAAGAAATATTGTCAACATAATGGGTGAGGGAGACAGAGCCACCAATAGTTTCATAAACAAGAATATGGTTTAAAGGCTTCCAAAGACCTTTAAACAACGAAGGACGGGCAAGATTATTCGAACCACCAGTGTCGATGAAGGCATCGACAGTTATCCATTGATTGCGAACTTGGACTTCAACAGGTATATACAAGAGATTGTTTGTTTTGACAATCTTTTTGAGAAATGAATGTTCTTCAACAGAAGGAGGAACAGGACAAGAGGAAGAAGGAGAAACTGTCTTCGGATAAGGGCAAAAAGAATTCAGTGTTGTTGGTGATGCTGATAAAGAAACAAGGGGGGAAGTATTTAAATCAATAGAAAAAGAAGGTAGTGAAGGTGTAACGGATATAGTATCATCCGAATCAGACGTTTCAGTAGCAAATTCATCGGTATTGTATTCTTCACTATAATGCAATTCTTCTTCCTGTTTGGAACAATCAGAATCATAGCAACAATTCATTTTTTGAGAACTTTCAACAAGAGTATCTACATCAGACAAGGATGCATCTGTTAAAATATATACATCTGAGACATCATCCTGAGAGTCAACGACTGACCAACTATCTACAAAATCTTCAACTTCAATGCAAGCTTTCAATTTATTAGATGAGCTTTTGGGACATTTGCATGCGAAATGGCCTTCTTGCTTGCAGATAAAGCAGGCATTATATTTTCTTGGTTGTCTGCGCTTTTTTAGATATTTGAATTTTCGAAAAGGTCTCTTTGCATTTGCTACTTTCTTTGGCCTGTATTTGCCATATCTTTTGGATTTCCTTTTCTTGAACGGGGTCCAGGGAAAAACTGAACGGAAAACATATAAACCAGGAGAAAACTCAGAGGCTTTCTTTTGCCAGCAAAGATACTTGATTTTTTCTTGACATCTAAATAAAAGATCTATCCAATAGGTTTGCTCTATTTTCTTATTCTGGACTTCTAGATCTTTGAGAATCATATCACCAAGATTACCAGGCAGCTTAGACAAGAATGAAATTTTTTGAACAGTATCATTTATCAGATTAGCCTTATAGACTTTGGTCATATAGTCATTGCCAAACTGATTGAAAAACTTTATATCTTTCAATTCCATTCTAGTTAAGTATGTGATAATCTGTTTCTTCTCATCAGCTGGTTCGGGAACAAACTAAGTTTTAAGCATCAATTCTAATGTAGCAAGACCTGCAGCAGCAACATTCAATCTTTCTTCATCTGATGGTGCCATCCACCAATCATAGACTATACGAGCCATGCGTTTTTCAGCAAGAGCAAAAATAGACACATTATCTAACCTTGAGACAACTTGCATTTGGTAAAGAGACCCAATCCAGACCCTAATGGATTCAGCTGGATTAGAAGATTTATCCAAATCCAGAACATAACCACTTGAATTAGCAGCAAATAAATCTTCTTCCACTCTAGGGTACTTAGGGACTTCTTTGAAAATATGGGCTTTCTGTAAAGACGGTAAAATAAATGAAGGAAATTTTGTAGCAGCATTCTCAAGAGTAGCAACCTCACTTTTGGGTTTTTGAAAATTTAGAGGTCGGCCAGCTTCTACAAATTTTTCAGCAGTTTTTCGCTCAGACGCTTGATTACTGGACTCAATACCACTTTCTGTGATATTTTCATCTGCATCCCAATAATTGGGGGTGTCCATGGAGAGAGAAATGGTAGGATTTTTAGATTCTCTTCTTTTTCTTTCTTTCTTTTTATTGTGCTTGGCTTCCTTTCTTTGCCTTTCTTCTTGCTGTTCGTCGTGGAGGAGTTTTAAATTAGCAAGAATTTCTTCAGACTGAGAGCCTAGATTTTCGAGAACATCTTCGGCGTGTGCACACCATGTAGTGAGATAATTTCCTAACTGATATACTTGATCTAAATCAGTAGGATTTGTAGCATTTTGTTCAATGAGTGGTGCACAATCGGCTCGAGTGGTTGGCTGTTTGGACATAGAAGAGGTGGTGCAAAATTTGGTTTTAGGGGGCCATTTTCCACCCTTCACAAAACAGCGATTGGCATATTGCCATTCTTCAACTGGACCAAAAGATACATGGGAAATGCGATGCATTTTATTTACAGCAAGGAATGGTTTTGATTCTGGTATATACAATTCATTTGAGGCTAAAATAGGTTCAGCTTGAAATACTTCTTCAATTGGAGGTAAATCAACTCTTTGTGATGAAGAAGATTCATCATGAGATAGAGGAACAACATACCTTTTTGGTTTGACAAGAGGTCGAGGTATTACTGGTCTTGGAGGGATTAGCTTTACTCGACTGTCAGAGATAGCAATTCTTTTCATTTTGGATTCAGGCTTTTTGTCATCCATAATGGATTTATATTGAAAATACCGATTGTTTGGAAGTTCAGTAGGGTCATACAAAACACCTTCAACTTGGGCATTAGATAGGCCAACAGTTACACAATCTTTCAAAACTGGTTGTTTTAACTTTGGATGTGCAGTATTAGTTAGCTGAAAAGAGGTTTGTACTAATACAGAGAGATATTCACTATCTTCAACCAATTGGAGTCCTTGAACTCCAGTCATTAATTTCCAGCAGTATTGGAGATGGACATCAGTTAGGCTAATGGAATAGTCAGGGAAAATAGTGCCATATTGACAGCCAGTAGATAGATTGCCCATAATGGTTCCTATACGAGCATAGTCATAATTCTAATGTCGGGTATCAAAAACTTCAGCAATGCAAGGAGTATTTAACCCGTGACGGAATAAAGGAGCAAGACCAATACATATACCACCAAAATGAAGATAATTATATTTCTTTTCGAGTGCATACTGTCTAAACTTTTTGATTTCGTCTTTTGAGAACAGGTTTAGAGAAACAATCTGGACTGAAGGACCAGAAATTTTTATAGTAACCTCTACTTCTTTCAGAAAGGATTTAGACTTAAAGAGAAAAGACATAGGAAGTTTGTAAACATCAGTAGCATGGAGAGGCGGGGGATTCCAATTTTCAGTATTATCGACGGTATCATGCGTAGGAGTAGAATCTTCGGATTCAACAGAGCGAGACGCTACTTCATTCACAATTTTACGATCAATAGAAGAAAAAGAGTGTAAAAGAGTTGCTCTGATACCAAAATTTGGACTCGGTAACTTACTTGAATCTTGATCCTTTGGCAGAGGATGGCAGCGTTTCCTCACACACTACGAGAAATGCGAATATGCGACTCCTCAGGTCTTCAACTTCGCCTTACAATCTCTTCTTCGTGATCTTGGAAAGAACTGTCCTCGGACAACAATTATAAGAACTTAAACATACCAGTAAAAAAACAGATAACTAAACAAATAATACAAATGTTTTTTCTATTTGAAAAAAAAAATTAATAATAATCAAATTCCAAAACATTCCTAAAATATACAAACTAAATATAAAAAATTCCTAACTCCTCCGATAAAGTTTTCATCTCAATGATCTGCGATCCACAACCCTTCTGGATTTTAATATCCGGATAACATAATTTATTCCCCGGGTGCGAAATAAATGGCTCGAATTATAACATTTTCCAACAAAGAGATCCAGTGGCCGAAGAATGCACTTTGTAGCTGAGGGTTTATCAGGTATTACAATTTTTTTAATATATGTGTTTATTTTATTTATTAATTATTTTAATAAAAACAATAAATCATAAAAAATATTAATCATTTATAAATTATTTAATTCATGTGGCTACGATGCTATAAACTCGTAACTTATTGCAATTCTCATTTTTATATTTTTCAAATAGAAATATTTTTTTCTTAAATGTATACTATTAACAAATTTTAACTAAATTGTTATTACATTTTAGTAAAAAATTATCAAGATAATTTTAATATAATTGATTCTGAATTTACCAAACATTAAGAGAGACAAAATTTCCCAATATGCAAATTTATGTTGATTTTGATGTAATTGTATATTCATTTTTGTTTTATATAATATATATATAGTTGACATTGAAATATTTTATTTATGATTCACATTTTAAACATTAAATTATTAATATATACCCCAATTAAATTTGAAAATAGAAGACATGTATATATAGAACTCTCTATATAAAATTAATTTTGTTATATATATATATATATATATATATATATATATATATATATATTATGTTTTATATTTTGTATTGTATATTCACATAGAAATATTTATATTTAATATAAAATATATATATATATATATATATATATATATATATATATAATATGTTGATTTTGATGCAACTGTATATTTCTTTTTGTTTTATATAATATATACATAGTTGACATTGAAATATTTTATTAATGATTTACATTCTACACATTAAAATATTAACACATACCCCAATTAAATTTGGAAATAGAAGACATGTATCCATAAAACTCTCTATATAAAATTAATTTTGTTACATATATATATAGATGGATAGATATATTATGTTTTATATTTTGTATTGTATATTCACATATTATATTGAAATATTTATATTCCATTCATATTTAAAAGTAGAAAACATATATTCATAGGACTCTCTCTTTATATCTATTTTTGTTATAAAAAAAATAAATTATATCTCATATATACATGCATATATATAGTTGCTATTAACATTTAAAATATTACATGTCAATTTATATATCAAATATAAATAAATTGCAAATATCCCTTTAAAAAATTACCAAATAAGAATTCTCTCTATATATATGAAATCCAATTAAACATTTTTAACTAAACAGTTGTTATATATATATATATATATATATATATATATATATATATATATATATATAACATTGATTTTACTTATGATTCACATTCTACCATTAAAATGTTAATACATGTCTCAATCATATTTATAAGTAGAAAACATATATCTATATGACTTTCTCTATATAAATAATTTTGTTAATTAATGGAATAATATATATATATATATATATATATATATATATATATGTAGGTAGGTAATTGATATATATTGGAAAATGAAATTTCTAATGGATTCCACCTAGATATTCTCCATTTCCTACATTTGTTTATATATATATATATATATATATATATATATATATAGGTAATATATTTTTTAATTATTTAATTTGTTAGAAGAAATAAAAGATTAAATCTTTTATTGTTTTGATTAAAAATAAAAATGACATTGCATTAATTTTTTTAGATGATATTTTCATGATATTTTTCATATTAATAATGATTCTATAAGAGAGAAAAAATATTTTAATTTTACTGAAAATGGGTCAAGTTGTCCTTGGCTAACATCTCAAAAGAGCTATAATTTTAGCCTAAAAAAATTGACATGCATATACTTACTCTTTAATTTACATGTTGAATTTTAAGGTTTTTTAGTCATGATATTTTATTTATAATTCCATGGTTGAAAATTATTGAAATGTTAAGGGTTTTTGTACTCATGATATTTTTTTTTTATAATGTCATGGCTAAAAATTGTTGAAATTTTGAGTTCTTTTGTACTCATGATATTTGGTTTTAATCATATGGTTGAAAATTATCATAATTTTAAGGGATTCCATGATCATGATTTTGGTTTTGGTTTTTAATTTCATGGATGAAAAATGTTGGAATTTTAACCCTAAAAAAAATGGTGATGCATCAACACCACTTTTTGATTTCGAGGTGAATTTTTTATGTCTTTTGCACAAAAATAGGGGTTTCATGAGCTAGAGTTCTCATTATCTGGTTTTGATTCTCATTAAGTTGGTAACATTGACTGGAATGTTCTAGACCTCTTATTATTCATGTCCATATTCTCTCATAATGTAATCGGAAGTGCACTGAGAAATCTTGTGTTGTTGTTTGAAACAATGTTACTCGGTATCCCAAAGTTCACTAAGACCTGTTTAAAGAACAAGTTTGTTGCCTCTTTCCCAATGAGGTATTTTTCACTATAAGGAAAATACCTTCTATCGGAGGTTATAATGGAGGTTTTTAGTGATATAAAATTGGCAAAGCTAGTAAAAAAAAAATTCGCTAAAATATTTGTTTTTGATAGCAGATATTTTAGTGGAGGTTTTAATGGGACTTCATCACAACTAGAAAATACAAGTGGTCGAAGTTTTTAGTGGATTTTTATTTGCGGTGCGCTTAATGGAATAAGTAGCATTGGGGCGCTACATACATAAAAGCTCCAATCAACATACATAACTAAAAGAAGCGAAGTGTTGAATGTAAAGAAAACTAATGTGTAATATATACAACAGTAGTGCTAATAGATAAAAAAGTCCCATGGAATTTTTATAAGGAATGACACTAGGGCAAGAAAAACCTAATTTTTCTGTCAGTGCTTTTTTAAAATTTCCATCGTCGCTGTGTATCATTTGTACAAACGCCAGAGTACATTAGTTATACAAATGGACCAGTGTTGTTATCTTTCATAATGGATCGGGCTAAAAATAATATTTTGTAAAACTTGGGTGTTAGTTATATGGAAGCACTAGTGCGTTAAGAATTACAATGCAATGGGGCATTAGTCTCAAACAAGGTCGATGCTTGAAGAGATAAACACGCCGATGTCATTTAGGAGAATGAACCAGTAAGGAAAAAAAAAAATTTATGATGTTTTTCTATAACATAATGCACTAGCATTTTTATGTTATAGACACACAAATTTTTTGAATGATATTTTTTCTTTTTTGGAAAGATCGACCTGTGAAAGTGAAATTATTGTAATTTTTTAAATCCGTTATTCATTGAAAAATTGACATATATCCTATAACAGTATTTGTATGAATTAAAATATGATTAGTGAATTTTTATATGATGTTTGGATTAATTTGTTATATTATTATATTTCACATCTTTTCATTATAATACTTAATCATTAATATATTTAATCAGTGATGTAACATTTCATAATGATATTGGATAACACAATAGAATAAATAAAAATGTGTTTTACTATATATCAATAAGATGCTATTTGTCATAAAAAATGAAATTGTTATTGGGAACCCCTTGTCTTTCAATTGGGACACTATGTCCATTACATTAAACAATATGTATAATTTTCACACACAAATATTTCCAAAAATGGAGCATCTTGCATTAATATCTAAGTGGATTATCATTCTTCGCTGGAACTGTTGTCAGTGCTCGAGCTAGTTTCATGATTTGGGTTATATGGAGGAATTTTTTGTTGGTTTCATTGATTGTTTTCATATTCTTGATATTGCAATTTCATCTCCAAACATAAAAACAAGGTGTAATAAGTGTATATAAATTCATGAGACTATTGAAAATTGAAATAAATAATATACATCAATGTAAATTGAATAACAATGTACCATAACAAGAAGTGGCTCGTATATTGTGCACATGGTTTCAAAACAAAGTCCCATGTCTTGTTGCAATAAGTGTTTTTCTCGCGTAGTTCCACACTTTGTTTCCTGCATGTTTTAAACACCACTATAAATCATAGATTTAATATACAGAATTTTTTATTCTATTCATTATAAACTCAAAGAATTAAAACAACATAGATACTTACAAATTTCGTAATTAATTTTTGATATGTTAACATATACTCACAACCCTTATTTAACCAAATGTAAATCAATTCTTTCAATGATATTCTTCGTATGTTAGCACCTATTTGAAAACTTTCAAGAATGGTTTTTGTAAAACAACTTAAAATGTACAAAAATGAAACATTGAGTTGTTATAAAGAAATATTAATGACTACTCACAAATATTGAAATCAACAATTTTCTTCAACATCGTCCTATTTTGTGTGTTGAATGAGTTACATCTTGTTTTCTTTTCTGCAAGAAAATACTTGAAAATTAACATTTAGTGCTAAATTAATTTTTTATATGTACAAATTCAATCATTATTACATACATTTGAATCAGTGCAATGATCATTTGGGGTTTTCATAATCTGCTACGAAAAAGTAATAAACTATTTTTATAATGATATATGAGAATTAAATATACCAAAATAAATAATAATAAATGATTTTTTTGTAGTAGCATATTCATATAATTCTACAAAATCATTTGATTATTTTTTTTTGTACCTTTCTGTTATTGCAAGTTTGACATGTCTCATTGACCATGTCTTTGGAAATGTTTTTTTAGTTTAGATATAATTTTTTTATTAGAATCGTTGGATTTATTTTTGTATTGTAAGTGGAAAGTATGTCTATAATTTCATTCCACTAGATCCCTCTACTCTTTAAGCACTTCCTCTAACGCATGACTAGCACTCTAGTTTGGACAAGTTCTAATTACAAGATGCAAGGATTCCGACTTTCTAATGACACCATTATGAGCCTCCATAATCACCTCAAATGTAAGACTACTCTTTTGTGTCATCAATATTCTCTTTGGAAATTTATTACCTTAGGAATAGACATGCACTGTCCTTTTAACAATAATTTACCATACATTCAGACATGGAATTCAACATAGTAAATCATGTAGATTCTATTATGATTCAAAAGAAGTATTTACACAAGAAATATTGTAGGGTTTTTTGCCAAGCTCCTATCTCTTAGCCTCTCTCTAGAATATGTCTCTGCAATCCCTATTTATTTTGAGAGTTTTCTCTGGTTCACGGGCCTCTCTTCCTTTTGCGAGAGTCTCCCTACCTATCTGAATAAAATAAAGTGATCACATGGGACGTTTTTTCCAATAACCCAAAACTAACTCATAAATAAGCTAGAAAGTTTCTTACTTTGCATAGGCCCACTTGAGTAAAATACCAACTCACCCAAAATATCCTAAGAGCTCAACATTTCTTGATTTGTTTAGTGTCAAGACACTTGCCGTTACATAAAAATTTCTAATTTCTATTTTATACAAAATTACATTGGGAAAAATCTATGGCTCCTTTAGTTCAAGGTAGAATGGTTTGCTGAGGGATTGATGCAGGAGGGATTGATGCTCCTGCATCAATCACCCTCTTGCTAAGTATCTTAGTGTGTTTTTTCAATTAGGTTAGTGAATGAAATTCTACTTTCAATCAACAAAGAATTTTTTTTTTCTCTTCATATATATCATTGACACCAAAATACACTTCTAACTACTAGGACCGATGATTCTACCTAACAACATCATTTTTCACCTTGTTAGAGATTGATGTCCACCTTTGCATCCATTTTAGATAAATTTTTGAAAAAATGATGGCAGCTAGATTTTTCTTTTTTGAGAACATTTTTTAACTTTTTATTTGGGTTATTACCATCTCCTAATTTCTCATCATATTCAAATTTTGATTTAGATCCATCATCCTCTCAAAATGTCCAAAAAGTTTAATTAAAAAATGCCCAGAGGAGAGTAGTAGAAAAAAGGATTTTGTTAAAAAAATGATTACAAATTGATATAGAATAATTTTAAAAATTAAATTACATATAAAATGATATGAAATGTTGTTATTTTTTGTAATTCTTAGAATTTTTTTTTTTTAAATTTCAAAATATGATAAATAAAATGAGAAATTAATTGATTGTCATTGTTGATGTAAATTTAAAATTATAAGAAATTTGAACTCATGGCCTTACCAGAAATACATTATGTCTATTTTGCAAGAGATAACCAAATAAAGCCATAATAATTAAATTCATATCAACTCACTATTTGATAAATATAAATTTTAAATCCCATTTTAATATTCTCAAACCACTTTGATCTCTGCCCCACTTTGTCTGGGACAAGAAATGTTGTCCTCCTGAATTCTCCCGAGATGATTAATTCCTGAATCCTCTAGTTCAAAACTATTCCAGCCCTTATCAAGATAACATTTTATTTTCCAGAGAAATGTCCTTTTCTTCTCCATTTTTTTTCGCTATAAATAGCTATGATTAACGGCAACATACAGTGGGGTTAACGTATTATCAAATTGCCTAATAAATTGGTGGTTTGGATAATATCAGAGGTTTTTCCATGGCGGAAGATTCTCGAAAAGAATCCGAGTACAGCGGTATTGCAGATGACGACGAACGTGGATATTGCCGAGGTTTAGTAATGTGTGCTTCGGCGGCTGTACCATATGGAGACTTTGCGTTTGCATTAAGCCTGCACGCCACAACAGAACACAACACTTTTATTTATAGCTTTTAGTTGTAATTTTGAATGTCATACAGATCAAAATGATGGGGCCAGAATAAGCAGTCGGCTACAGCATGTTTACTTTTCCTTGGTGCAACATATGCAGCTTTAACTCAAGATGCATATAGAACAACTGCATGCAATTAATAAACATTCAGCTGCAGCCCATTCACCACAGATGGGAGCAAGATGTTTATAAAGCAGAATGTGAAATACGAAGTTATTATGGTACCTGTCTTTGCGCTTCTCCAGAAAGCGGTGCAGGGAATGCTTCCTAGCTATTGGAAGATCTGACCATCAAGACATTGACAAAAGCACATGGCAAGGAATCAGTAATATTTATAGGTAAAGTTTGTAAGAAATAATTTTTATGTTTAAGTTAATTTACTCTTTTAGTTTTTTTAATTAGGAGATTTTTCATTTTTTTTAAGGTTATTGATTTGAGAGGTTTATTTTTTAGTTTAGTATGAAAGGATGTGTAAGTTTGTTCATCAATTTATACTTTTTTAAAATAACAATAAAAATAAAAATGATATTCTAAACAGAAAAATAGTGTGCGTTACCATAAAAAGAAAAATGAATATGTTGTAAAGTAATTAGAAATAGAAAAGATGTCTGAATAGATGTTTAAATTTCAAAATACTTCAAATAGAAATTTAAATATTTAAATAAATTAGTTGAAGATCTATATTAACTAATCTATATTGATGTCAACTTCATATATATCTATATATAAGAAAATATAATTTAAATTATACAAAATACAATTTAAACGATGAAAAATAACACATTGTATTTTACACTATCAAAAATTTTACACTTAAGAAATTTAATTCCTACTTAAGAAATTTTTTTTTTTGGTAAATTAAAAATTTTGTAATTTTAAATTACTTTTAATACCGTTATCAATATTTAAAAAAAAAAAAAAAATCAATTAAAAATAAGATTTAAACCAAAAACGATGTATCAATTAACCAAATCTCTTTTCGCTATAACACGGACTCCCAGAACCTGGTACATTAAAAATAAGGAGCATTTTGCACAGCAGGGCTGAAGGAGGAACTCTTATGACCTTAGTCTTTAATCTTTATTGAATAGAATCATTACCGTATATGTATTAAAAAATCACATCAATATATTAAGATATTTATTTTATGAATAACTCAACATTCCAATCTCATTCGGAATGCTACTTAATTTTGATTGAAAAAATTAAAAAATATATATCTCTCCATAAAATTAAAATTAATGGTTTTAATTAATTAATATTAATATTCCTGATTATTATGGATATTCTATATTATTTGCTTCAGACATTGTATATTATTTTCTTCCAACATTTTGAAAAAGGTTTATTAAATTATGCTATAACTTTCATAAAAATGTCAATCAGCATTAAATAAAACTCATTCACAAATATTCACAAAATTGGAATTTCCATCTTCATATATTAAAGATGGTTGGAGTTTAATCTAAATGTAAATTTTGGTTTAGAATAAGAAAAGAAAAAGGATATAAATAATAGAGTTGTTGGATGAAGGAATTGTCAGGATAGTCAAAATTGATTGGAATTTAGACCCAAAAAAATTAAAAAAATCTTACAGTAAGTAACAGTGTTTGAATCATAATTGATAATGGAAATGGATTCAGCACCATCAAAAACCTCTAGAGCACCCAAAATATTAAAATTAAATAATTATAACTTGAATTTCCAGAATTTTCAAGCTGAAAAAACAATCTAATTAAACTAAAGTAAATTTAATGTTATAATTCAATTTCTAAAACATTTCCAATATATCAAAAATTTACTAACTAAATAAAAATTATTATATAAATTTTGTTATTATAATTTAAATTTCAAAATATTCTTAAAATCTACTATAAATAAAAACAAGTGTTGATACTCAAACTCCAAAATATTTCTAATAGTATTTCTAAAATCTATTAGAACCTAAATATACCGGTACACATCCTATATCTAACAGGTTGGTATTGGCTCCCTGACTCCTCCGATAAATATTTTTCCAGCTCAGTGATCTGCGGTCCACAACCCTTCTGGACTTTAATATGTGGATAACTGAAATAATTTCCCGTGCCGGCAATTAGCAGGATGGCTTGGGCCTGTACCAGGAAACAGATGCCATTATATCCTAAAATAGTTCCTGCAAATATATTGAAGACCCTGTCTACCACATAACCGTTTTAACTTTTAATCCTCTACCTTATCTGCAGGAATATCGTCATAAACTTTTACCGTCCCACCGTAGAAAATGGTCAACTGCGCACCAGATTGCTTGCCCGGAATCGCGGGCGCAGTGTGCCTGCATTCAAAAATAAACGAAATTGCGGTTAACATCACATACAAAATAAAAACTCAAGTAACTATTTCACCCTTTGGAATTCTAGACCTAAAAATAGTCACAAACCTAGAACAACCATCCTGATCATCATCGGATTGCGTCGTCTGGTCGAATCCCCTACTGACTTCTATTGGAGATCCAAAACCTGACTGGTTGGGGAATAATGGAATCGAATTAGAACACTTTACATCAACACTGAGATCCAGAGGCCGATGAATGCACTCTGTAGCTGAGGGCTTATCAATTCCATTAACAGTCCTGCTCCAAGGAGAGAAACTAGCCTTTTCCTTGTTACAACGCTCTTCAAACTCCAACCCAACTCTTAATTGCGATGTGAAACTCCCCTTTTCACAAAAATAGTTTTTGAAGGAACCATCAGACCTCACAGCATTCTTATTCTTAGACCTCGCCTCTGCAACGCTTGCAGGGTTCATCCCGGCCTGGTCCTTTTGAAATCCCACAGAGTTGAATGCATTCTTCATTAACTCAGCCTTCTCCTGCTCTCTCAGAGCACCAAGGAAATCCATGGCTGCAACAAAGCGTGCAACCATTAACTTTATACAAATTTTCAAAGTGGTTGAAATGATATCTACAATTCTCGCTGAAAACTTCTTCCATATCACGCGAAGCTTCGCGGAAAGGTGAGGAAAAGTTTTGGGAGGTTTCCGTATTTTTATTATTTGAACGTGATGAATAATACAACGGTGAAAGACACGCCATCTCCACAAATATGTCCCCCCTTATCGCTTTCCAGTGCGCCAACTGCCCCCACATTCAATGTACGGCAAGTTTTCAGCACTGTTAATAATATGGAGTTGTCTATGTATCTAGAGGACATTCAATGTACGGCAAGTTTTCACCGCTGTTAATAATATGGAGTTGTTTACGTAGCTAGAAGAATTTTCTGGACGGTCAAAATTGGCTAGAATCTAGATAATTTTTTTTTAAGAAATCTTGTAATAGAAGTGTTCGAATCATGTTTTTGATGGTGGAAATAGATTCAGCATCATCCAAAATCTCTAGAGCACTCAAAATATTGAAATTTCATAACTATAATCTGGATTTACAAAAATCCCTGTCAAATTTTTTTAAAATCTTATTTGAATTTCAATGATTTTCAGGGCAAAGAGACAATCTAGTTAAACTACTGCTAATAATATTGACTACTGAGTGCTTTCTGTCCAAATCGTTTTGGTTAGACTTTAAATTAGGTCAGTTTAAATAGCTTATAAATTAGTTTGAAAGTTAATATAAATTTTAGCAGGATTCTAATAAGATTCTTTAAATTAGATATAAATTAGTTTGAAAATTAATATAAATTTTAGCAGGATTATAATAAGATCTCGCATAATTTTTTTTTAAATTATTTTGGTTATTAGTGGCAAATTTTAAGATATTGGGTATTCCAAAGTTTTTTTTATGAGATTGAATTCATTTTACCATTAAAAAAAAAAATTCAAAGGCTTTAGCGTTCTAATATTTTGAATTTTTTTTTTACAAAAGTCTAGAAAGAAATCTGCCATAAAACAAATTTGTTGCTTCGCTAGACAATGCCCTTTAAACTTCGGTAAAATTAGTGAGGGTACCTTTGGCTTTGGATTCAATGTTTCGAGATAAGATATTGAAAAATGCTTTATATTTTATTTCACATTATAATTTAATTCTGTTTTTTTTTCAATTAAGTTGGAGAGTTTTAATGTTAAATTAAAAAGAAAGAGATTTTCAATTGTGAAATATGAAACCTAATTATTTAATCAATTAACTACGAAAATTATATTTATTTTATTCAAAAATATATTAAAAGTGTATTTTTTTTTTTTCCTTCTCATGATGAAATAAAAACTGAGATCGTCGTGGAATTTAAAAATTTAATTTAACATTAACCAACTGCTATTTTCTTTATATTGAAGAAAATATAAAATATATAAACATAAATTTATTTGAGCTTTAAATTAAATATGAAAAAGACATTTTTTATATTTAAAAAATAATAGAATTTTATTTTATTAAAAAACATTTTTCATAAAAAAATTTTAATTATATTTTTAAATTTTATTTATGTTAATATATATTTATTTAGAGCAAGTTTTCCACAATTTTAATTTAATAATTAATATATAGGTGCTGAAATGTATTTTTTTGAGAATGTTTTAAAATATTGAGATGAATTATGACTTTTTGAGGATATGGTATTAATAAGTCACGATATTGAATAATGGTATTATAACAAAAGTTATATACAAATTAAAATTTTTCACAACAAAAAAAAATGAATCTAAAAAATTCATGATTAAATGGAGATGAATCTACATATTAAAAAAATTAGTATTGTATGTTTTATTAAATATACATGTTTAAGTCACTTATTAATTCTTCTAATAATAATAATAATGATAAATATTAAAATAAATATGCTAATGGTTACTAACATTTACAAATCATTTAATTCATATAACTATGTTAATATGTACTAGTAACTAATTGTGATTTTCATATTTACATTTTTCAAATAGAAAAAAAAAATGTATAATATTAGCAAAATTTGACAAAATTGTTATAATAATTTTATCCAAATAATTTCAACATAATTAAATTTGAACTTATTTAACATTAAGATAGATCAAAACTCTCATGATGCAAATGTATGTTGATTTTGATACAAATACATATTCTTTTTTGTTTTATATAGTATATACATAGTTGACATTGAAATATTTTATTTATGATTCACATTTTACAAATTAAAATATTAATACATATCTCAATTATATTGAAAGTAGAAAAACATGTATTCATAGACCTTTCTCTCTTAAAATATTTTTGTTTTAAATAACTTTTAAAATGTTATATATAGTTGACATTAAAATAGTGATACACACTAAAATTTTGTGAATATATATGTTCCAATAAAAAACATATATTTATAATATTCTCTTTATATAAAAATTTTTGTTACATTTTTTTTAATTATATATATATATGTGTGTGTGGGGTGAATTTCATATTAAATAAATGAATTTAAAATCTTTCTTAAAAATTCAAAATATATATATAATAAAGTTTTTTAATATATATAATTTATTATTCACACTTTAATATTAAAATATAGATATATGTCACATTCATATTTAAAATAATTTGTTTTTATCTCTATATGACTTTTATATATATATATATATATATATATATATAAAATGAATTACAAGTTTGTAAAAAAAAATATTTTAATGGAATAACAATAATGGTGTGTGAGTGTCTATATATATATATAAAATTTTGTAGACACTGGTCAGACATATAGGCAATTAATCTATATTGGAAAATTAAAAAAAAAAAAATTATGGGTTGATATAACATTTCCCATTCTTCAAATTACCCTAGAAAAATATAATTATTTCTTATTCAGTGGAATTTAGCCCTAACATATACTCTCAAGGTTGTCAATTTTGCTGTACTTTACACTTAGGAGGTGTCCACACCTTCCCTATTAAAATTTTCCACATCGAATTATTTCCGAATATTATTCTATCCATTTTGTTTGTAATATTAACATGCGAATTCAGTTACTTAACATATGGATACTTCATAATTTTGATTAATTTGAGATTAGCCTCAAATGTTATCATTATTTTACATTTTTTTTGAAAATATTGTGTTGAATTAAGTCTATTGAATCTTGCGCTGGTGCCCCTTCTAACCCCACCATGGTTTCTGGGTTAATAATAGCTAAGCATTCCGTCGGAGCTTCTTTAACTCGAGCTATAAAATGGCCATGGTCCAAACCACTCCAACCACTCTCCAGTTGATGTGTAATTGAACTACCCATGATTCAAGAAATGCAGCCTATCTTTAGATAATCTAAACTGTTTATGGTAATATGAACCGTCAAATTTTATGATAGAAACCTAAATGTATTCATTGACACAAAGTGGGAAACCAATTTTATGATATAAAATTAAATGTGTTCATTGACACAAAGTAGGAAAGTACCTTTTTCAGGGTTTACGCCTTTTTAATTTTTAATATGTGATATTTTTTAGGCTGTAAGAAAGGAATGACACAAACTAACTCTTAGTTTTAAGATTGGCATTCTATTTTGTCATTTATGCACCACCATTGTTAACTCACTTTGACGGGTTGATCTCAAGTATTTCATAGATACATAATTGAAGGGTTTTGTTAAGCTATGGTTATAGCTTTTTCATTCAAGTGCTTACTTCATAATGTGACTTGAGTAACAAAATCCAATTTCATGACTTTACTAAATTATTTAGTGAATGTCATCATTGAGAATTTGTACTTTAACGTTTAACTGTTTTTGAAGATAAGATTTTGAATTTTTAAGTAGAATTATGAAAAAAATTAGTATGCTTTTGTGTATAAATATTAATTGAAAATAAAAGTAAACATAAAAAAACAACACTAAAAAAAATAATTTAATATGACACTTACTATCTAAAACCAAAACAAAAATATTTCAATGTAACAACTTTACAAGTGTTTTTTTGCGGCTTTTAGAACAATGATTACTATTATATCATAATAATATGGCTTTTAGGTGTTTCTTTGGGTCTTTAGATATCATTTTTGGGATTCAACTGCGTTAAGTAAGTCATTCATCTATGACCATTTCATGAGAGGTAGCACTCCTATGGCTCAATCGTGCTTAATTGTGGATTTTTTCAGCATAATCAAACTCACTTAGAAAGCTACCCCATTTGCAAAACCTTAACAAGTTTTGTGCCTCATAATCCATTCAAGTAGAATCCCCTTTACTATTTGTATTTAGGTACGAGAGATTTCCGCAGTACATTATTTTAGATATCAAATTTAAAATTCAACTCCATTAAATAAATTATTCATCTATAAAAGTTATAAAAACCTAAACATACCATTAAAAAACTGATAACTTGTTTATTAAATTAAATTTGATAATCAAATTACAAAACTTTCCTAAAATCTACAAACTAAATATAAAAAATTCCTAACTCCTCCGATAAAGACTTTCATCCCAATGATCTACGATCCACAACCCTTCTGGTTTTTAATATCCGGATAACTGAAATAATTTATTCCGCGGGTGCGGAATAAATGGCTCGACTTATAACATTTTCCAGCAACAGAGAGATCCAGTGGCCGAGGAATGCACTTTGTAGCTGGGGGTTTATGAGGTCCATTAACAGTCCTCCTCGAAGGAATGGTATTACATTTTTTTTTTTAATATATACGTTTAATTTATTTATTAATTATTTCAATAAAAATAATAAATCATAAAGAAATATTAATCGTTATTAACATTTATAAATCATTTAATTCATATAACTATAATGATATAAACTAGTAACTTAGTGCAATTTTTCTCTTAACATTTATAAATTATTTAGTTTATATAACTATGATGATATAAACTCGTAACTTATTGCAATTTTTTTCTTTACATTTTTCAAATTGAAATTTTTTTTCTTAAATGTATAATATTAACAAATTTTAAATAAATTGTTATCACATTTCAGTAAAAATTTATCGAGATAATTCTAATATAATTGACTTTGAATTTACTAAACACTAAGAGAGATCGAATCTTCCAATATACAAATCTATGTTGATTTTGATGTAACCATATATTCCTTTTTGTTTTATAAAATATATACATAATTGACATTGAAATATTTTATTTATGGTTCACAATCTACACATTAAAATATTAATACATACACCAATTAAATTTGGAAATAGAAGACATCTATCCATAAAACTCTATATAAAATTAATATATATATATATATATATATATATATATATATATATATATATATATATATAATGTTTTATATTTTGTATTGTATATTGACATATGACATTGAAATATTTATATTCCAATCATATTTAGAAGTAGAAAACATATATTCATAAGACTCTCTTTTATCTATTCTTGTTTATATATAGTTGTTATTAACATTTAAAATATTACACGTCAATTTATATATCAAATATAAATAAATTACAAATATCCCTTAAAAAAATTACCAACTAAGAATTATCTCTCTCTATATATGAAATCCATATTAAACATTTTTAACTAAGCAATTGTTATATATATATATATATATATATATAACACATTGTTTTACTTATGATTCACATTCTAACATTAAAATGTTAATACATGTCTGAATCATATTTGGAAGTAGAAAACATATATCCATATAACTTTCTCTATATAAATATTTATGTTAATTAATGGAATAATAATTGTTTTTTTATATATATATATATATATATATATATATATATATATATATATATAGTAAAGTATATGTAGGTAGTTGATCTATATTGGAAAATGAAATTTCTGATGGATCGCACCTAGATATTCTCCATTTCCTATATATATATATATATATATATATATATATATATATATATATATAAGTAATATTTTTTTTAATTATTTAATTTGTTAGAAGAAATAAAACATTAAATTTTTTATTGTTTTGATTAAAAATAAAAATGACATTGCATATTTTTTAAATGATATTTTCATCATTTTTTTCATATTAATAATGATTTTATAAGAGAGATAAAAGTTATTGCAATTTTACTGAAAATGGGTTAAGTTGTCCTAGGCTAACATCTGAAAAGAGTTATAATTTTAGCCAAAAAAATTGACATGCATATACTTCCTCTCTAATTTACATGTTGAATTTTAAGGTTTTTTAGTCATGATATTTTATTTATAATTTCATGGTTGAAAATTGTTGAAATGTTAAGGGTTTTTGTACTCATTATATTTTTTTATAATGTCATGGCTAAAAATTGTTGAAATTTTGAGTTCTTTTGTACTCATGATATTTGGTTTTAATTATATGGTTGAAAATTATCATAATTTTAAGGGATTCCATGATCATGATTTTGGTTTTGGTTTTTAATTTCATGGATGAAAAATGCTGGAATTTTAACCCTTAAAAAAATGGTGATGCATCAACACCACCTTTTGATTTTCGGGTGAATTTTTTATGTCTTTTGCAGAAAAATAAGGGTTTCTTGAGCTAGAGTTCTCATTATCTGGTTGTGATTCTCATTAAGTTGGTAAAATTTCATGGAATGTTGTAGACCTCTTATTATTCATGTCCATATTCTCTCATAATGTAATTGGAAGTGCACTGAGAAATCTTGTGTTGTTGTTTGAAACAATGTTGCTTGGTATCCCAAAGTTCACTGAGACCTATTTAAAGAACAAGTTTTTTTCTTCTTTCCCAACGAGGTATTTTTCACTACAAGGAAAATACCTTCTATTGGAGGTTATAACAAAGGATTTTAGTGTTATAAAATTGGCAAAACTAGTCAAAAAAAAAATCGCTAAAATATTTGCTTTTGATAGTGGATATTTTAGTGGAGGTTTTAATGAGACTTCTTCACAACTAGAAAGTATAAATAGTCGAAGTTTTAGTGGATTTATTTTTGCAATGTGCTTAATGGAATAAGTAGCATTGGGGCGCTACATACATAAAAGCTCCAATCAACATACATAAATAAAAGAAATGAAGCATTGAATGTAAAGAAAACTAATGTGTGATATATACAACACTAGTGTTAATAGATTAAAAAAGCCCCATGGCTTTTTTATAAGGAATGACACCAGGTAAGGAAAAACCTAATTGTTGTGTCACTGCTTTTTTAAAATTTCCATCATCGATGTATATCATTTGTACAAACGCCCAGTACGTTAGTTATAAAAATAGACCAGTGTTGTTATTTTTCATAATGGACCGGGCTGAAAATAATATTTTGTAGAACTAGGGTGTTAGTTATATGAAATAACTAGTGCGTTAAGAATTACAATGCACTGGGGCATTAATCTCAAACATGGCCGATGCTTGAAGAGATAACACTCCGATGTCATTTAGGAGAATGAACGGGTAAGGAAAAAAATGTTTTTATGATGTTTTTCTATAACATAATGCACTAGCACATTTTTATGTTATAGACCCACAAATTTTTTGAATGATATTTTCTCTTTTTTGGAAACATCCACCTGTGAAAGTGAAATTATTGTAATTTTTTAAATTCGTTATTCAAAGAAAATCCTACATATATCCTATAACAATATTTACATGAATTAAAATCTAATTAGTGAATTTTTATATGATGTTTGGATTAATTTGTTATATTATTATATTTCACATCTTTTCATTATAATATTTAATCATCAATACATTTAATCAGTGATGTAAAATTTCATAATTATATTGGATAACACAATATAATAAATAAAAATGTGTTTTACTATATATCAATAAGATGATCTTTGTCATACAAAATGGGATTGTTATTGGGAACTGCTTATCTTTCAATTGGGACACTATGTCCATTACATTAAACAATCTGTGTAATTTTCACACACAAATATTTCAAAAAATAGAACATGTTGCATTGATATCTATGTCGATTATCATTCTTTGTTAGAACTATTGCCGACGCTCTAGCTACTTCCATGATTTGGGTTATATGGAGGAATTTTTTGTTGATTGCATCGATTGTTTTCATATTCTTGATATTGCAATTTCATCTACAAACATAAAAATAAAGTGTAATAAGTGTATATACATTCGTGAGAATAATGAAAATTGAAATAAATAATATGCATCAATGTAAATTGAATAAAAATGTACCATAACAAGAAGTGGCTCATATATTCTGCACATGGTTTCAAAACGAAGTCCCATGTCTTGTTGCAACAAGTATTTTTCTCGCGTAGTTCCATACTTTGTTTCCTGCATGTTTTAACACCAGAACAAATCATAGATTTAATATAAATGGTTTTTTGTTCTATTCATTCTAAACTCAGAGAATTAAAACAACATTGATACTTACAAATTTCATGATTAATTTTTGATATGTTAACATATACTAACAACCCTTATTTAACCAAATGTCAATCAGTTCTTTCAATGGACATTTTTTGTATGTTAGTACCTATTTGAAGACATTTAAGGATGGTTATTGTAAAACAACTTAAAATATAAAAAAATGAAACATTGAGTTGTTATAAGGAAATATTAACAATTACTCACAAATATTGAAATCAACCATTTTCTTCATCATCTTCCTATTTTATATGTTGAATGAGTTCCATTTTGTGTTCTTTTCTGTAAGAAAGTACTTGAAAATTAACATTTAGTGGTAAATTATTTTTTTATATGTACAAATTCAATCATTATTACATACATTTGAAGCACATTGTTACGAGATCAACTTGTGATGCAATTACGTCCATTTATTTGACCATATCCTTATACACTTTTTTAGACATTCCTACTAGCATGTTTCACATATCCGTGCAATGATCATTTGGGCTTTTCATAATCTGCTTGAAAAAAGTAATAATTTTTTTTTATAATGGTATATGAGAATTAAATATACCAAAATAGATATTAATAATTTATTTTTTGCAGTGGTATATTCATATAATTCTACAAAATCATTTGATTATTTTTTTTGTATCTTTTTGTTATTGCAATTTTGACATGTCTCATTGACCATGTCTTTGGAAATTATTTTTTTAGTTTAGATATAATTTTTTATTAGAATCTTTGGATTTATTTTTGTATTGTAAGTGGAAGGTATGTCTATACTTTCATTCCATTATATCCCTCTACTCTTTAAGCACTTCCTCTAACCCATGACTGGCTCTCTAGTTTGATCATGCTAAAAGAGGATTAAAGTATCTACACAGACAAGTTCTAATTACAGGATGCAAGGATTCCAACCTGCTAATGACACCATTCTGAGCCTCGACAATCACCTACAATGTAAGAATATTATTGTGTGTAATTAGTATTCTCTTTGGAAATTTATTACCTTAGGAATAGAGATGCATTCTCCTTCTGAGAATAATTTACCATACATTCAAACATGGAATTCAACAGAGTAAATCATGTAGATTCTACTATGATTCAAAAGAAGTATTTACAAAATAAATATTGTAGGATTGTTGCCTAAGCTCCTATCTCTTAGCCTCTCTCTAGAATATGTCTCCTCAATCCCTATTTATTTTGAGAGTTTTCTCTTGTTCACGGGCCTCTCTTCCTTTTGCGAGAGTCTCCCTACCTATCTAAATAAACAAAATAAAATATTTACATACATCAAGTATCCCAATAGAGTGATCACATGGGACATTTTTCCCAATAACCCAAAACTAATGCACAACTTAGCTAGACAATTGCTTACTATACACATTCCCACTTGAGTAAAATACCAACTGACCCAAAATATCCTAAGAGTTCAACATTTCTTGATTCTTTTAGTGTCAAGGCACTTTCCTTTACATAAAAATTTCTAATATCTATTTTATACAAAATTACATTGGGAAAATTCTATGGCTCCTTTAGTTCAAGGCAACATGGTTTGCAGAGGGATTGATGCTCCTGCATCAATCACCCTCTTACTAAGTATCTTAGTGTGCTTTTCCAACTCGATTAGTGAATGGAATTCTACTTTCAATCAACAAAGAAATTTTTATTTTTTCTCTTCATACAAATTATTGACACAAAAATACACTTCTAACTACTAGGACCAATGATTCTACTTAATAAAATAAATTATCCCCTTGTTAGGGATTGATGTCCAAGTTTGCATCCATTTTAGATAAATTTTTGAAGAAGTGATGGAAACTAGATTTTTCTTTTTTTGAGAACATTTTTCAACTTTTTATTTGGGTCATTACGGTTTCCTAGTTTCTCATCATATTCAAATTTTGATTTGGATCCATCATCCTCCTCAAAATGTCCAAAGAGTTTAATTAAATATGCCCTAAGGAGAGTAGTAGAAAAAATGAATTTGTTAAAAAAATGATTACAAATTGTTATAGAATAATTTTAAAAATAAAACTATATATAAAATGATATGAAATGTTGTTACTTTTGTAATGCCTAGAATTCTTTTTTTCAAAATTTCTAAATATGGTAAATAAGATGAGAAATTAATTAATTGTGATTATTGGTCTAAACCTAAAATTATAAGAAATTTGAACTCATGCCCTTGGGAGAAATAACCAAATAACCAAATAAAACCATAATAATTAAATTCATAACAACTTACTCTTTGATAAATATAAATTTTAATTCCGATTTTCATATTCTTCAAACCACTTTAAATTAGCATAACAATATTGTTTATATTTATTAATTACTAATAGAAGAAAAAAAACAAAAATATATCTTACTATTCCAATCTCACCAAAGAAATATAATAAAATTTAATCATGAAACCTCTTAAAAAAAATTAATAATATATAATACACATAATCGTAAAAAAATATTTTGAATCTTAACTTACCAAATTACTTAATAACATATTATCATGTCCTTAACCCACAGAATTACTCAATACTTGTACCATTGTCATGAGTAAACCGTCATCGTGTTATCATATCTCCAATCCACAAAATTGCTCAATAGTTATACCAATTTCTTAGTGAAGCCTCATCATATTGTCATGTCCTTCATAATGGCAAGGTCATCCAACCATGGAATTCCTTCGTGGCCCTCTTTTGGGACAAGAAATGTTGATCTCTGCCCCACTTTGTTTGGGACAAGAAATGTTGTCCTCCTGGATTCTCCCGAGATGATTTATTCCTGAATCATCTACTTCAAGAACTATTCCATCCCTTATCGAGATAACCTTTTATTTTCCATAGAAATGTCCTTTTCTTCTCCATTTTTTTTCTTATAAATGGCTATGATTAACGGCAACATACAGTGGGGTTAACCTATTCTCAAATTGCCCAATAAATTGGTGGTTTGGATAATCAGAGGTTTTTCCATGGCGGAAGATTATGGAAAAGAATCCGAGTGCAGCGGTACTGCAGATGACGACGACTGTGGATATTGCTGAGGTTTAGTAATGTCTGCTTCGGCGGCTGTACAATATGGAGACTTTGCTTTTGCGTTAAGCCTACACGCCACGCCACAACAGAACACAACACCTTTATTTATAGCTTTTAGTTGTAATTTTGAATGGCAGACAGATCAAAATGATGGGACCAGAATAAGCAGTCGGCTACAACGTGTTTACTTTTCGTTGGTGCAACATATGCAGCTTTAACTCAAGATGCATATACTACAGCTGTATGCAATTAATAAACATTCAGCTGCAGCCCATTCACCACAGATGGGAGCAAAGTGTTTATAAAGCAGAATGTGACATACGAGGTTATGCTTCTCCAGAAAGCGGTGCAGGGAATGCTTCCTCGCTATTGGAAGATCTGACCATCAAGACATTGACAAAAGCACATGGCAAGGAATCACAAGTATTTATAGGTAAAGTTTGCAAGGAATAATTTTTATGTTCAAGTTAATTTAGTTTTTTTAGTTTTTTAATTAGCAGATTTTTTTTTTTTTTAAGGTTATTGAGTTGAGAGGTTTATTTTTTAGTTTAGTATGAGGGAATGTGTAAGTTTGTTAATCAATTTACACTTTTTCAAAATAACAATAAACTAAAAATTGCACCACATGTTGCAAAAGAAATGCCTTTAAGGCAATAGAATAGGAAAGAATAGCCTAAAAGAAATAAGATGTTGCAGAGAAGGAGCCATTGTGAAGGAATGAAAGGAAAATTTTTCTTCCATGGAAGCACATAGTGGAGGTTTCAAAGATATTGGTGATAAGAGTTATCAATTAGAAAGATACAGTTCTTAATTCTGAAGCCTCTTCTTGATTGAAAAATTACTAAAGTGATAAGATATAGAAAACTTCTTGGCACAATATGTGAGCTTGCAACACGTCCAAATAAAACAATTGAAGTAAATACTAAAACAACTTAAGTAAATACTATCAAAAGGTTTTCAATGCATTTATGTAATTAAAATAGAGCTAGGAACTTTTGAAGACTAATTCATTGAAAATTAGAAACATCATCATGTCTGTTGGCATTAACATAAAATTAGAATGATTAGCATATATCATTGCAGACATGGTTACAGTTTTTCATGGATTAGGTGGTATGTATCAGCAAAAAGGGATATTAAATTATGTTATAAGTAATATCCTTAATGAACTATTCATATTCCTTAATGATATACTCAATTTTCTTTCACAATACTAATGAAGTGTCTAACAAAACCATCATTACTTCCAAAATCACACATTTAAACATGCAAGTTGTAAAAATTGAATTTGTTTCTATTAAAACATACAAGTTATAAAAATTGAATTTGTTTCATAAATTCTAATAGAATCATGTGCTCAGAACTAAGATATAGTTCTTAATCTCTGAAGCCTCTTCTTGATTGAAAACATACTAAACTCATAAGATATAGCTCAAAAGAATATATATGTGTGTGTGTGTGTGTGTGTGTCTATGTATTTTAATTTAATTTAAAAATAAAAAATAAAAAATTTATTTGAATACATTAAATAAATAATTATTAATTAAACAAATAATTATATCAAGAAAAGGAAAGGACCATGTTATAGTGAAATATTACTACAATATGTCTGTGGGGTCTTGGTTAAATGGTGATGAGGCGGGCTGTTATAGCACTCATCACAGGTTCAATTCCCCGATCGGGGTGATGTATCTGGACATGTTATGAAAATGGAGTTAAAAAAAAAAAAGTGAAAAATTGAAAGGTACTACCAAACTTACAAAAAAAAGAAAGAAATATTACTACAATATAGCCTCCTTGAACCTTACAAATCATGAGGCCTATGTTGAAGTTAAGTTAAAGACCTTGTCTTATCATGCCAACATGAATGCCTCATGAATAAAGAAATAAATCGTGATTTTCTACCTTTAAAATCAAAGGTATTTTTGATGCATTTCCACCATATTTAACCTTTATCACTTCCTATTGAGTCACCTATGTATTAGTTTCTTCATTTTCTATGAAAATATTCAAAAGATCACATTATTATTTACCAGTGATCTCCCTGGTGTCTACCATGTTCTTGTTTTTTCAATATCGTTGAATTCAGTTTCTTATTTTCTTTGTGAAGTTAGTAAAAAGGGTATGGAGAGGTGGATTTCATCAGCTAAAGAGAAGTAAAAATAAGGCTATTGAGAAAATAACTCCAACACCTAGAGAGATTCGGTAGCATTTATGGAATTGGCAAACATGTCTTGTTCTCTGGTGTTGGCTACTTATGTAATATTCCTAATTAGCGACAACTAATTGGAATATTTGATTTTGTTAGTTTTCCGTCTATATTTTGTAAATAAATAAAAAAAGCGAGTAAAAAGGGGCTGACTCACTTAGGTGAAATAAAACATCCACCTAGTAGCACAACATTGCGACTTAAGTGGGAGTCAAGGGGGGCCTAACACCATGTAGAGGAGGGGGGCCTACGTACACTCTAGAAGTTTCTGCCAGCTTCTGCGCAGATAAGAATGAGTATGTGGAGGAGAGAGAGGCTACGTTGGGTTTTGGAGGGAAACCAATGCTATAAATGATGGAGGAGCCTCCTCATTTCATTCATTCTGGAGTTGATGCTTTTTGAGTGAGACATTTGTCTTCTTGAGCACGCTGGCTATTTAGCCTGTCTGCAGCACTGTTTAGTGCATTGAGTGTCTCCAGTTGGAGATCTCGCCCTTAGCCCCGGGGGACTTCAAGTGCCTGCTCAGGCAAGGTTGGTTTTTGAGTATTTTGTGAGTCATTTTATTGTTTGGGTTTGTTGCGGAGCTGGAGCTTATAGAGACTACGCAGTCACTCGAAGAGAGGACGCAGTCCACTGTGGAGGAGCTTTGGATTGGGGTTTCTGCAGTTGATTTCACCAGGAGTTTGAGGAGAGGGTCAACCTTTACCCCTAGGAGACTTTTGGTAGAGTTTGAGGCAGTATTTCAGCTGTCTCCATCTAGCCACTGCGTAGAGCCTTGGAGGCCAGCGTAATTCACTGGGGAGGCAGTTTCTGGTGATTTCCGGGGTGGCCATTCTTGGAATGGTTTTTGGATTTTGTCTAGGTTGTCGAGGAGAGGAGGTTTTCTGATTTTCAACTCATTCCGGCAAGGGGATCAGCCCCTAATCTTCAGTCCATTCCAGCAGTAGCATCTACACGGCAGTTTCCTAGCAGCTGGGACGTAGTTCATAGAGCTACCATTTCCTGTATTTTCTGAGAGTGTTTCTTCACTTGCTTTGAGAAATATCGCCTATTGTACTTCAATACATTTCTCATATTAATAAAATGGCTTAGTATTTCCTCTCTATGTTTTCTGGATGAGTTGTCGTAGTTGCCGTATTCTCTTTCCATGATATTATATGTCTATTATTGTTTTTGAGCGTTCTAGTTCTATACCACTTGGTGTGTTTATATTTCACTCTTAGACAGAGCTTGGAAAGGGCCAGGTAGCCTCCATATCTCGTCCTCTTTTTAGAGGCGAAATATCTAGTAAATGCCCTCCCAGTGTATCTCTGGTTGGAGTTTTCCGTGTTTTAGAGATATCCCCGAAACGGGATATTACAGTGGTATCAGAGCATAGTTCTGGCTCAGCTTGTGGTCTATGACACCATGGAGGAGACCATACAAAGGCAGGAAGTATAGAGGCCGTGAGCGTAGGTTGGACACCACCTACGAAGAGGAAGACTGGGCCCAGGTGGAGGACGTAGATCAGGAGAGAGAGCCTGTGACGAACACAGATCAGGTGGAGCTTGTAGTAGATTTAAGAGAGAAAGAGCAGATGGTAGATGACACAAAGGCCAAACAGTTTGGAGAGGCACTCCTCAACTCTGTGCAGGATTTAGCTAGACAAATTGAGGTGATGAAATAGAGGTTCACAGCTGTGGAGGCTAGGCAGCATGAGACTCCACGGGTTTTCCTTGTCAAAGAGGGATCGGGTACATCCCACCATTTGCTGGAGCAGGGTGCTGCTCAATGTGATATTCCTCAGTCGACAACTTCCCATGCACCTACCCGCTCTACCATGCCCACTTTCGTGGGAGCAGATACAGAGGCAGGAGCCCAGCAGGAGGCAGAGCCTGGACACTTAGATGAGTATTTTGCAGAGTATCAGTCCTACGGGCAGGAGTTTAAGGATGCTCTCACATTCAGAGATTTTTTGAAGCTCCAGTGGGAAAGTAGACCCCGCGACCATCATAGAGGGCACTAGCATTATCATGATGGAGATTCCCACAATGCCTCTAGTAGATTTCATTTGCCTACGTTTGATGGATCATCAAATAGTTCGGCAAAGTCTTGGGTGGAGAAGCTAGATATCTATTTCCAGCTTAACCAGATGTCGGAGACGGAGGCCATCAAGGTGGTGACATTAAATTTGGATGGTGAGGCCCAAGACTGGTGGTTCCATGGGATGGTTACACTCGGACAATCTACAGTGATGACATATGCCGAGTTTACTAGGAGGTTGATGGCACATTTTGATCGGAGAGATCCGGAATAGAATTTTATTGAGCTGATGAAGCTCAAGCAGACAGGGAGCACAGAGACATACATCGTAGATTTCTTGAGGGTCTTGGTGATGGTGCCAGATATATCCACGACATGGATGATCTATATGTTTATGAAGGGATTGGCAGAGCCACTTCGAGGTCTAGGAAAATCTACTAGACCAGCTACACTCCAGGATGCTATCAGTAGGACAAGGGACTTACAGGATGCATTGCCCAGGACGCAGACACCTTACCCCTAGATACAGGGCTTTCAACCCAAGGGGAAGGATGTGAGGGTTTCTCCTCCAAAGGGGAATTCGGGACGGGCACAAATAGATGATCATGCTAAGAGGGAGTTGAGGAAGAAGTGGCTGTGCTTCACGTGTCAAGAGCCATGGGCACCAGGGCATAGGTGTGCTGCTGGCAAAGCACACTTCATTGAGGTCTTCTCCGATGATAGAGGGGAAGAGGATGAGGAGGATGATGAGGAGGAGGCAGGAGATAATCAGACGGCCCAGGATTAGTCTCCGCCTCCACCTCTAGGAACAGGAGGTGCAGCTTTTGCACTCGTAGGAGGGGCCTTTGTATCTTTGTGAGGGGTTCCGAAGAATTTGACGCTGCGCATACGAGAGATAGTACGAGGCCAACGGGTATTAGTTTTGGTTGACAGTGGGGCAACCCACAACTTCATTGATGCACAGATGGTAGAGCGGAGGGGTATACCGACCGAGAGTTTTGACGGGTTTTCAGTCTTAGTCCCAGGAACCCAGATGATGCAGTGTGCCCGGTATGTTCCAGAGTTAGCAGTGACGATGGGTACTTACACCGTGATTGATCACTTTTTCGTGGTCAACATACCAGATACCAATGTGGTACTGGGTGTTCAGTGGGTGATTACTCTGGGGAAGGTCACCACGGATTGGGAGGCCTTAGAGATGAAGTGGGATGAAAAAAGATCGAAAAGCAAGAGAAGATCTGCGGGATGCATACTTACCCACCTCAGATAGTTTCGGCTCATCGGATGGAGGCAGAATTCCGGAAGGGAGACATAGAGTGGGCGGTTGAGTTGCGGGCATCAGAGGCAGAGACCACCGGTTGAGTAGTTCATCCAGATATATAGGCCATCCTTGATAGGCATGAGGTAGTGTTTGGGGATATACCACAGGGACGACCACCAGATAGAGGGTTTGAGCATACCATCGAGCTTGAGAAGGGTATTCAAGCGGTGATCACTACACTCTATAGGCATCCCAAAGCCTATCAGGATGAGATTGAGCAGGCCATCCAGGAGCTATTGACTCTTGGACACATCAGACCTAGCACGAGTCTAGTCTTCTGTAGTGCTGATGAAGAAGAAGGACGACACCTTGAGGATGTGCATTGACTACAGTCCGTGAACAAGAAGACTCTAAAGAACAGGTACCCTATACCCAGGATCGATGAGCTGATGGATGAGCTAAGAGGAGCTAAGTTCTTCTCAAATATTGATTTGAGATCAGGGTACCACCAGATTCGCGTGAGGGAACAGGATATTCCCAAGACCACCTTCAGGTGTTGTTATGGGCAGTTTGACTTTTTGGTTATGCATTTTGGGCTGACCAATGCACCAGCCACCTTTCAGTCTTGCATGAACCATATCTTCGACAATAATCTGAGGAAGTTTGTATTGGTTTTCTTCGATGACATACTCATATATAGCAGAACTTGGGAGGAGCATCTCCAGCATATAGAGGTAGTGCTACGCATATTGGAAGAGCAACATTTCTATGCTAAGCTCTCCAAGTGTGAGTTTGGGATGACATAGATGTTATATTTGGGTCACATTATTGGAGTGGATGGAGTGAGGGTCCATGAGGAGAAGATTAGAGCCATCAGAGATTGGCCAGAGCCGAAGAATGTGATGGAACTTCGAGGATTCATTGGGATATGTACCTATTACAAGAAGTTCGTTAGAGGATTCTCATAGCTTGCTACACCGCTTACAGATTTGACAAATAAGGGGGCATTCAGTTGGTCAGATACAACATAGCAAGCCTTTCATAGGCTCAAGGAGGTGATGAATAGCTGCCCAGTGCTTGCATTGCTAGATTTTACGTAGCCATTTGTCTTGGAGTGTGATGCGTCGGGAGAGGGGATCGACACAGTATTGATGCAGGGGGGACACCCTTTAGCTTTTGAGAGCCAGAAGCTCCTTCCGCATGAGAGGTTGTATTCTATATACGACAAGGAGATGTTGGCCATCATGCATGCTTTGGCCAAATTCCAGCGGTATTTGGTAGGGAACAGGTTCAGGGTGAGGGCTGATCACAACAGCCTCAAGTTCTTTTTGGAGCAGAAGTAGCTACAAGAGAGGCATAAGAAGTGGATCAGTAAGATCCAAGAATATGACTTGGACATTGAGTATTTCAAGGGTAAGAATAACATGGTAGCAGATACCCTTTCATGTAGACCAGCCACATTATCTCTTATGAGCTTGGATACAAATTGGAGGGCTCGACTTTTAGTTGAGTACTCCAAGGACAGATTTTCATGTGAGGTGCTGGATGGACAGGTGGAGGATGATAGCTACAGGATGGTTGATGAGATCATCTATTACAGGGACAGGATCTTCTTGACTGAGGGATCTCAGCTTAAGAAGAAGATACTCCAGGAATCACACGATTCTCCATTGGCAGGCCATCAGGGGTTTACCAACACCTATAGGGCCCTTAGGGAGAGGTTCTCATGGAAGGGCCTCAAGGAGGACATACTCCAGCACGTCAGGGAGTGCGATTTTTTTCAGAGGAATTAGGGGGAGATGAGCCATCCCGCAGGACTGTTGCAGCATCTTCCCATTCCGGAGGGGAAATAGGAGAGCATTTCAATGGACTTCATCACAGGGTTGCGCATGCTACAGGGCAAGGATTGTATCTTTGTTGTTGTCAATCGAATGAAAAAGTATGTGCACTTTTTCTCCATATCCACGCATTACACAACAGCACAGGTAGCCGAGCTATTCTTCAGAGAGGTTTTCAGGTTGCATGGTCTTCCTAAGACCATCTTCAGTGATAGGGACAGTCGTTTCATGGGCGGGTTTTTCGACTAGTGGAGACGCAGTTGGCACCAAGTACCAGTTACCACCCATAGACGGATGGATAGACGGAGATAGTTAACAAGTGGCTGGAGGGCTACTCGTGTAACTATGTCAGTGGGCAGAAACGAGCATGGTTGAGATGGTTTCATTTGGGGGAGTACTGCTATAACACGACACATCACATGTTTATTGGTATGTCACCATTTTATGCTTTGTATGGGTACCATCCTTTATCTTTTGTTGATGTGATGTTCGGTGCTAGTAAGTCTCCTAGAGCCAAGATTTGGATCCAAGAGAGTCAAGACATCCTCCGAGGTCTCAAGGACAATATGGCTACAGTACATAACGAACAGAAGCTATATGCCAATAGAGGTCAGGTGGAGAGACAGTTTGAGGTAGGGGACTTGGTCTACCAATGGTTACAGCCATACTGACAGTAATCGCTGAAGCATAAGGCGGATGAGAAGCTCAAGCCTCGCTTTTACGGGCCATACAGGGTGATACGCAGGATTGGGCAGGTTGCATATGAGTTGGAGCTGCCCCAAGGCAGCAAGATCCACAACATTTTTCATTTATCATGCCTGAAGAAGGCGCTGGGGCAGCAGGTGATAGTGACAGAGGAGCTACCACCTACGGATGATGAGGGCCACTTGGTGTTGCAGCAGGAGGCCATTATTGATACCAGGGAGAGGCGGTTACAGACCAGGATGGTCCAAGAATTCTTGGTGAGGTGGAAGAATTTGCCGGATGAGGAGGCCACTTGGGAGAGCGATAAGATTTTGCAGCATCCATCACTTCAGTTGCTTGTGGACAAGCAATATTTTGCCGGGGGAGATTGTAATATTCCTAATTAGTGACAACTAATTGGAATATTCGATTTTGTTAGTTTGTCATTTATAGTTTGTAAATAAATAAAAAAAGTGAGTGAAGAGGGGCTAACTCACTTAGGTGAAATAAAACATCCACCTAGTAGCACAACATTGCGACTTAAGTGGGAGTCAATGGGGGCCTAAAACCACATAGAGGAGGGGGGCCTTCGTGCACTCTAAAATTTTCTACCAGCTTTTGCGCAGATAAGGATGAGTATGTGGAGGAGACAGAGGCTACATTGGGTTTTGGAGGGAAACCAATGCTATAAAAGATGGAGGAGCCTCCTCATTTCATTCATTCTGGAGTTGATGATTTCTGAGTGAGACATTTGTCTTCTTGAGCACGCTGGCTGTTTAGCCTGTCTGCAGCACTGTTTAGTGCATTGAGTGTCTCCAGTCGGAGATCTCGCCCTTATCCCCTGGGGACTTCGAGTGCCTGCTCGAGCAAGGTTGGTTTTTTAGTATTTTGTGAGTCGTTTTATTGTTTGGGTTTGTGGCAGAGCTGGAGCTTATAGATACTGCACAGTCACTGGGAGAGAGGACGCAGTCCACTGTGGAGGAGCTTTAGATTAGGGTTTCTACAATTGATTTCGCCGGGATTTTGAGTAGAGGGTCAGCCTTTGCCCCTAGGAGACTTTTGGCGTAGTTTGAGGTAGTATTTCAGTTGTTTCCATCTAGCCACTGCGCAGATCCTTGGAGGCCAGCGTAATTCATTGGGGAGGCAGTTTCTGGTGATTTCCGGGGTTGGCCATTCTTGGAATGGTTTTTGGATTTTGTCTGGGTTCTCGAGGAGAGGAGGTTTGCCAATTTTCAGCTCATTATGGCAAGGGGATCAACCCCTAATCTTCAGTCCATTCTAGCAGTAGCAGCTACACAGCAGTTTCCCAGCAGCTGGGACGCAGTTCATAGAGCCACCATTTCCTGTATTTTATGAGAGTGTTTCTTCACTTGCTTTGAGCAAGATCGCCTATTTTACTTCATTACATTTCTCAGATTAATAAAATGGCTCAGCATTTCCTCTCTATGTTTTCTGGATGAGTTGTCATAGTTGCCATATTCTCTCTCCATGATATTATATGTCTATTATTGTTTTTGAGCGTTCTAGTTCTATACCACTTGGTGTGTTTATATTTCACTCTTAGACAGAGTTTGGAAAGGGCCAGGTAGCCTCCGGATCTCATCCTCTTTTTAGAGGCGAAATATTTAGTAAATGCCCTCCCAGTCTATCTCTGGTTGGAGTTTGCCATGTTTTAGAGATATCCCCGAAATGGGATATTACAACTCAACATAGCTTTCTTGATCTTGTGTAGAAGAAATGACTTTTAATTTAGCTTATATTACATTAACAATGAAATTGCCAAAATTCATGACAGGCTTTCCATCACATTTGTAGAGAAAATTATAACACAGTATCACACTTTTCTTATCAGAGCTAAATGCTCCTATATGCATCAACGATGGATTTCATCACTTAAGAGCAGTAAAAATAAGTTTATTGCGAAAAAAACTCCAACACATTTCTAGAGAAAATTATAACACAGTATCGCACTTTTCTAATCATAGCCAAATGCTCCTACATGAAACAACTATGGATTTCATCACTTAAGAGAAGTAAAAATAAGTATATCGGGGCAAAAACTCGAACACTTTTGTAGAGAAAATTATAACACATTATCACACTTTTCTTATCAGAGCTAAATGCTCCTCTATGCAACAACGATAGCTTTCATCAAGAGCAGAACAAACAAGTTTATTGAGAAAACAACTCTAGCACTGAGAGAGATTTGGAAGCAACTGTTGAATTGGTGAACAAGTCTTGCTCTATGGTGTTGGATATTGGGCATACATTTCTTGATATTGTATACAAGGATGTAAATTTTCATGTAGCTTTTACTACATTAACCATGAAATTGTCAACATTTAGGGCACACTTTCCATCACATTTGTAGAGAAAATTACAACAGGGTATCACATTTTTCTTATCATATCTAAATGTTCCTATATGCAACAACTACCTTTTGCCTCATAGTTTAAATTTGTGTAAGGAGGAGGAGAAGACAAGTGTCAAGGTGTAAGCTAGAATAAGAAGAGAAAGAAGAATCTTGTTCAGGACTTGAGATAGATTCATTCTCTGCACATTTAGTGCAAAGCTTGATAAAAAAATCTCACCATACTTTGAATTTTTGAAATAAATATCTTAAAAATTAGAATATCAATTTAATACATTTTACTCAATTACATTTTTAACAATATTCATTTAAAAAAATAAAAATACAAATTACTATTTTAAATAAAACTATTATAAATAAAAATACTACAAAGAATAACATTAATTACCATGGCCCTCATGTACATTCCTCTTATTACTTATGTTTGTAACTTATTCTTAATCACATAGTGTCAATTTATTAAAACTATAATCTACAAGTCTCACTTTTTATAGCTTTGGTAGAAGGATAGAGTACCTAAATTCCATTACCCTTTAAGAAGCATCCTCAATTACTGTACCACCCACCTCAACATCCAGTATAGAAATCTTAGGTTATTCTAAATTGATCAAGAGTATATAATTTATAGGGTGGTGTTTTATGTGCACTAAAATTCCCATGAGGTAAATCACAATGTATGTGATTCATTGCAACCTTGGATATATATTATGAGTTGTGATTTTTTTCCTTGTGGCTACAACTTAGTTTTGGTTGTCACCTAGTTATCATGATTCTAAACTTTGTTATCATCTCAGATCCTTATAGCATTAGATATATTCTCTGAGCTAATGTGATGTTTTGTTTGTCCCAATGATTCAAAAATAAATAATTATACCCCAAGATTGACTTTATGATTATCTGTTTTGTTTATGAACCTTTTGAAAAAACTATAGGAACATTTGATTTTACACTGTGATCTCCCCAACATCGGTGGGGGTTTAAAAAATTGGAGATTAAATCGAGCGGTTATTGTTAGAAATTGTTGAATAAGATGGAAAATTTGGATGGTTTGTAGACAGTATGGATGCCATAACAGATATCTATTTTGAATTTTTTAGTTTCCTTGACCACCATTTCAAGTGAGAACTTCGATACATCACTATGTGAATGATAACTTGTGACATCACTAGCCATTTTATTTGATTGTGGTTCAAGTTATAAACTAATAACTTGTGTCATTTGTAGCAATTTTCTTTGATTGTGGATCAGGTTATAAAGTAGAATATACTCTCTCTTCAAAAGACTCTACAGTATATTTTGGATGGAGAGAAAGGTTATGATAAAACTTGTACAAAAATCCCCTTGGGGTTGTCTCAACTTACTCTATTTTGAATCACATAGTGTCAATTTTGTAAAACTATAATCTACAGTAAGGACTGAATGGGTTTTTTCTTTTGTAAGTTTTGTTTGGAATTGAAAAATTATGTAGTGAAAAAAAATTGTTTAAATTTTCAGATTATAAAGTAAAAAACATTGAAGATTTTTTTAGCTAAAATTAGGTAATTAAGGATATGTATATATATTTAGTGTTATTTAAGAAATGAGAATTATGAAAATTCATCATTATTGCTCAAGGTAAATCATATCCTCTGAAATAATTTGGAAATTTAAAAAAGATCACATATTTTAAAAAAATTGAGTATTAATTTAATTTTTTTTATATATTAAGAAATACTACTCATGAATAATAAAAAAATTGTAACATAAATAATATATAACCAAAAAAATAAAGGGTTTTTTTGGAATAATAAAATAGTTGTAACAAAAATAATATAGAGCAATAAAAATTATGTATATTTGGATGTATGAAAATTCAGAGACATTTTATTAAGTAAAAATTTAAAATAATAATGGTTTTTTTTGTAAGTTTGGTAGTACCTTTCAATTTTTCACTTTTTTTCGCTTTTTTTTTACTCCATTTTCATAACATATCCAGATACATCACCCCAATCGGGGAAGGGAATTGAACTTGTGATGAATGCTACAACAGCCCGCCTCATCACTGTTTAACCAAGACTAATGGTTATAAACATTTAAAAATAATTTTATTAAATAATTAGTTTAGACCTATATTATTTATAAATGAGAGGGATCAATTCTCTTTTCACTCTAAAATATGTTTGCATACCAAGACATTTCATCCCTCTGGGCTCTTGGTAGATCCAGAGTTAAGATTTATCTAGGTGGTCTTACTTTCCCCCTTTAAGTAAACTACATTCCACATGAATACCATGGGTCAATACCATGGGTTTTTTTATAGTTTATTATTATTTTATTTTATTATTTTTATTTTACATAGGAACATTTGATTTTATAGTGTGATACAGCATGGGTGGGGTTTCAAAAATTAGAGAGTAAATTGGGCGGTTATTGTTAGAAAATGTTGTATAAAATGGGAAATTCGGATGGTTTGTATAAAATATGGATGTCATAACATATATATATTTTGAATTTTTCAGTGTCTCTAATAATCATGCATCTAATAGGATCCATTTCAACTAAGAATGTGAATACATCCTTGTGCATATAATAGGATCCATTTCAAGAACATCAATGCATCATTGTGTGAATGATAACTTGTGGCATCCCTAGCCATTTTCTTTAATTGTGGATCAAGTTATAAACTAATAAATTTTGAATTCCCTAGCCATTTTCTTTGATTCTGGATCAGGTTATAAACTAGAATATACGCTCTCTTGAAGACTCGAGAATATATATTGGATGGATGGAAAGGTTATGATAAACTTGTACAAAAACCCTTTAGGGTTATCTCAACTTACTCTATTGTTAATCATATAGTGTCAATTTTGTAGAACTATAGGACTTAAAACAGGGAAAGATGTTATGCATAGAACACAATGGCCTCACGATGAAGTTGCAGTCTCTATGGAAGAAGAAGGGTATTTCCAACAGGATGGAAAAATGTCATGGAAGATGAAAGAAATTTCATTCATCTGTTTTATGATCTTTTATTATGGGGACGCTATGTCTATTGATAGTAATGATGACATCAAAACTTATTATCAAGCATGACCCCTCTTGGATATTGCTGATGCTTCAAATAAGAGCACCCACACACACATACACATATATATACTTCTAGGTTGAAATGTACAAAAGAGTATTATTAAATTCAAAAACTTAAAAAATAATTGAGCATATCATGCAAACTAAATTTATATTTCACATAAGACCACAAATATATACTTCATAGCTAGGAGTATTGTTAATTTTTACAACTAGGCATATTTTTGATAGTTTTTTTAGAGCAACATTTGTACACCTTTAAATAACATTACATATCACATATGCCTTCATCTACACTCTTGTTCTTAAGAAGTATTGCTTATGAATAATAAAACAGTTGTAAGAGATTTTCATATCAAGATGTTTGATATCTCTTAGCTCTTGAGATTGATCTGGGCCATCTAAATTCCCCCCTTTAAATAAACTACATTCCCATGAATACCATGGGTCATTGACCCATGGAATGTTTTTATAGTTTATTATTATTTTATTATGTTTTGACCTAGTTAAAGTGTTCATTACATTTTGTCAAATTTTTAATTTAGTTTACTTTTATTATGCCGTAAGGCGTTCTTATTTGAAAACAACTCCCACGTGTCCATGTGTGAGCCATTGGATAAGATGTTACATGATTGAAATGTTTTAGGCCATTAGATCAAGTAAATAGTTTTATATATGTTTTTTATAATGTTATTTTTTTCTTTTTAATAAACAAAGTCTGATAGAAATGGTGTAATGTCATGTTTAACATTTTGACTATGTCAAATTACACAAAAATAAAAATAAAAGTAAATTAAATAAAAAGATTGACATAATGTAATGAACATTTTAACAAGGTTAAAATACAATAAAAATAATAAAAATAATAAAATAAAATAATTATAAACTATAAAAACAGCCCATGGTATTGACCCATGGTATTCATGTGGAATGTAGTTTATTTTTAAATGTTTATAAGCATTATGAACATTTTAACAAGGTTAAAATAAAAATAATAAAATAAAATAATTATAAACTATAAAAACAACCCATGGTATTGACCCATGGTATTCATGTGGAATGTAGTTTATTTTTAAATGTTTATAACCATTATTCTTTTAAAATTTTACCTAATAAAATGCATTTAAATTTTCATACATCCAAATATTCATAGTTTTTCTTGTTTTATATTATTTTTGTTAAAACTATTTTATTATTCTAGAGGTATATGGTTATTTTTGTTAATATAATTGATGCTACATATGTTTTATTATTCATAAGTAGAGTTTCCTAATATATAAAAAATTAAATTAATAATGAATTTTTTTAGAATATGTGATCTTTTTTTAATTTCCAAATTACACATGATTTATCTTGAGCAATAACGATGAATGTTCATAATTCTGACTTCTTAAATAAAACCAAATTTTCCTTTAATTACCTAATTGTAATAGTTTGTAACTACATAACAATTTGTGCCTACATGCATACTCTTTCTGATTTTTTTTCTTAATGAATATCAAATTTATTCCCTTCAAAAAAAACTATATACATATCTTCAATTATGTAATTGTAACTAAAAAATCTTACATGTTTTTTACTTTATAATCATAAACAATTTTCATATTATATGATTTCAAACTTACTCACAGTCATATTAATTTTCTCTACAAATATTGGAAATTTCATGGTTAATGTAATATAAGCTAAATACAAATTCATTTTTTCTACTCAAGATCAAGAAAGCTATGCTGAGTAGCCAACACCACAGAATAAGACATATTCGTCAAGTGATGAAATCCACCTTTCCATACATTCTCCCCTAGCTGCCCATGTGTCCATGTCTGAGCCACTGTGTAACATACAACATTAACTTCACAGGGGAATGTAAGGAGTTAATTTTTTTTTATAAAAGTTACTCATCATTACATAGAATGTTTAACAGTTCACAGTGTATTTTTATAAATAAGAATAGTAAACTCCTCATCCCTTAACAACCTCCATTATAGTATATTAACTTAATACTATATGATGTAACCATCCATCCATCTCATTACTCATATAGTCATTACATAATTTCCATTATGAACATCATAACAAGAAAGGAATCAACCTCATCATCTGGACACCATAATCAATCACATCATTCAACACCAATATACCCTAGAAACCCCGTAGGGTGAAAACCAGCAAACGTTTAATTTTATTATTAAACGCTCGTGAGGGTGTTCACCCCATCACTCAATGGCTTATAAGGGAGACCATCCCTTAACCATCGTTTATATAATCTTACAAGGAAATATGCAAATATCTAGATTAAAGCTATTACAATAAATATGATACCATTTACCCTTTGGTATTCATATCTTCATATCTTCACATCTTGGTGGCATGGATGTACCTGCCACCAGGACAAGCATAATTTCCCTTTGTACATGACAAGCATAATATTCCTTTGTTCCTGTCACCATCATTTCCTGCTATAATGCTTTCAACATAAAATGATGTCAAGATCCATAAAGTATTAACCAATCATTTCACATATCTGTACTATAGTAGTTTCTCCATCTACTCATGTATATTCATTACAAGCAAGTAAAGTACCTTTTCGTTCGCTCTTTAACGACCCATACCTCATATGTGCTAGGTATAAGTCATCACAATAACTAATGCTTCCATCGCATAAGCACACATTCATGCAAAACAATGGCTACACCTCCCAAGCCTTTCTTTAAAATAAACTGATACATCAGTTAAGGTATTTATGCATGTGTTTTACATAAGTTTAGTCAATATAGCTAACCCTTAAGCTATTACTTTTAGTGCATGGACTGCAAGTTAACATAACAATTGTCTCTTCCATGCATGCGAATGCATACTGATTCCAAAAGACTCTCCCTAAAGGAGTGCTTACACAACTAAGAACATAACCTCATTCATGAGTCTTCCCAAAGAAAATCTCAATGCTAGTGAGCATGTAAACATATGTAAAAATATGCAATTAAGAATATAGATACATGTCTTATTTTCAAGATTAAACTAACAATCATATTCAATGTAGTTTTAATACTACAAGCTATCTTTCTACATAAAAATATGTATATTGTTTTTGAATAGAACTTAATACATATGTTGCATGTATATGGAAGATCTTCCTCCAAAAGGAATTTAACATCATAATCATGATAATATAAAATAATCACTTAGTTTATTCATCTAGGGAATAAAATTGATTAGTTCCTTTAACCAGGAATTTATTAAATAACTTAACTTTACCAACATCATGGTAATTCATGGATTTATTAAATAACTAATATTTGCAAACACAATGGTAATCTACCCATGGTTTTATGAAATAATTAATCTTTGTCTACACCATGGAAAAACTACCCATGGTTTTATGAAACTATCCATGGATTTATTGAATAACTAATCTTTACCAATGTAATATCATTAGTTGATAAATCTTATTCGTATCTCACATATTTTAAATATATGCATATGTTTTTCCTATCCATGTGCATTAAATACAATGTATAGGGAATATGAAAAAATGCATATTTATCCAAACATGCATGAAATAAATACACACAATAGACACATGCCTATTTTAGATATGCATGCAATTTCAAACATCTCAATATAATGTTACCAAAGCCTTAATCTCAATATGTCCACCAAAACATATTTTCACCTTAAGAAGGAAAATCTCAACTTATTTCCCTTGAATTATTTTCTCATCTTGATATGAAAATAAATTGTAAATTAAGTGAACTATATATTTCAACTCACAAGTGAACTATATATATTTCAATTCACAAAGAAAGAGATTATATAATAAATAAATTTAGCCAAAATTATTATCTTGGCAGTCATATACATATAATATTTTATTTATCTTTTAACTCACAAAGAGAAAGACTATCTAATAAATAAAGCAAGCCAAAATCACCTATCTTGGCAGTCATATATATATAATCTTCTCTTTATCTTTTAACTCACAAAAAAAAGACTATCTAATAAAGAAAGCAAGCCAAAATCACCTATCTTGGCAGTCATATATATATATATAATCTTTTCTTTATCTTTTAACTCATAAAGAAAAAGACTATCTAATAAAGAAAGCAAGTCAAAATCACTTATCTTGACTCTTATAAGAGAAGACGAATAGCATTTGTGGAACCCCAACTTCATCACGTGTTGAATAAGTTAATGCTGGTGTCTTCATGATGATTTCCGATTCAACATGTTAAGCAATGGTAGAAATCAAGAAGTGAAGCGCTGGAAGAATCTTGTCCATTGGTGTTCGATGGGATTGCATTGCCAACTCTTTTCGAGGCTGAAAGTGGCTTATGGGCCTTCGAACAACCCAGACATTCAACCTCTTTGTACAGGTAGTTTTTTTTACTTTACATTTGACTGCACCATCAAAAGACCCCAAATCATATTTACTGGCAATAACGAATGTCGATAGAATGTATTCTAGAGCTCAGACATCGAAATAGAAATTACTTTATAGTTCCGAGCACAGTAGTAATTCCAGAGTAGTGGCGAGCAAAACAAGAAAACGGTATTGAAAATATAACATATATTTCGTGGGTGTTGCTCCATAGACACCTCCCTACGTATTTCGGTGGCAATCTTCCATATGCACACATCTCTCCTTTAAATAGGCAGGAGGTTAACAATCGAAATTTTCACTGAAACTGTAATAATGGTGGGTTAAATGGCCATGGTCACACAACGAAGTGAGACAAGGAGGAGCTAAAATGTTCAAAGTCTGTGTGTAAAATGATTTCCTCAACACACCAAATCCAGCATATTTAACGCCCATAAATATCTTGTCGTCGGGATTGAATGGAACAAATCAGGTGCAAGAAATCACAATACGAGAAGGAAATTTAATGCAAGGATTGGACACAGTCAAATTGAGAGTCCTTCCATCACCCCTGAAGTTGAATCATAAATCAATGTGAGGCGTATCCAACTCTTCGAGTAGTTGCAACCATTTCACAACTCTCCTTGAATTAATTACCAACTGATTTCTTGATTTTCTTGATACAACGGTTTTTTGTAAAACATGGTAGAAACTAAGTTTACGTGGGTGTTACATACTCCCCCCCTTAAGAGAACACCGTCCTCGGTGTGCTTCTCTCACTAAAATTTAAACTTATACTCATGATATAATAATATAAACAACCCAAAGGGGTTCCTTCCCCTTGGCAATCAAACACTTTCTTTTCCTTAAATGTCATTATTTCAAACAATAATGTTTTTATCTATATTCATAAGCATGTATAGCGCAAATAAAATTTCATTTCCATTTCTAACTGCTTATCCATTATTCAATTCACAAAAGTATGGAAAAATCTCTATACGAACTTACCAACCAATTACTATTAGAAGAAATTATGGCTTTTGCGCAAGCTTTCTGAGAATGGTTGAACACCCATCAACACCTATAATGTATGACTAACAATTCAATCACATTAGTCACATAGTTTTCAAAATGAAAATATTTGCAACTATCAAACAATATTGCAATATAAAGAGATGTTTTAATCAAAGTACTTCCATTAGTACTCAGAGAGAACCAACCCTCTCATAAATGCATCACATGCACACTGTCTTAGCTCCTGCCAAAGACATCCATACAACACTTAAAAAAAGTACTCAGAGAGAATCTAGCTCTCTAATCGTACCAATGGTCAATCCATGCACCATAGGCATATCCTAGCATCTGCTAAGAAATTCAAACAAATTAGTAATGAAATTATATATTTAGTAATTCATTTTCCGAGCGTTAAGCTCTTTATACTTATCTAGAATTTTAGTCTTTCAAACTGTGGTCCTCCCAACCATCAATTGAGGCAATTACGTCCTCCACTTGCCCCCTAGCTCCAGAATCTGGACAGTGTCACGCGTCAACAGTGTATTCTTCTGTTGTGACATCGGGATGGCCAATCCAGTCACACTCAGGAAAGCCTAGAAGAGAAATTCGGGACAGTCCGGTCCAATTCTCCAATTCCAGTCATACTCAGATGTTTTTGGCTTTATAAGGGCTACTGGAAGCTATTTTAAACTGGTCCCAACCAGTTCGAGAAAATACTCCCCCTTTACCAATTTCACAGAACGCCTACTCCTCCCCGAGGATCCAGCTTATCCTCAGAGGAGTAGGTAACTGTCTTTCCAACTGTCTCCAACCACTTCCTATTCTGGGAAACATTTTTACCATCAGCTTAGAAATATTTTCTTTTATTAATTAATTCCAACAAATTAAATAATTTTCTTTATGAACAGTGATTATTTAAGTTTTTCTTGACAGATAAAAGAAGATTAAACAAATTGTCTTTAACTAGTTAATACTAGTTAACTTTAATGAAGCTGTCACAACTTCCCCCCTGGAAGTAACATACATGTGTTGTACATTAAAACATGATACTTTAACGTTTGTTGTTGCAATCCACATTGCCATGTTTGTGATGTTTTATTTTCACAGATTTTCTGTTTCCATTAAGCTACCCATGCTTACTATAAGAAACAATGCTAATCATAAATATGCACTTGTCATGCACATATTATCTTATGCAAACATTTCCAATTCCCAATAGACTGACATACGAAGTAATTATCTTAATCACTTATTCACAAATTTCAATTAGCTTTAGTCAAAATCGATTCGTGCATATAACTCTCATTAGTTATTCATTCATAACTAGTCAATAGTTTTAATGCATCCATGACGACTCATGCAAAAACTAGTCAGTCAACTAGTCATTTACAACTTGACCCATTAAGAGGTTTTATTCGATTTAATTCTAACACTATATCATCTTATATAAGGATTTTCCTAATCTTTTTCATTCATGCATTAGTTTCACACACCATGACTATACACATTCATCTTTTTAAAGTAGTGCATGATAACTTTGAAATTTTATTGCATGCAAAAACAATTACTTCTTTTCAAACTCAAATGAAAGGTAGCTATTTTTCTTTCATGTTTTTTCTATACTTTCTTTCCTAAAGAAATAAAGCATAATACACATATTAATCTCATATGCATATTCTTATGTAGAAAAAGTATGTTATAATAACATGTACTTTTTAAGAACTCTCATAAATGGAAGCTCATGCAATGCCATGTATGTAACAATTCATTTTTAAAGGAATAAACATGAATATGCATAGACTTCTTAAAATAAAATAAAATACTTATCTTTATTTCATTTGAATAACTTCTCTCCCTACTGTAGTACTCATCCCCATCAGGAAATTCACATTGATCCTCTACAACAATGTTTTCTTTTAGCAGCATTGATAATATTTTATAGGATGATTAGATAAAACCTTAATCAATAAATAATCAATCTTTGAGTGATCCTTTAACACTTATTCATGTGCATATATGAGATGTGAATACAATATCACAACATGCTTTCTTCTAACATCTCTACATTAGTGTGAGTAAGTAATTATCGATTCATGTCAAATATTTCCCACATTATTATGAAATTTTCCACACACGCACACATTCATACAATACCAATCACTATATCTGTTTAGGAAATTCCTTTAATGGAAAATGACACAATGTGCATTCGTTTTTTTTAAAACTTTTACAAAAGACCCACCACTTCAGATTTTGCCTTTGGAGTATGCAAATATAATAAAGCTAACACATTGAATGTCGTTCCTATGCATACAATGCATAAAGATTCAAATATAATAAAGCTAACACATTGGCTATTGTTTCTATGCATACAATACATAAAGATTCTAATCTTAATTTCCCAACAGAGTACTTAACATAATCGAGTAGGTGAACTCATGATTCCTCTTCGAGGACACATAACGTAATAGATATGCAAAACATGGTTTTCTTTTCCATAAAACTAATGGAATAAAACATAAGAATACATACCTTATTCTCGAAATATTATACCCACAGTATCCATGTATATATTTCAAGGAAATAAAAACATTACTTTAGCTTTTGTACATGTAATTCATCTACTTTTCCAAAGAATTCTTTTCTAAACTATGATAACAAAACATGTTATGTTTTTCCACATATAAACTTATGTTCTTTCTGATGAAATCTAATACAACTATTGCATGCAAAGAACCTTGTTCCTCTATGATTCTACATTCAAGTTTCTCATGCTTTGGTTCCAATAATTTATCATAGATAGCCTCTTTTATGCATAAAAACTATGCAATACTAACAAGGTTAACTTAACCTTTAATATACCTAAATCAAGAAGTTGACATAATCCATCTAGCAATGTAGTATTTTCAAGAGGTTATTCTCTTTAACCTATATTTATTTTCAAGAAAGAACTTGGATTCCTTTTCACTTAACACACAAGTACGAAATCCCTTTTAAAAGAAATCAATCTTCCTATCTTTTCTTAAATAAGATATATATAAAGGGAAGCAAGTTTACTTATTTATGTTTTACTATTGCTCACACCTTTCAAGATACATACTAGTAATCTTTGCAAGACTCACATGGGTTCTTATCAGCAAAATTTGGTCTTTTACCATGGTATATATTTCTAAATGATTGTCATATTAGCAATGCTTTCTTACTTTCCAAAAGGACCAGCACAATCTTGCATATTAAGTAAAACCACATTTCACTCTATATTTGTCTCTTTTAGTTGCAAGATTCACATGCAAGATTCATTTTCAAAATACACATATTTCTCTCAAGAAGAATAAAATGTATGTTAATTTAATTTTCAAGAGAAACACGCACATGTTTCATTTTTCAAGAAACCAAAATCCCATCTGCTTTCATGAAAATATCAACAAAACGATAGAAGTTTTACGTACATGGAAAATACATATCTTTTTTAAAGAAAATCTAACTCAACAGTTATTTACTTTGTAAGCAGTGTATTTTCCATAAATGCAATAACTATTACTTTCAAGACAAGAAAGATATTAATACTTATCTCTTGAAACTCATTGTTCAACTTGGATTAGAGATGTGATGTCTTCCTTCACATACATGCATTTCATCTCGGATCTCTCAATTTATTTTCGCTAATTCCCAAAGGTGCCAGTGTTGCAACCTTTAGCTTTGATACCACTTGTAACATACACAATTAACTTCACAGGGGAATGTAAGGAGTTAAAAAAAATTTATACAAGTTACTCATCATTACATAGAATCTTTAACAGTTCACAGTGTAGTTTTATAAATAAGAATAGTAAACTCCTTAACCCTTAACAACCTCCATTACAGTATATTAACTTAATACTATATTATGTAACCATCCATTCATCTCATTACTCATGTATTCATTACATAATTGCCATTATGAACATCAAAACAAGAAAGAAATCAACCTATCATCTAGACACCATAATCAATCACATCATTGAACACCAATATACCCTAGAAACCCCTTAGGGTGAAAACCAACAAACGTTTAATTTTATTATTAAATTCTCGTGAGGTTGTTCAACCCATCACTCAATGGCTTTTAAGGGAGACCATCCCTTAACCATCGTTTATATAATCTTATAAGGAAATATGCAAATATCTAGCTTAAATCCATTACAATAAATATGATACCATTTACCCTCTGGTCTTCATATCCTTCACATCTTGGTGGCATGGATGTACCTGCCACCAGGACAAGCATAATTTCCCTTTGTACATGGCAAGCATAATATTCCTTTGTTCCTGTCACCATCATTTCCTTCTATGATGCTTTCAACATAAAATGATGTCAAGATCCATAAAGTATTAACCAATCATTTAACATATATGTACTATAGTAGTTTCTCCATCTACTCATGTATATTCATGACAAGCAAGTAAAGTACCTTTTCGTTCACTCTTTGACCACCCATACCTCATATGTGCTGGGTATAATTCATCACAATAACTAATGCTTCCGTCGCATAAGCACACATTCCTGCAAAACAATGGCTACACCTCCCAAGCCTTTCTTTAAAATAAACTGATACATCAGTTAAGGTATTTATGCATGTGTTTTACATAAATTTAGTCAATATAGCCAACCCTTAAGCTATTACTTTTAGTGTGTGGACTGCAAGTTAACATAACAATTGTCTCTTCCATGCATGCGAATGCATACTGATTCCAAAAGACTCTCCCTAAAGGAGTGCTTACACAACGAAGCACATAACCTCCTTCACGAGTCTTCCCAAAGAAAATCTCAATGCTAGTGAGCATGTAAATATATGTAAAAATACACAATTAAGAATATAGATACATGTCTTATTTTCAAGATTAAACTAAAAATCATATTCAATGTAGTTTTAATACTACAAGATATCTTTCTACATACAAATATGTATATTATTTTTGAATAGAACTTAATACATATGTTGCATGTATATGGAAGATCTTCCTCCAAAAGGAATTTGACATCATAATCATGATAATATAAAATAATCACTTAGTTTATTCATCTAAGGAATAAAACTGATTAGTTCCTTTAACCAAGAATTTATTAAATAACTTAACTTTACCAACATCATGGTAATTCATGGATTTATTAAATAACTAATATTTGGAAACACCATGGTAATCTACCCATGGTTTTATGAAATAATTAATCTTTGTCAACACCATGGAAAAACTACCCATGGTTTTATGAAACTATCCATGGATTTATTGAATAACTAATCTTTACCAATGTAATATCATTAGTTGATAAATCTTATTCGTATCTCACATATTTTAAACATATGCATATGTTTTTCCTATCCATATGCATTAAATACAATGTATAGAGAATATGAAAACATGCATATTTATCCAAACATGCATGAAATAAATACACACAATAGACACATGCCTATTTTAGATATGCATGCAATTTCAAACGTCTCAATATAAGGTTACCAAAGCCTTAATCTCAATATGTCCACCAAAACATATTTTCACCTTAAGAAGGAAAATCTCAACTTATTTCCCTTGAATTATTTTCTCATCTTGATATGAAAATAAATTGTAAATTAAGTGAACTATATATTTCAACTCACAAGTGAACTATATATATTTCAATTCACAAAGAAAGAGATTATATAATAAATAAATTTAGCCAAAATTATTATCTTGGCAGTCATATACATATAATATTTTCTTTATCTTTTAACTCACAAAGAGAAAGACTATCTAATAAAGAAAGCAAGCCAAAATCACCTATCTTGGCAGTCATATATATATAATCTTCTCTTTATCTTTTAACTCACAAAAAAAAGACTATCTAATGAATAAAGCAAGCCAAAAGCACCTATCTTGGCAGTCATATATATATAATCTTTTCTTTATCTTTTAACTCATAAAGGAAAAGACTATCTAATAAAGAAAGCAAGTCAAAATCACTTATCTCAACTCTTATAAGAGAATACGAATAACATTTGTGGAACCCCAACTTCATCACGTGTTGAATAAGTTAATGCTGGTGTCTTCATGATGATTTCCAATTCAACATGTTAAGCAATCATAGAATTCAAGGAGTGAAGTGCTGGAAGAATCCTGTCCATTGGTGTTCGATGGGATTGCATTGCCAACTCTTTTCGAGGATGAAAGCGGTCGATGGGCCTTCGAACGACCGAGACCTTCCACCTCTTTGTACAAGTAGTTTTTTTTACTTTTCATTTGACTGCACCATCAAAAGACCCCAAATCGTATTTACTGGCAATAGAAAATGTCGATAGAATGTCTTCTAGAGCTCCGAAATCGAAATAGAAATGACTTTATAGTTCCGAGCACAATAGTAATTCCAGAGTAGTGGCGAGAAAAACAAGAAAATGGTATTGAAAATATAACATATATTTCGTAGGTGTTGCTCCATAGACACCTCCCTACTTATTTCGGCGGCAATCTTCCATATGCACACATCTCCCCTTTAAATAGGCAGGAGGTTAACAACGGAAATTTTCACTGAAACTGTAATAATGGTGGGTTAAATGGCCATGGTCACACAAGGAAGTGAGACAAGGAGGAGCTAAAATGTTCAAAGTCTCTGTGTAAAATGATTTCCTCAACACACCAAATCCAACATATTTAACACCCATAAATATCTTGTCGTCGGGATTGAATGGATCAAATCAGGTGTAGGAAATCACAATACGAGAAGGAAAGTTAATGCAAGGATTGGACACAGTCGAATTGAGCATCCTTCCATCACCCCCGAAGTCGACTCATAAATCAATGTGAGGCATATCCAACTCTTCGAGTAGTTGCAACCATTTCACAACTCTCCTTGAATTAGTTACCAACTGATTTCTTGATTTTCTTGATACAACGGTTTTTTGTAAAACATGGTAAAAACTAAGTTTACGTGTGTGTTACATACTCCCCCCCTTAAGAGAACACCGTCCTCGGTGTGCTTCTCTCACTGAAATTTAAACTTATACTCATGATATAATAATATAAACAACCCAAAGGGGTTCCTTCCCCTTGGCAATGAAACACTTTCGTTTCCTTAAATGTCATTATTTAAAACAATAATTTTTTTATCTATATTCATAAGCATGTATAGTGCAAAGAAAATTTCATTTCCATTTCTAACTGCTTATCCATTATTCAATTCACAAAATTATGGAAAAATATCTATACGAACTTACCAACCAATTAATATTGGAAGAAATTATGGCTTTTGCGCAAGGTTTCTGAGAATGGTTGAACACCCATCAACACCTGTAATGTATGACTAAAAATTCAATCACATTAGTCACATAGTTTTCAAAATGAAAATATTTTCAACTATCAAACAATATTGCAATATAAAGAGATGTTTTAATCAAAGTACTTCCACTAGTACTCAGAGAGAACCAACCCTCTCATAAATGCATCACATGCACACTGTCTTAGCTCCTGCCAAAGACATCCATACAGCACTTAAAAAAAGTATTCAGAGAGAATCTAGCTCTCTAATCGCACCAATGGTCAATACATGCACCATAGGCATATCCTAGCATCTGCTAAGACATTCAAATAAATTAGTAATGAACTTATACATTCAATAATTCATTTTCCGAGCGCTAAGCTCTTTATACTTATCTGGAATTTTAGTCTTTCAAACTGTGGTCCTCCCACCGATCAATTGAGGCAATTACGTCCTCCACTTGCTCCCTAGCTCCAGAATCTGGACAGTGTCACAGGTCAACAGTGGATTCTTCTGCTGTGACATTGGGATGGCCAATCCAATCACACTCAGGAAAGCCTGGACGAGAAATTCAGGATAGTCCAGTCCAATTCTCCAATTCCAGTCATACTCAGATGTTTTTGGCTTTACAAGGGTTGCTGGAAGCTATTTTCAACTGGTCCTAACCAGCTCGAGAAAATACTCCCCCTTTACCAATTTCACAAAACTCCTACTCCTCCCCGAGGATCCAGCTTATCCTCAGAGGAGTAGGTAACTGTCTTTCCAACTGTCCCCAACCACTTCCTGTTCCGGGAAATATTTTTACCATTAGCTTAGAAATATTTTCTTTCACTAATTAATTCCAACAAATTAAATAATTTTCTTTATCAACAGTGATTATTTAAGTTTTTCTTGCTAGATAAAAGAAGATTAAACAAATTGTCTTTAACTAGTTAATACTAGTTAAATTTAATGAAGCTGTCACAACTTCCCCCCTGGAAGTAACATACATTTGTTGTACATTAAAACATGATACTTTAACGTTTACTATTGCAATCCACATTGCCACGTTTGTGATGTTTTATTTTCACAGATTTTTTGTTTCCATTAAGCTACCCATGCTTACTATAAGAAACAATGCTAATCGTAAATATGCATTTCTCAAGCACATATTATCTTATGCAAACACTTCCAATTCCCAACAGACTAACATATGAAGTAATTATCTTAGTCACTCATTCACAACTTTCAATTAGCTTTAGTAAAAATCGATTCGTGCATATAACTCTCATTAGTTATTCATTCATAACTAGTCAATAGTTTTAATGCATCCATGACGACTCATGCAAAAACTAGTCAGTCAACTAGTCATTTACAACTTGACCCATTAAGAGGTTTTATTCGATTTAATTCTAACCCTATATCATCTTATATAAGGACTTTCCTAATCTTTTGCATTCATGCATTAGTTTCACACAACATCACTATACACATTCATCTTTTTAAAGTAGTGCATGGTAACTTTGAAATTTTATTGCATGCAAAAACAATTACTTCTTTTCAAACTCAAATGAAACATAGCTATTTTTCTTTCATGTTTTTTCTATACTTTCTTTCCTAAACAAATAAAGCAAATACACATATTAATCTCATATGCATATTCTTATGCAGAAAAAGTATGTTATAATAACATGTACTTTTTAAGAACTCTCATAAATGGAAGCTCATGCAATGCCATGTATATAACAATTCATTTTTAAAGGAATCAACATGCATATGCATAGACTTCTTAAAATAAAATAAAATACTTATCTTTATTTCATTTGAAGAACTTCTCTCCCTACTGCAGTACTCATCCCCATCAGGAAATTCACATTTATCCTCTACAACAATGTTTTCTTTTAGCAGCATTGATAATATTTTATAGCATGATTAGATAAAACCTTAGTCAATAAATAATCAATCTTTGAGTGATCCTTTAACACTTATTCATGTGCATATATGAGATGTGAATACAATGTCACAACATGCTTTCTTCTAACATCTCTACATTAGTGTGAGTAAGTAATTATCGATTCATGTCAAATAGTTCCCACATTATTATGACATTTTTCACACACGCACACATTCGTACAAGACCAATCACTATATCTATTTAGGAAATTCCTTTAATGGAAAATGACACAATGTGCATTCGCTTTTTTTAAAACTTTTACAAAAGACCCACCACTTCAGATTTTGCCTTTGGAGTATGCAAATATAATAAAGCTAACACATTGACTGTTGTTCCTATGCATACAATGCATAAAGATTAAAATATAATAAAGCTAACACATTGGCTATTGTTCCTATGCATACAATACATAAAGATTCTAATCTTAATTTCCCAACAGAGTACTTAACATAATCGAGTAGGCGAACTCATGATTTCTCTTCAAGGACACATAACATAATAGGTATGCAAAACATGGTTTTATTTTCCATAAAACTAATGGAATAAAACATAAGAATACATAACTTATTCTCGAAATATTATACCCACATTATCCATGTATATATTTCAAGGAAAACAAAACATTACATTAGTTTTTGTACATGTAATTCATCTTCTTTGCCAAAGAATTCTTTTCTAAAGTATGATAACAAAACATGTTATCTTTTTCCACATATAAACTTATGTTCTTTCCGATGAAATCTACTACAACTATTGCATGCAAATAACCTTGTTCCTCTATGATTCTACATTCAAGTTTCTCATGCTTTGCTTCCAATAATTTATCATAGATAGCCTCTTTTATGCATAAAAACTACGCAATACTAACAAGGTTAACTTAACCTTTAATATACCTAAATAAAGAATTTGACATAATCCATCTATCAATGTAGTATTTTCAAGAGGTTATTCTCTTTAGCCTATATTTATTTTCAAGAAAGAACTTGGATTCCTTTTCACTTAACACACAAGTACGAAATCCCTTTTAAAAGAAATCAATCTTCATATCTTTTCTTAAATAAGATATATATAAAGGCAAGAAAGTTTACTTATTTATGTTTTACTATTGCTCACACCTTTCAAGACACATACTAGTAATATTTTCAAGACTCACATGGGTTCTTATCAGCGAAATTTGGTCTTTTACCATGGTATATCTTTCTAAATGATTGTCATATTAGCAATGCTTTCTTACTTTCCAAAAGGACCAGCACAATCTTGCATATTAAGTAAAACCACGTTTTACTCTATATTTGTCTCTTTTAGTTGCAAGATTCACATGCAAGATTCATTTTCAAAATACACATATTTCTCTCAAGAAGAATCAAATGTATATTAATTTAATTTTCAAGAGAAACACGCACATGTTTCATTTTTTAAGAAACCAAAATCCCATCTGCTTTCATGAAAACATCAACACAACGATAGAAGTTTTACGTACATGGAAAATACATATCTTTTTTAAATAAAATCTAACTCAACAGTTATTTACTTTGTAAGCAGTGTATTTTCCATAAATGCAATAACTATTACTTTCAAGACAAGAAAGATATTAATACTTATCTCTTGAAACTCATTGTTCAACCTGAATTAGAGATGCGATGTCTTCCTTCACATACACGCATTTCATCTCAAATCTCTCAATTTATTTTCGCTAATTCCCAAAGGCGCCAGTGTTGCAACCTTTAGCTTTGATACCACTTGTAACATACACCATTAACTTCACAGGGAAATGTAAGGAGTTAAATTTTTTTTATACAAGTTACTCATCATTACATAGAATGTTTAACAGTTCACAGTGTAGTTTTATAAATAAGAATAGTAAACTCCTTAACCCTTAAAAACCTCCATTACAGTATATTAACTTAATACTATATGATGTAACCATACATTCATCTCATTACTCATATAGTCATTACATAATTTCCATTATGAAAATCATAACAAGAAAGGAGTCAACCTCATCATCTGGACACAATAATCAATCACATCATTGAACACCAATACCCTAGAAACCCCGTAGGGTGAAAACCAGAAAACCTTTAATTTTATTATTAAACGCTCGTGAGGGTGTTCAGCCCATCCCTCAATGGATTATAAGGGAGACCATCCCTTAACCATCGTTTATATAATCTTACAAGTAAATATGCAAATATCTAGCTTAAAGCCATTACAATAAATATGATACCATTTACCCTCTGGTCTTCATATATTCAGATCTTTCCATCTTGGTGGCATGGATGTACCTGCCACCGGGACAAGCATAATTTCCCTTTGTACATGACAAGCATAATATTCCTTTGTTCCTATCACCATCATTTCCTGCTATGATGATTTCAACATAAAATGATGTCAAGATCCATAAAGTATTAACCAATCATTTCACATATCTGTACTATAGTAGTTTCTCCATCTACTTATGTATATTCATGACAAGCAAGTAAAGTACCTTGTCGTTCACTCTTTAATGACCCATACTTCATATGTTCTGGGTATAAGTCATCACAATAACTAATGCTTCCGTCGCATAAGCACACATTCCTGCAAAACAATGGCTACACCTCCCAAGCCTTTCTTTAAAATAAACTGATACATCAGTTAAGGTATTTATGCATGTGTTTTACATAAATTTAGTCAATATAGCTAACCCTTAAGCTATTACTTTTAGTGCATGGACTGCAAGTTAACATAAAAATTGTCTCTTCCATGCATGCGAATGCATACTAATTCCAAAAGACTCTCCCTAAAGGAGTGCTTACACAACGAAGCACATAACCTCCTTCATGAGTCTTCCCAAAGAAAATATCAATGCTAGTGAGCATGTAAACATATGTAAAAATACGCAATTAAGAATATAGATACATGTCTTATTTTCAAGATTAAACTAACAATCATATTCAATGTAGTTTTAATACTACACGCTATCTTTCTACATACAAATATGTATATTGTTTTTCAATAGAACTTAATGCATATGTTGCATGTATATGCAAGATCTTCCTCCAAAAGGAATTTAACATCATAATCATGATAATATAAAATAATCACTTAGTTTATTCATCTAAGGAATAAAACTTATTAGTTCCTTTAACCAGGAATTTATTAAATAACTTAACTTTACCAACATCATGGTAATTCATGGATTTATTAAATAACTAAGATTTGGAAACACCATGGTAATCTACCCATGGTTTTATGAAATAATTAATCTTTGTCAAAACCATGGAAAAACTAGCCATGGTTTTATGAAACTATCCATGGATTTATTGAATAACTAATATTTACCAATGTAATATCATTAGTTGATAAATCTTATTGTATCTTACATATTTTAAATATATGCATATGTTTTTCCTATCCATATGCATTAAATACAATGTATAGAGAATATGAAAACATGCATATTTATCCAAACATGCATGAAATAAATACAGACAATAGACACATGCCTATTTTAGATATGCATGCAATTTCAAATGTCTCAATATAAGGTTACCAAAGCCTTAATCTCAATATGTCCACCAAAACATATTTTCACCTTAAGAAGGAAAATCTCAACTTATTTCCCTTGAATTATTTTCTCATCTTGATATGAAAATAAATTGTAAATTAAGTGAACTATATATTTCAACTCACAAGTAAAATATATATATTTCAATTCACAAAGAAAGAGATTATATAATAAATAAATTTAGCCAAAATTATTATCTTGGCAGTCATATACATATAATATTTTCTTTATCTTTTAACTCACAAAGAGAAAAACTATCTAATAAAGAAAGCAAGCCAAAATCACCTATCTTGGCAGTCATATATATATAATCTTCTCTTAATCTTTTAACTCACAAAAAAAATACTATCTAATAAATAAAGAAAGCCAAAATCACCTATCTTGGCAGTCATATATATATATAATATTTTCTTTATCTTTTAACTCATAAATAAAAAGACTATCTAATAAAGAAAGCAGGTCAAAATCACTTATCTTGACTCTTATAAGAGAAGACGAATAGCATTTGTGGAACCCCAACTTCATCACATGTTGAGAATGTTAATGCTGGTGTCTTCATGATGATTGCCGATTCGACATGTTAAGCAATGGTAGAATTCCAGGAGTGAAGCGCTGGAAGAATCCCATCCATTGGTGTTCGATGGGATTGCATTACCAACTCTTTTCGAGGCTGAAAGCGGCCTATGGGCCTTTGAACAACCCAGACCTTCCACCTCTTTGTACAACTAGTTTGTTTTACTTTGCATTTGACTGCACCATCAAAAGACCCCAAATTGTATTTACTGGTAATAACGAATTTCGTTAGAATGTCTTCTAGAGCTCGGACATCGAAATAGAAATGACTTTATATTTCCGAGCACAGCAGTCATTCCAGAGTAGTGGCGAGCAAAACAAGAAAACGGTATTGAAAATATAACATATATTTCATGGGTGTTGCTCCATAGACACCTCCCTACGTATTTTGGTGGCAATCTTCCATATGCACACATCTCCCCTTTAAATAGGCAGGAGGTTAACAATGGAAATTTTCACTGAAACTGTAATAATGGTGGGTTAAATGGCCATGGTCACACAATGAAGTGAGACAAGGAGGAGCTAAAATGTTCAAAGTCTGTGTGTAAAATGATTTCCTCAACACACCAAATCCAGCATATTTAACGCCCATAAATATCATGTCGTCGGGATTGAATGGAACAAATCAGGTACAGGAAATCACAATACGAGAAGGAAAGTTAATGCAAGGATTGGACACAGTCAAATTGAGCCTCCTTCCATCACCCCCGAAGTCGACTCAGAAATCAATGTGAGGCGTATCCAATTCTTTGAGTAGTTGCAACCATTTCACAACTCTCCCTGAATTAGTTACCAACTGATTTCTTGATTTTCTTGATACAACGATTTTTTGTAAAACATGGTAAAAACTAAGTTTACGTGGGTGTTACACACTGGATCAAATGTTAGATGATTGAAATGTTTTCGGCCATTAAATCAAGTAAATAGTTTTATATATGTTTTTTATAATGTTAGTTTTCTTCTTTTCAATAAACAAAGTATGATAGAAATGGTGTAATATCATGTTTAACATTTTGACTATGTCAAATTACACAAAAATAAAAATAAAAGTAAACTAAATAAAAAGATTGACATAATGTGATGAACATTTTAACAAGGTTAAAATACAATTAAAAAACTAATAATAATAAAAGAAAATAATTATAATCTATAAAAACAGCCCATGGTATTGACCCATGGTATTCATGTGTAATGTAGTTTATTTTTAAATGTTTATAACCATTATGAACATTTTAACAAGGTTAAAATACAATAAAAAATAAAAATAATAAAATAAAATAATTATAAACCATACAAACAACCCATGGTATTGACGCATGGTATTCATGTGGAATGTAGTTTATTTTTAAATGTTTACAACCATTATTCTTTTAAAATTGTACCTAATAAAATGCATTTAAATTTTCATACATCCAAATATACATAGTTTTTCTTGTTTTATATTATTTTTGTTACAACTATTTTATTATTCTAGAAATACATGGTTTTTTTTTTGTTAATATAATTGATGTTACATATGTTTTATTATTCATAAGGAGAGTTTCTTAATATATAAAAAACTAAATTAATAATGAATTTTTTTTAGAATATGTGATCTTTTTTTAGTTTCCAAATTACACATGATTTATCTTGAGCAATAATGATGAATGTTCATAATTATGATTTCTTAAATAAAACCAAATTTGCCTTTAATTACCTAATTGTAATAGTTTGTAACTACATAACAATTTGTACCTACATACATACTCTTTCTGATTTTTTTTTTTGTTAATGAATATCAAATTTCTTCCCTTCAAAAAAAACTATATGCATATATTTAATTACGTAATTGTATCTAAAAAATATTACATGATTTTTACTTTATAATCATAAACAATTTTCATATTATATGATTTCAAACTTACTCATAGTCATATTAATTTTCTCTACAAATGTTGGAAATTTCATGGATAATGTAATATAAGCTAAATACAAATTCATTTCTTCTACTCAAGATCAAGAAAACTATGTTGAGTAACCAACACCACAGAACAAGACATGTTCACCAATTCTATAAATGCTATCGAATCTCTCTCGGTGTTGGATTTGATTTCTTAATAGCCTTATTTTTACCGTTGTTGAAGTGATGAAATCCACCTCTCCATACATTTTTACATCGTAAGGCGTCTTTATTTGAAAACAACTCTCCTAGCTGCCTTTTTGTCATAATTTGTGCCATTAGATTCTTTGTTAGACGATTGGATCATGATTAGACATAGATTCGAATTGTGGTAGTTGCTTATAACAATAACATTAGTCATCATCACCGCCTTCCCTGATATATTATTTGGAGTCTGTGATTTGTATACCTATCAATATTATATGTTTTGTGATCATTGGGAAGAAGGGAGGCCAGAGGATGTCGAGTTTAAAAGGAAAACAGGTTGTGATAACTGGAGGATCAAGGGGCATCGGCCTTGCTATTGCAATGGAGGTTTTCAAAGAGGGAGGGTACATGACCCTGATCTCTAATAGTTCTTCTCAAATAGATGACACCACTACAGACATTGCTCAATAGGGGAAATATTCTTTAGATAAAGTTTGCGCAAAGGTAGGGTTCTTTACATAAATTTATGTAGATATTTTTGGTTTAAAAACGTCTTGATCACATTCTTTCTGGTTAAATTTTGCATAAAGGTAGCGTTTTTACCTAAATTTATGTACATCTTTTTCGTTGAATTGTCCGTTGAAAAACCTATAATCACATTCTCTTTAGATAAAGATTGGACAAATGTTGAGCTCTTTGCATAAATTCCTCTGCAGCTTTTATTGAACTCTGGATCACATTATTTCTATCTAGATCTTCTATCCCAGGGGGTTTATTCATGAGATTATGCAAAATGATCTCAGCTTTTTAGTGAAGGTTGCAGATATGGGGGACTATAAATCCATTTCTACAGCTATAAAGGAGTGTTATGAGTGGAAATTTTTTGACGTCGTTATCTGCAATGTAGGAATAGCTAGAATAGGCTACATGGATGAAATCAAAATTACAGATTTGGATTCCTTCATCCGCACTAATATCAATGCGGTAGTATACACCGTTCGTTCTTCGTTTCCCTTGATGAAATAATGGAGCAGCAAGTCAAATCCGACAACCATTGTTCTCATGGGATCACTGGCTTCTATGGTAAGTAATCCTCAAATAATCAAGAAACGGATCTGACTCCAAAGTTCATAATAGTTTGTTAAGAGATTTACATCATAGACTCTAAACTCTTTAAAGTTTGATTAAATAATCTTTTCAAAAGAAATTTTTCCCCAAATTTAATCTAAATGGATGATAAAATAACATGATGCCAAAATCAGCTGAGGTTCCGTGCAAATCTAACAAGTTGAGTTATACATTTCGAGTAATATAAAAATGCAGCATCCATGCTATGGTTGTGGCATATACACATCCACTAAACATGCCCTTAAAGGACTGGTCGAGTGCCTAACATTTGAGTTCTTTCCTTTCAATATTCGAGTGACTATTTGTTGTCCACGCCTTGCAAAGACTCCTCTCCTACTAGAAGGTCATTCGAATCTCCTTGCAAAGACACTTCTCCTACCAGAAGGTTCATTGACTCTCTCTGTAATTCATGCTATTTCATTTTCTTTCTTCTTTATGTGTTCAAATAAGGCAAGTTTCTGTTCTTTATTACGAAATATTAAATACACTAAATCTGACTATAAAACACTTCAAACCATTTGAAATCAATAATATTAAGAAATGACATCCAACCATTACAATTCATAATATTAAGGAAATTTTACCTAATAATGAGTGATAATTACCTAAACCCTAACTACCTCCTTAGTTTCATTAAATACACAAGAACCAAAAAGGAAAAGAAGGGAGAAAGGAGGTTGTAGTCGGTAGTACATAGAAGAGACAAGAGAAGTCTATTGTCATAGTGGGACACAAACAGAGCAAGTAGTAACCGAACAAAATGCTTTTGTAATATCCTGTTTCGGGGATATCTCTAGAACACGGCAAACTCCAACCAGAGATAGACTGGGAGGGAATTTACCGAATATTTCACCTCTAAAAAGAGGACGAGATCCAGAGGCTACCTGGCGCTTTCAAGACTCTATCTAAGAGTGAAAGATAAACACACCAAGTGGTATAGAACTAGAATTCTCAAAAACAATAATAGACATATCATATCATGGAAAGAGAATACGGCAACTACGGCAACTCATCCAGAAAACATAGAGAGGAAATGATGAGCCATTTTATTAATCTGAGAAATGTAATGAAGTAAAATAGGCGATCTTGCTCAAGGAAAGTGAAGAAACACTCTCAGAAAATACAGGAAATGGCGGCTCTATGAACTGCATCGCAGCTGCTGGGAAACTGCCATGCAGCTACTACTGCTGGAATGGACTGAAGATTATGGGCTGATCCCCTTGCAAGAATGAGCTGAAAATCGGCAAACCTCTTCTCCTCAGCAACCCAGACAAAATCCAAAAACCATTCCAAGAATGGCCAACCCCGAAAATCACCAGAAACTGCCTCCCCAGTGAATTGCGCTGGCCTCCAAGGCTCTACGCAATGGCTAGATGGAAATAGCTGAAATACTTCCTCAAACTCCGCCAAAAGTCTCCTAGGGGCAAAGGGTGACCCTCTGCTGAAACTCCCGGCGAAATCAACCGCAGAAAGCCTAATCTGAAGCTCCTCCACAGTGGACTGCGTCCTCTCTCCCAGTGACTATGCAATCTCTATAAGATCCAGCTCCGCAACAAACCCAAACAATAAAACGACTCACAAAATACTAAAAAACCAACCTTTCTCGAGTAGGCACTCGAAGTCCCCCGGGGCTAAGGGCGAGATCTCCAACCAGAGACACTCAATGCACTAAAAAGTGCTGCAAATAGGCTAAACAGCCAGCGTGCTCAAGAAGAGAAATGTCTCACTCAAAAATCATCAACTCCAGAATGAATGAAATGAGGAGGCTTCTCCATATTTTATAGCATTGGTTTCCCTCCAAAACCCAACGTAGCTTCTCTCTCCTCCACATACTCATCCTTATATGCATATAAGCTGGCAGAAACTTCTAGAGTGTACGTAGGACCCCCTCCTCTACATGTTGTTAGGCCCCCCTTGACTCCCACTTAAGTCGCAACGTTGTGCTACTGAGTGGATGTTTTATTAAACCTAAGTGAGTTAGCCCCTTTTCACTCACTTTTTTTATTTATTTACAAACTATAGAGGGAAAACTAACAAAATCGAATATTCCAATTAGCTGTCGCTAATTAGGAATATTACAATCTCCCCCGGAAAAATGTTGCTTGTCCTCAAGCAACTGAAGTGATGGATGCTGCAAAATCTTCTTGCTCTCCCAAGTGGCATCCTCATCCAGAAAATTATTCCAGATCACCAAGAATTCCTGGACCATCCTGCTCTGTAACCGCCTCTCCCTGGTATTAATAATGGCCTCCGGCTGCAACACCAAGTGCCCTTCATCATCTGTAGGTGGTAGCTCCTCTGTCACTGTCACCTGCTGCCCCAACGCCTTCTTCATGCATGATACATGGAAAATGTTGTGGATCTTGCTGCCTTAGGGCAGCTCCAACTCATATGAAACCTGTCCAATCCTGCGTATCACCCTGTATGGCCCGTAAAAGCGAGGCTTGAGCTTCTCAGCCCCCTTCAGCTTCAGCGGTGACTGTCGGTATGGCTGTAACCATAGGTAGATCAAGTCCCCTACCTCAAACTGTCTCTCCACCGACCTCTGTCGGCATACAACTTCTACTGGTTCTGTGCTGTAGCCGTATTGTCCTTGAGAGCTCGGAGGATGTCCTGACTCTCTTGGATCCAAATCTTATCTCTAGGAGCCTTTCTAGCACCAAACATCACATCAACAAAAGATAAAATATGGTACCCATACAAAGCACAAAATGGTGACATACCAATAGACATGTGATGTGTCGTGTTATAATAGTACTCCCCCAAATGCAACCATCTCAACCACGCTCGTTGCTTCCCACTGACATAGTTACGCAAGTAGCCCTCCAGCCACTTGTTAAATATCTCTGTCTATCCATCCGTCTGTGGGTGGTAACTGGTACTCAGTGCCAATTACGTCCCCACTAGTCGGAAAATCTCTTGCCAAAATCCGCCCATGAAACGACTGTCCCTGTCACTGATGATGGTCTTAAGAAGACCATGCAACCTGAAAACCCCTCTGAAGAATTGCTTGGCCACCTGTGCTTTTGTGTAATGTGCGGATATGGCTAAAAAGTATGCATACTTTTTCAGTCAATCAACGAATACAAAGATACAATCCTTGCCCTGCACCATGGGCAACCCTGTGATGAAGTCCATCAAAATGATCTCCCATTTCCCCTCCGGAATGGGAAGAGGCTACAACACTCCTGCGGGATGACTCATCTCCCCCTGATTCGTCTGAAAAACATTGCACTCCCTGACGTGCTAGAGTACATCCTCCTTGAGGCCCTTCCATGAGAATCTCTCCCTAATGGCCCTGTAGGTTTTGGTAAACCCTTGATGGCCTGCCAATGGAGAATCGTGTGATGCCTGAAGTATATTTTTCTTAAGCTGAGATCCCTCAGTCAAGAAGATCTTGTCCATGTAATAGATGATCTGATCAACCACCCTGCACCTATCATCTACCACCTGTCCATTCGGCACCTCACATGCAAATCTTTCCTTTGAGTACTCAACTAAAAGTCAAGCCCTCCAATCTGTATCGAAGCTCATAAGAGATAACATGGCTAGTCTGCGTGAAAGGGCATCTGCTACCATGTTATTCTTACACTTGACATACTGAATGTCAGAGTCATATGCTTGGATCTTACTAATCCACTTCTGCTGCCTCTCTTGTAGTTTCTTCTGCTCCAAAAAGAACTTGAGGCTGTTGTGATCATTCCTCACCCTAAACCTGTTCCCTACCAAATACTACCAGAATTTGGCCAAAGCATGCATGATGGCCAACATCTCCTTGTCGTATATAGAATACAACCTCTCATGTGGAAGGAGCTTCCGGCTCTTAAAGGCTATAGGGCGTCCCCCCTGCGTCAATACTATGCTGATCCCCTCTCCCGACGCATCACACTCCAAGACAAATGGCTGCATAAAATCTGGAAATGCAAGCATTGGGTAGCTACTTATCACCTCCTTGAGCCTATCAAATGCTCACTGCACTGTATCTGACCAACCGAATGCCCCCTTCTTTGTCAAATCTATAAGGGGTGCAGCAAGCTTTGAGAATCCTCTGACGAACTTCCTATAATAGGTACATATCCCAATGAACCCTGGAAGTTCCATCACATTCTTCGGCTCCGACCAATCTCTGATGGCTCTAATCTTCACCTCGTGGACCCTCACTCCATCCACTGCAATAATGTGACCCAAATATAGCATCTTCGTCATCCCAAACTCATAATTGGAGAGCTTAGCATAGAACTATTGCTCTTCCAAGATGCGTAGCACTGCCTCTATATGATGGAGATGCTCCTCCAAATTCCTGCTATATATGAGTATGTCATCGAAGAAAACCAATACAAACTTCCTCAGATGACTGCAGAAGAGATGGTTAATGCAAGACTGAAAGGTTGCTGGTGCATTGGTCAGCCCAAAAGGCATAACCAAAAACTCAAAGTGCCCATAATGACACTTAAAGGCAGTCTTGGGAATATATTGTTCCCTCACGCGAATTTGGTGGTACCCTGATCTCAAATCAATCTTTGATAAGAACTTAGCTCCTTTTAGCTCATCCATTAGCTCATCGATCCTGGATATAGGGTACTTGTTCTTCAAAGTCTTCTTGTTCAGGGCCCTGTAGTCAATGCACGTCCTCAAGGTGTTGTCCTTCTTCTTCACTAGCACTACAGAAGAAGCAAATGGACTCATGCTTGGTCTGATGTGTCCAAGAGTCAACAACTCCTAGATGGCCTGCTCAATCTCATCCCGATAGGCTTTGGGATGCCTATAGGGTGTAGTGATCACCGCCTGAATACCCTGCTCAAGCTCGATGGTATGCTCAAACCCTCTATCTGGTGGCCGTCCTGGTGGTATATCCACAAACACTACCTCATGCCTGTCAAGGATGGCCTGTATATCTGGATGAACTGCTCGACCAGTGGTCTCTGCCTCTGATGCCCGCAACTCAACCGCCCACTCTATGTCTCCCTTTCGGAAGTCTGCCTCCATCCGGTGAGCTGAAACTATATGAGGTGGGTAAATATGTATCCTACGGATCTTCTCATGCTTTCCAGTCTTCTTGTCATCCCACTCCATCTCTAAGGCCTCCCAATCTGTGTTGACCTTCCCCAGAGTAATCAGCCACTGAACACCCAGTACCACATTGTTATCTGGTATGTTGACCATGAAAAAGTGATGAGTCACGATGTAAGTACCCATCGTCACTGCTAACTCTGGAACATACTGGGCACACTACATCGTCTGGGCTCCTGGGACCAAGACTGAAAAACCTGTCAAAACTCTCACTCGGTATACCCCTCCGCTCGACCATATGTGCATAAATGAAGTTGTGGGTTACCCCACTGTCAACCAAAACTGATACCTGCTGGCCTCATATTGTCCCTCGTACGCACAACGTCAAATACTTAGGAACCCCTCGCAAAGCTGCAAGGGCCCCTCCTATGGGTGAAAAAGCTACAACTCATGTTCCTGGAGGTGGAGGCAACAACTGATCCTGGGCCGTCTTACTATCTCCTGCCTCATCCTCATCATCCTCCTCATCCTCTTCCCCGCTATCATCAAAGAAGACCTCAATGAAGTGTGCTTTGCCAGCAGCACACCTATGCCCTGGTGCCCATGGCTCCTGACACGTGAAGCACAACCACTTCTTCCTCAACTTCCTCCTGGAATCATCATCTATCTGTGCCCCTCCTGGATTCCACTTTGGAGGAGGAACCCTCACATCCTTCCCCTTGGGCTAGAAGCCTTGTCTCTGGGGGTAAGGTGTCCGCATCCTAGGAAATGCATCCTATAAGTCCCTGGTCCTACTGATAGCATCCTGGAGTGTAGCTGGTCTAGTAGATCTGACTAGACCTCGAAGTGGCTCTGCCAATCCCTCCACAAACATATAGATCATCCGTGTCGCGGATAGATCTGGCACCATCACTGAGAACCCTAAGAAATATGTGATGTATGTCTCTAGGCTCCCTATCTACTTGAGCTTCGTCAGCTCAAAAAAATGTTTTTCCAGATCTCTCCGATCAAAACGCTCCATCAACCTTCTGGTAAACTCGATATATGTCGTCACTGTAGAGTGTCCGAGTGTAACCATCCCATGGAACCACTAGTCCTGGGCCTCACCATCCAAATGTAATGTCACCACCTTGGTGGCCTCCATCTTCGACATCTGGTTAAGCTAGAAATATATATCCAGCTTCTCCACCCAAGACTTTGCCAAACTGTTTGATGATCCATCAAACGTAGGCAAATGAAATCTACTAGAGACACGGTGGGAATCTCCATCATGATAATGCCGATGCCCTCTGTGATGGTCGCGGGGTCTACTATCCCATTGGAGCTGCACAAAATCTCTGAATGTGAGAGCATCCCTGAACTCTTACCCGCAGGACTGATACTTTGCAAAATACTTGTGTAAGTGTCCAGGCTCTGCCTCGTGCTGGGCTCCTTCCCCTGTATCTGCTCCCAAGAAAGTGGGCATGGTAGAGCGGGTAGGTGCACGGGAAGTTGTCGGCTGAGGAATATCATGCTGAGCAGCACCCTACGTCGGAAAATGGTGGGATGTACCTGATCCCTCTCTCACCTGGAAAACCCGTGGAGTCTCATGCTGCCTAGCATCCATAGCTGTGAACCTCTGTCCCATCACCTCAATCTGTCTAGCTAAATCCTGGACAGACTTGAGGAGTGCCTCTCCAAACTATTTGGCCCCTGTGTCATCTGCCATCAGCTCTTTCTCTCTTAAATCTACTACAAGCTCCACCTGATCTGTGTCTGTCACAGGCTCTCTCTCCTGATCTGTGTCTGTCACAGGCTCTCTCTCCTAATCTGTGTCCTCAACCTAGGCACAGTCTTCCTCTTCGTAGGTGGTGTCCAACCTACGCTCACGACCTCTATACTTCCTGCCTCTGTATGGTCTCCTCCCTGGTGTCATAGACCACAGGTTGAGCTAGAACTATTCTCTGATACCACTGTAATATCTCGTTTCGGGGATATCTCTAACACACAGCAAACTCCAACCAGATATAGACTGGGAGGGAATTTACCGGATATTTCGCCTCTAAAAAGAGGATGAGATCTGGAGGCTACCTGGCCCTTTCCAGACTCTGTCTAAGAGTGAAAGATAAACACAGCAAGTGGTATAGAACTAGAATGCTGAAAAACAATAATAGACATATAATATCATGGAAAGAGAATATGGAAACTATGGCAACTCATCCAGAAAACATAGAGAGAAAATGCTGAGCCATTTTATTAATCTGAGAAATGTAATGAAGTAAAATAGGCGCTCTTTCTCAAAGCAAGTGAAGAAACACTCTCAGAAAATACAGGAAATGGCGGCTCTATGAACCGCGTCCCAGCTGCTGGGAAACTGCCGTGCAACTGATACTTCTAGAATGGACTGAAGATTAGGGGATGATCCCCTTGTCAGAATGAGCTGAAAATCGGCAAACCTTCTCTCCTCGACAACCCAGACAAAATCCAAAAACCATTCCAAGAATGGCCAACCCCGGAAATCACCAGAAACTACCTCCCCAGTGAATTACGTTGGCCTCCAAGGCTCTGCGCAGTGGCTAGATGGAAACAGTTGAAATACTGCCTCAAACTCCGCCAAAAGTCTCCTAGGGGCAAAGCCTAACCCTCTGCTCAAACTCCCAGCGAAATCAACTACAGAAACCCCAATCCGAAGCTCCTCCACAGTGGACTGCGTCCTCTCTCCCAGTGACTGCGTAGTCTCTATAAGCTCCAGCTCCGCAACAAACCCAAACAATAAAACGACTCACAAAATACTAAAAAACCAACCTTGCCCGAGCAGGCACTCGAAGTCCCCCGGAGCTCAGGGCGAGATCTCTGACCGGAGACACTCAATGCACTAAACAGTGCTGCAGACAGGCTAAATAGCCAGCGTGCTCAAGAAGACAAATGTCTCACTCAAAAATCATCAACTCCAGAATGAATGAAATTTGGAGGCTCCTCCATATTTTATAGCATTGGTTTCCCTCCAAAACCCAACATAGCCTCTCTCTCCTCCACATACGCATCCTTATCTACGCAGAAGCTGGCAGAAACTTCTAGAGTGTACGTAGGCCACCCTCCTCTACGTGGTGCTAGGCCCCCCTTGACTCCCACTTAAGTCGCAACTTTGTGCTACTAGGTGGATGTTTTATTTCACCTAAGTGAGTTAGCCCTTCTTCACTCACTTTTTTTATTTATTTACAAACTATAGAGAGCAAACTAACAAAATCGAATATTCCAATTAGCTGTCGCTAATTAGGAATATTACATCTTTTCTACCATCATGATGGCACAAAGCTATAATCTCATGTGGAGACCTCTGTATAGGTTTCATTTCTCTATTAAAATCATCTTGTAGTTTTTTTTAATACAACTAGAAAGGGTTTCTTTCTCTGGTTTTAACACTGTTGAGCATTTGATTTGGGTCTTTATAGTCTTCAGTGATTGTTGTTTTTTCACTTAATATTTCAAATATGTAACATAGTTTGTTGTAGATTTTAAGCTATGCTTAGACTGCGTTAACATTAGTGATCTTAATTGTGAAAAACAAAATTTAGTAGTCTTAAACCCATCCATAACACTCAAATATTCCCCATATTTGGAGATCTGTAATCCCAGGGAGAAAATAAAGATCAATGGTTTGAGAGCAAAAAATTGTCTCTTCAACAAAGGCAAGAAAAATATGCTATGTTTTATTTGTATGAATTTTTTAAGCACATGGCTAAAATTTCAAACATTGCCAACCCTCAGAAAGGATGAAAGGAGTGGCCAAATTTAAAGCCTATGGGTGTATGGTTCATTGAGGAATGATGGTATAAGTATCATCGTTCCTTTTTTGGGTAATCTTTCATTTTGATAGCAAATTCGTCTCAGGTTATTCAACACTGAGAACTTTTAAAGTAGGTTGCTATTTATTTGAATTTATCTTTTTGGCTCTCTCAAATGATACATCTAGTAGCCATTGTCTTATGGTGGCCTCATGGGACCTCATCTCAAGAAGCTAGGAAAGAGGAGGGGGATTAAGGGGAAGTAACCCTTGTTCTCTTTCTTACGAATTTTTTGAGATTTTAAGTTGTATTTTATTTGTGATTTAGGCATTGTCTTCACATGTATTATATGATGCAATTTGCTTCTGTTGTTAAATATGGTTAGAGCTAATAGTATAGATTTTAGACTAAAATGAAATTTAGATTTCGAGCTGTTAATAATATCACGTGTCTAGAATTATGTGTTGTTCTCTATAAGATCGCATTCAATAGTTGTTTATGCTCTTTTTCGACTATGCTCATTTGTGAAATGCTTATTTTTAAATAATGATTTTAATTGGAAACTTAGTTCATTTGACATAGTTGTGTCACTTTTTTGGTTATCACAGTCTTCATAGATCAGTTATTTGACATATAATTTTGTACTTAGCAACACATTTCTATTAATTCTACATAGCACTTTTTGGTGTCGTCGACATGGTTATAGTGCTTCTAAATCCTAGTTTACTAAGTGATTCAGTTGTCAATAGTTGTTTAAAATAATTTTTTTATGTATCTTTCATTTGTAGAGAAAATTATTGCAGATTGAACATGCTTTTTTCTATAACTTTTCTTTTAATTACAAATAGAAATTGGGACAATGCACAATCTTTTTCCTTCCTTTACTAAAATTGACCAAAATCACTACAGATATCTTGCTTAGAAACTATTGGACCTCTTTAAGAATCTGACGGCGTTTCCTTTACAACATCTGGTGATGGTGCAATTGCTAGTTTTATTTTGTGTAATTTGACATAGTCAAAATGTTAAATATGGCATAACAACATTTCTATCATACTTTGTTGGAGAGAATTGTGACACAAAACTGTGATATTTAAATACATAAATAGTTATTTTCCTTTTCTATAGTGTTTTTTATCCATGCAATTTAAACTAATTGGTTTGAGTGGAGTTTAATTTTATGATATAAATTTTATTTAAATCTAACAAATTTTTAATTACATCGTTTTAACTTAAAAGTCACCAAAACCTAAATACCTATCTTAATCCCCCTTTAAATAAACTACATTCCACATGAATACCATGGGTCAGTACCATGGGCTGTTTTTATAGTTTATTATTATTTTATTTTATTTATTTTATTTTGACCTAGTTAAAGTGTTCATTACATTATGTCAATTTTTTTATTTAATTTACTTTTATTTTTATTTTTGTGTAATTTGACATAGTCAAAATGTTAAACATGACATAACAACATTTCTATCATACTTTGTTGGAGAGCACCGTGACGCAAAAATGTAATATTTAAATACATAAATATTTATTTTATTTTTTTATGGTGTTTTCTATCCATTTAATTTAAATTAATAAAACTATTTACTTGTGGATCTAATGGTCTAAAATATTTATCGCTCAAACATGGACACATTGGCAACTAGGGGAGTTTTTTTCAAATAAGAATGCCTTAAGGTGTAAAAATAAAAATGATATTCTAAATAGAAAAATAGTGTGCATTACAATAAAAAGAAAAATGAATATGTTGTAAAGAAATTAGAAATAAAAAAGATGTGTAAATAGATGTTTAAATTTCAAAAATACTTCAAATAGAAATTTAAATATTTAAATAAATTAGTTGAAAATCTATATTAACTAATTTATGTTGATGTCAATTTTTGCACTATGGTTTGTATTTGAAGAAATTTAATCCCTATTTAATATAAATATACGCTAATAGTTATAATTTAAAAAATAAAAACAAAAAACTTGTAATTTTAAATTACTTTTAATACAATTATCAATATTTTTAAAATATTTTTAAAAACCAACTAGAAATCACATTTAAAGAAGAAGCGATGCATCAATTAACCAAATCACTTTTTAATATAACAGAGACTCCGAGAACCGGGTACATAAAAAATGAGCATTTTGCACAGCAAGGCTGAAGGAGGAACTGTGATGACCTTGGTCTTTAATCTTTATTGAATAGAATCATCACGGTATATGTATTAAAAAATTACATCAATATATTGAGATATTTATTTTATGAATAACTCAACATTCCAATCCCATTCAGAATCCTACTTAATTTTGATTGAAAAAAAAATATATATATATTTCTATAAAATTAAAATTAATGGTTTAAATTAATTAATAATAAATTAATATTAATATTTCTCATTATTGTGGATATTCTATATTATTTGCTTGAAACATTCTATATTATTTGCTTCCAACATTTTGAAAAAGGTTTATTAAATTATGACTATAACTTTCATAAAAATGTGAATCAGCATTAAATAAAATTCATTCACAAATATTCACAAAATTGGAATTTGTTAATTTATATGAGTTTAATTTAAACGTAAATTTTGGAAATGTTTTAGAATAAAAAAAGAAAAAAGATATAAATAATTAAATTTGATGTTATTATTCAGTTTTTAAAACATTTTAGGTCAAACATTTACTAATTAAATAACAAAAAGTTAATTATATAAATCATTAATTTTGTTATTATAATTTAAATTTCAATTATTCTTAAAATTTACTATAAATAAAAATAGAAGTGTTATACTCAAACTCCAAAATATTTCTAAAATCTATAAAAACTTAAATATACCCGCACATATCCTATATCCAACAGGTTGGTATTGGCTCCCTGACTCCTCCGATAAATATTTTTCCAGCTCAGCGACTTGTGATCCATAACCCTTCTAGACTTTAATATGTGGATAATTGAAATAATTTCCCGTGTCGACAATTAGCATGATGGCTTGGGCCTGTACCAGGAAACAAATGTCATTATATCCTAAAATAGTTCTTGCAAATATATTGAAGACCTTGTCTACCACATAACCGTTTTAAATTTTAATCCCCTACCTTATCTGCAGGAATATCATCATAAACTTTTACCGTTCCACCGTAGAAAATGGTAAACTGCGCACCAGATTGCTTGCCCGAAATCGTGGGCGCAGTGGGCCTGCATTCAAAAAAAAAAAAAAAAATCGTTAACATCACATACATAGAGGAAAGAGCTTAAAATAAAAACCCAACTAACTATTTCACCCTTTGCAATTCTAGACCTAAAAGTAGTCACAAACCTAGAACATCCATCGTGATCATCATCGGATTGCTTCGTCTGGTCGAATCTCCTGCTGGCTTCTATTGGAGATCCAAAACCTGAGAGGTTTGGGAATAAATGAATCGAATTCGAACACTTTCCAACAATAGGGAGATCTAGTGGCCGAGGGATGCACTCTGTAGCTGAGAGTTTATCAAATTTATTAGCAGTATCGCTCCCAAGAGAGAAACCAGCCTTTTCCTCGTTACAATTAAGACTCCCCTTATCAAAAAAATAGTTTTTGAACGAACTATCAGACTTCACACCATTCTTATTCTTATACCTCCCCTCTGCAACGCTTGCAGCGTTCATCTCGGCCTCATCCTTTTGAATCCCGACAGAGTTGGATGCATTCTTCATTAACTCACACTTCTCATGCTTTCTCAGAACACCAAGGAAATCCATGGCTACAACAACGCCTTCAACCATTAACTTTATCCAGATTTTCAATGTGGTTGAAATGAAATCCACAATTCTTAATGAAAATTTCTTCCAGATCACGTTAACCTTCGCGAAAAGGCGAGGAAATTTTTTCTGAGGTTTCAGTATTTTTATTATTTGAACGTGATGAATAATAATACAATGGTGAAAGAAAATATATCTCCACAACATGTTCCCACTTCTCGCTTTCCAGTGGGTCAGCTGGTCCCACATTCAATATACGACAAGTTTTGGGCACTTTTAATTATATGGTGTGGGTTAACCATTCGACAGAATGCCTTTGGGTTATGTGTCCCCGGCGACCGGCGTATCCATCCGGCAAATCCCTTCAGCGAACACAGGCCCCACACCCCTCCCTTCTCTGTCTCACAACGTTAGAGTTAACTTTCCCCGTCTTCTGTTCCCGTAACGGGCTAACCATCAACGTTTGGGTACTCCAACACGAACTGCCACATGAGCTCGCGCAACCAATTTCAGGAAGAAGTGACAAAAATTCAAATTTGAACCAAACAACAAAGAATGACTGGCTTCGGAGTAATGGAGGCTACCAACCTCAGCTCTGGAGTTCACGCCCAAACTCCATTTCAAAATTTTGCTCTCACCTATTCATTTCATCGACACACCTTCCTCGTTATTCCGTCGACTCATTCTATCGAGAGTGTTTATGCCTTATGTCACCTAATTCTACTACTCCATCCTTTTCTATCTTCAAGACTCAGCAGACCAGCAGAGCCCCTTCAAGACTCATAATGAGGACAAGCATAGTTCGACAGCAGATCAATTGAGCAAGTTGCAGGGTAGAACTTACATTATTTCAACAGCAGAGTTTGAGAGCCGATCAATTGAGCAAGTTGCAGGATAGAACTTACATTATTTCAGTAGAAGAGTTTGAGAGCCTATCAATTGAGGAAGTTACAGGGACCCGATAATGTAGAACTTACATTATTTCAGCAGCAGTGCTGACAAAACTTACATTCCTTATTTCAGCAGCAGAGTAGAGCAATAGAGTAGAGCAGCAGGTTGTTTGGAAAAGAATTTTGTATTTAGGAAAGGTAACTAAATTTCTCGTTTATTGTGTTTTTCCTCCTTTTATATAATGCAAATTTACTTTTGAGCAGTGGCGGAAACTCGTTGTTGTAGTAGCGGCAACAGTGAGTTGCCGCCACTGTAAAAGTGTATTGCTACAACTGCTGTAAATTAAATTTTTATTTATATTAAAAAAATTTCAAACTTCATTTTTTATTTATTTCGTAGAGAGATCGGCAACTCGTTGTTGCAGTAGCAGCAATAGCGAGTTGCTGCCACTGTAACCATGTGTTGCCGCCACTGTAAATTTTAATTTTGAGCAGTGGCAGAAACTCCTTGTTGCAGTAGCGACAACATCATGTTTCCGCCACTATAACAGTGTGTTGCTGCCATTGTAAATTTAAATTTTGAGCAGTGGCGACAACTCGCTATTGCAGTAGTTGCAACAACGAGTTGCCGCCATAGTAATGGTGTGTTGCCGCTAATGTAAATTTTAATTTTGAGCAGTGGTGACAATAGTGAGTTGCCGCCACTGTAACAGTGTGTTTTCGCCACTGTAAATTATTATTTTGAGTAGTGGCAGCAACGAAAAATTTTTTCCACTCTAACAGTGTGTTGTCACTGCTGTAACAGTGTGTTGCTACAAATGAAATTAATTACATTTTTATTTATATTAAGAAAATTGAAAACTTCATTTATTATTTATTTTATAGAGAGAGAGGCAACTCTATTAACGATATTTAATTAAATTATTTTCTTGTTTTGCAAATGGTTGCAAAATGGGTCCTGGCTTTCAATATATGATTCCACCCAAACCCAGGGAATGCACAGACAAGGTTCGTGCTTCATAATGAAGCCCTAAGCCAAGTTTATCAAAATAGTAGAGAATTACTTGGGATTACAACAAACAATGAAGCATACTATCATGCTTTGATCGAGGGCCTCACGACTACACGGAGTTATGGTGCAAATGACATTGTCACTCACACTAACTCTGACCTAATCATCAACTAGATGACTGGTACCTTCCAAGTTAGAAGACCTAACCTAAAGCCCCTTCACTAGCAGGAAAAATCCATTGCTGCACAATTCCAAGGTTTTGAGATTATGTACCAATTTGATGTCCAAAGGACCTGTGATTCAATACTCATTGAAGCAACATCCAAAGGACATGGACGTGGTAGATTTGTGGAGCCAACATGTGCTCCACCAATTATTATTGATAGGCATCATTATAGATTGTCTATTGATGAATGGATTGTTGCTCTGATTGGTATTGGAGTTATTATTGGGGGAGTAATATTATTGTGTTCATATTTTTTTAGATAGATTGGAGCAACCTGATCTCCATCATTTTTCTATGAGTTGTTTTTTTATAGACGACCTCACTATTTTTTGGTCCTATATCTCAACACATGTATGTAGAAAATGTATTTTTCAGTAATACTATTAATGGAATTACATTTTTATTATAGTTTAGTTATGTCATTAGATTATGTGATGGATGCTTTTACTATGCATTTTATTGTGGAATTCAAATTCCAATCTCATTCAATTGCACTGGCACATGTACAGAAGCATTATAATGTATTTAATAATTTTATCGGCAAATAGAGGATTCCGAAATATGCTACAAAACAAGACTATTTATTCAATATAATGCCTTCAATACACCTTCCCAATTCCAACTTCTATGAACATTTATTCATTCATTATCCATGTGGATCACATGCTCCCATAATTTATACAAGCCTCTAATTTGACTATAATGAGCTCTAATTCTTAAAGAAGCCTCTTCATTGAGAAATTATGTGAGATACCCTTGGTTACAAGCCAACCAAGATAGCTTATATATCAATCATTATTTGTCCTTTCTACATTCATGGTTAAATGCAAAATAAAAATGTGACATCTTGCACTTTTTCAATCCATAGATCCAACCTCATTTAAGGGGCAGAAATGTATAAATATCCAAACCAACAATCCAATTGTTGTGAATTTCTCCATCATCAACATCTACAGCCACAAGGCCAGGTGTTTTGAACTGAAGCACATTTTTACATCCATTACAACAACAACAGCTTAGCTTACAAACATAGAAAATAATATGAATAACTTGCAAATCAATGAAATTATCTTGACAACCCAACTCCTTAACATTTTTATGTACTGAGAACAGAACCCACACAGGTACCAATGCAAGTCAATAATGCCAAGGGATATGCTTTGAAAAGCATTAAGGTATATATGATTTTATGATTTGAAAAGTTAGCTTCACATGGACTTATAAAGGGGAACATTCATCCCCATCATAACATGTTTATATGAAATCGAGACATACAAAGATTATTGATCTCAAGATTCAAGGTTTGTTGTCTTCAAAATCTCATATAAACTTCGCCTAAAGTTTTAATAAAAATCCAATCTTTTGATTATGAAAAAATGCGCATGTGGTGTTAGTAGATAGGTCAACAATTTCATAATGGAATGAATTGTTACAACATGGACTCTTTATTTTCACATCTTACCAAGCATATTGATACACATTTATATATTGTAATTTTTTTTTTTTTAAATTAAAGTAACTTCAATCTCCTATTTGGAAGATATGTTTTAAAAAGCTTGAATAACTTCAATTATCATTATAAACTCTTTAGCACATCGCACCTTATTTAATGATCAACTCATAAAGTAATTTTATCCTATCTTGAAGGTACACTGAACACAATATATAAAAAAGTTTTATTATTTTATTTTTAATAGTATTTAGAACTTTATAATTAAAATTTAAAAAAAAATTCTTAACAGTGGTTGGATGGGTAGTGGGATTTCATATAACTGTCAAAAGATTAATTGGCAATGCGAAATCAATGATATTCATCATGTGGTTGAGATGAGTTTCATTTAACCCTTTGCATATCTATTTCCCGACCCCTTGCAGCAACACCTGTCTGCATACAGGCACCACCATAAATAACCCATCCCCATTATTAATTTATTACTATACCCATTACCCCAACTCTTCCATTGCACCATTGCCCCACATTCAAACTCTTGTAAATAGCTAACACAAACATCGCCACTCTAAACTCTAGCTAGAGATGGGAGGTGCAAGAATACACCATGAAAGTGTCAAAGAACTGTTAGATGCATTTACACCCGTTAAACAATTATTTGAATAGGGCGGCTGCATAGATTATATTCGTAGGTTTTAGGGCCATGACAATGACACAGCACTAGAATTTTCCATGCATTACAGGGGGGGTAGATCAGAGGTAGTAGGGACAGTGGTGCATGCGACAGAAGAGGTTATTTTTGAAGTGCCAAGGTTACTCCAGACGGGAGAAAAGTGGTTTGCACCCCCAAAACCCCAACCTGATATTGTGAGGAATTTCCTTGAGGCAGGTGAATGACTGATCAAGAGTGGCTCAAGGTATCAGAGGAAGTAATTACCACAACCCTGGTCAGATGCTTCATTCCTTTCAGATGCTTCATTCCTTGTCTAGATATTTTTCACTTGCGAAGGAAGTTAAGTGGTTATTTATTATGAGCACCTCTGCTTGTTAGACCACCTGCGTCATAGCAGGTTGCTTGACATGCCTTTCTTCCTTGCAAAAACACTAGACCAAATGGCCCAAGGTGTGAAGAAATCAAAGTGGCCACTCTAAATCCTTTCCCACCAATGCCTTGTAAAAATTTTGGTGGTTGCTGCGCTGCAAAGGGAAGGGAGAACTTGGGATGAACTAGTTGGAAGGAAATTGCATGTTGAAGCTGCAACTCCACCCCATTACCTCCAAGCTATAACTCTGCCCAATGACCCCCTAGCTGCAACTCCACCCCATGACCTCTCAGCGGCAACTCCACCCCATGACTCCTCAATGTCAACTCCACCCCATGACCGCTCAGCGACAATTCCAAACCATGACCCCTTAACGACAACTCTGCCCCATGACCTCACACCTCCAACTAGGTTCATTGACCTCCCACCTGCAGAAATTCCCACAGAACCTTTCCATATGGAAATTGAGCCGCCATGTGTTCAAACTAGGAGGGTTTCTAGCATTTCTGCTGCTAAAGTTACACTTAAAGGAGATGGACAAGATGATGATGATGAAGTACAAATATTGGGGAGTAAACCTGCAGCCAGAAGTGTTATGAAACTAGCTCCAAAAATAGAATAAATGAGATATCAATGCCTTAGAAATAAGCCACTTCGAGGGGGTAACCTCCAATAAATTACACGAATGAAAAATTCTTGGATGATAAAAAACTATGACAAAACCTTCTTTCTATATATAGGAGTCCATGGGGCCAAAATGTAATCCTAGTGGGGCCATAATGTAATCCTAGTCGACCTAACAATAATAATGTAAGGGAACAATAATAACAATATGGGGGTTAGATGTGTACAACAATAACAATAAGGGGGTCTACACTAACATAATAATAAGGAACTATATTAGTAATATAGGGACCTAACATGCCCCTCGACTTCAAACAAGTGTTGTCCTCAATGCTTGAGTAGCTCTGGGCGCTTCTGTAAAAAATTCTCATCCTCCCATGTAGAATCTTCAGTGGGTAAGTTCTTCCACTTAATGAGATACTCTGAAATTGATCGATTTCGTAGCTGTCGATTTCTTGTTTCCATGACTGCTTCAGGTACCAATATGATTTTTCCTTCCTCATCAAGTTCTGGCAATATTGTTTGAACTGGAATATTTTCACCTGTAACCTTCTTTAAGCATGAAACATGGAGAACTGGATGCACTTCCGAAGAAGCAAGAAGATCCAATTTGTATGCCATAGTACCAATTTTTTTCAACACCTTGTAAGTACCATAGTACTTTGACGATAATTTATTATCCTTCTTAGCTTGCTTGAGGGACATTTGTTTGTATGGTTGTAGTCGTAAAAATACCCAGTCTTCTACAAAAAAACTTCTCTCGTTGCGATGTTGATATACCTGTTCTTTCATTCGATTTTGTGCCAAATTTAGGTTATCCTTTAAGTGTTGGAGAACTTCTTATTGATGCTCAACGTGATCTTCCACTGCTTGAACCTTAGAATTTTCTCTTAAGAATGATGTGATGGACGGTGACTGATATCCATAAAGTGCCATAAATGGGGTCATTTTTGCTGCAGTATGGAAGGAAGTGTTATACCACCATTCAGCGAGAGGTAACCACTTGACCCATTGTGTTTGTTTATCAGATACAAAACAACGAAGATATCCTTCCAAACATTTATTCACTATCTTAGTTTGACCATCAGATTGAGGATGATAAGATGAGCTATGAGCTAATTGAGTACCCAAACAAGAAAATAACTCCGTCCAAAAATTTCCAGTAAAAATGGGATCTTTGTCACTCACAATAACCTTTGGGCTTGCATGTATCTTTTGAATTGTGTCTATCAATTTAGTAGCAACTTTACTTTCTTTAAATGGATGAGATAATGCACAAAAGTGTGCATACTTGGTAAGTCTATCAACTACCACCATGATGACACTCTGTCCTTCAGAATTAGGTAAACCTATGATAAAACCCATTGAAATCTCTTCCCAATGTTGACTTGGAATTGATAAACTTTATAGAAGACCAGGGTCTTAATTTTCTCAACTTTATTTTGTTGGAAAACCAAAAATTCCACCAAAAAATTTTGAATATAAGATTTAAGGCCATCCCAAAAAACTTCTTTCTTCACCCTTTGGTAAGTTTTTAAAAATCCTGAGTGTCCTCCTAAAGGATAAGTGTGCAATTCCAAAAAAATATTTTGTTTTATTTGGAGATGTTTGTACCATAAGAAATCATTTTTCCAACTAAATGTATCGCATGTACTAGGATCTTGCTGCAACTTTTGAATGAGTGTCCACAGTTATTTGTCCTTCTTCTATTCATCCCTTGCTTCAGTTATGCAATCTTGTTAGATAATGGAAATGGCACAATGCAATGCTTCCACCTCTTCATTCTTTCTTGACAGTGCATCTGCAACAACATTTAGCTTCCCTCTTTTGTAGATTATTTCAAATTCATAACCCAACATCTTTCTGACCCAATTGTGCAACTCTTTTGAAGATAGTCTTTGTTCCAAAAAGTGTTTAAGACTACCATGATCAGTTTTTACCTTGAAGTGTCATCCCATTAGGTAAGGTCACCTTTTCTTTAGTGCATGTAGTATTGCTAATGTTTCCTTCTCATAAATAGCTTTCTGTAATACTTTCCTTTGATTGGACGACTTTCAAAAGCAATGGGTCTTCCTTCTTGCATTAAAACAACACCAATTCCATTTCCTAAGCATCACATTCCACAATAAAGGTTTTTGTGAAGTCTGGCTTAGATAATACTGGTGCTAGGCACATTGCCTCTTTAAGATGTTCAAAGGCATTAGTTGCTTCAGGAGTCCATGAAAATGCATATTTCTTCAATAATATTGTTAGAGGTTCTGCTATTCTCCCATAATCCTTAAAAAACTTGCGATAATACCCTGTTAACTTGAGCAATCCTCACAACTACTTTATGGTTGTGGGGAATTTCCATTCCTTAATGGCTTTAGTTTTATTAGGGCCTACTTAACATCCTCGTGAGATACAATATGACCCAGATATTCCACCTCTTGTACTCCAAAGAAACATTTTGATGTTTTTGCATATAATTATTCCTCGTACAATAGTTTGAGCACCATGTCAACATGTTGAACATGATCCTTCCAAGACCTACTTTAGATTAGTATATCATCAAAAAATACTAGCACAAATTTCTAAGGAAGGGTTTGAAAATGGAATTCATCAACCCTTGAAATGTATAAGGTGCATTGGTAAGGAAAAAAGCCATGACCAAAAATTCATAATGACCCTCATGAGTTCGAAATGTTGTTTTCAGAATATCTTCAGTCTTCATTCTAACTTGATGATATCCTTAACAAAGATCCAACTTGGTAAAATAAATTTCTTCATGTAATTCATCCAGTAATTCATCAATCACAGGAATGGGAAATTTATCTTTAATGGTGAGCTTATTGAGATCCCTATAATCCGGATACATGCACCATGATCCATCCTTCTTGTGCACCAATAATACTGGAGTAGAGAAAGAACTTTGACTAGGTTGAATTGTACCAGCCTCTAACATTTCTGCAATCATACATTCAATTTCGCTCTTTTGGACATAAGGATACCTATAAGGCCTGATGTTTGGAGGAACACTTCCTGGAATCAAATGAATAGCATGATCATGATCACGAATAGGTGGGAGTCCTTTGGGAGTTTCAAACACCTTGGAATGATTGTCCAAGACTTTTTGGAGATCTGCAGAAATAGATGATTTTGATGTTGAAACTTCTAGTGAGCATAATTGTGCAATTACGTCTCATTGTTCTTTCTTCAAAATATTTTTCATGACATTAGAGCTTATTATCTTTCCCGGCTTCCCTTTGATACCATGTAATTCAAATTCCTTTCCTTCTAAAAAAAATTTCAAGAAAAGTTCTTGAAAATTAAAAGCTACCATCCCCAAAGATTGTAACCATTGTACTCCTAGTACAACATCAGCACATCCCATAGGAATGGAAAGCATTGGACTATTCAATACATATCACCCCATGGTTAACTTGATATTATGGAGTTTTCTAGAGCAATTTATAGTTCCTCCATTTGCAACCATCACTTGAAATTATGGTGCTGGGTATAGGAAACAATTCAATTCCTTGGCTACCTTACAATGAATAAAATTATGGGTACTACCTGAATCAATCAACACTATTACCTTTTTCTTATTGATATGTCCTTATATCTTGAGAGTTTGAGGAGTGGTAATTCTTGCTAATGCATTACACAATATGGTCAGACTCATTTCTTCCTCTTCTAGGGTTGGTTCCTAGTTTATATCTTCTTCCTTTAAAGATTTTTGTTCATTTTCTTCTTCCTCTTCACAATCTATGTAAAATAATTTCTTCTCATCACACTTATGACCTTTAGTGTATTTGATATCACAACTGTAGCAAAGCCCTTTTTCACTTTTTTCTTCCAATTATTGTGGTCTCAACCTTGTAGGTTTTGGAAGTCTACGAGTAACAACACTTCCATCTTTATATATGTGATTGGTAGGCTTCCTTGTTGCCATAATTTTACATTCAATTTTTCTTGCCAACCTGAATGCCTTTTCCAATGAATCAGGTTCCCAAACGTGAACTTCATGTTGGATGTTATCCTTTAAAGTCCCTATGAAGACATCAATCCCATATTCCTCTGGAATATCAGTTACCCTTATATTCAATTTTTGGAAGTCCTCAATGCGCTCTGCCACTAAACCCTTTTGTTTGAGATTTATCAGTTGACTAAAGAAGGTGTTTCTTTTTATATCCTCATAATGTGCTATCATTTCCTCCGTAAAAATTGACCAAGTGACAATTTTTTTACGTGATAAAATCCATCGTTACCATACAAATTTATTTTGTTCTAAATGTAAAGTCACAATGCATACCTTTTGTGTGTTTTGCACATTATTGAGATCAAAATATTGCTCCATTTGTAGTATCCATGTTACGGGATCTTTGCCATCAAACTTCATCATATCCTTCTTTGGAATATGGTGGTTCTTCCATCCAACATTAGATTTTATGAAATCACGATTAACACTTATTTTGTTCTGATTATGAGTTTCTTCTACTATCTTTCAGCCATTAGGAAACATTTCTTTTATCAACATTGCCAAATCATTCTTCATGTTTTCCATGTTGTCTTTTATTTTTTCATCGATCTTAGCTTCCATGTCATCCATCTTAGCTTCCATGCCCACTTCCATGCCATCCATCTTAGCTTCCAAACCATTCATCTTAGCTTCCATGCATTTCTTCAAACCATCCATCTTAGTTTCCACACCTTTCTTCAGAACTTCAATTTCATTTTGTGTTGCTCTTTGTGATAGTGAAATTTGGTTCACTTGCTCTTGTAATTTTGATATCTCATGTTCTGTTTCTTCATATTCATGAGTCATAGTAGAGCCTTCTGAAGGCTTAATGGGTGTTGAATTCCTTTTAGGGGGCATTTTAGAACCTAATAATGATATATATTCTTCAATATTCCCTTGGAATAAATTCAAACTACTTTTTTTTTTCCAAATGAGACTTATGTAATTAAAAAAAAATACACACCTTTTTCTTGGTTTTGAGGAGCTCGATATTGCAACTGAATTATCTTTGTGATTTCGGATATTGAATATTTGAATTTTGGCCCTAACGTAGCCCTCTTAATCTTCTTTCGAATTCCATAGGTCTGACCTGATTTGGATTCTTCAAGGCAAATTTATGCCCAGTCGCCCATGATGACTTGATTATGGACTAGTTCAGTAGAGTGAAGTTGTATGACTTTTCACGTGTCCATGTTTCCTCCTTTGGATCTAAAATTTATATGCCGAAAACTACAGTCTGTGTAATTGCGGCCGCTTTTTACAGAATCCCAATCCAGTGATCAGAGAGAGAGTTATGTCGTTTTTACCACGGTCACCTCTTTGAGATGAAATTCAGGAGCCTGAAATAATCCTATGTTCCATAAATCATATCTCACTACATATTGCGAACCAAGATCTGAAATTTTTACAGGAGGTTCATCACGATTTTGGCTTCGATCTATGAAAAGTTTAGCTTTTGAACCCTCACAGAAAAAAAAATTATAGCGAAACTTCTGCGATCACCTGTTTAGGTTAAATTCAGGAGCCTACAAATTTCCCTAACTTCCACAGATCATATCTCCGAAAATATTGCAAACCAAGCTCTGAAATTTGCGAAAATTTTCCTCAGAATTTCTACTTCATGATATAACAATTTCAGCTTCTGAAACTTGGTAGAAAAAACATTATAGCGAAAATTTCATTATGACCTTTTTGGAGCAGCGAAACCCTAGAATCCAAAGCTCTGATACCAAATGTTATGAAACCAGCTCGAAAAATAGAAGAAACAAGATATCAATGCCTTAGAAATAAGCCAGTTTGAGGGGGAAACCTCTAATAAATTGCACGAATGAAAAATTTTTGGATGATACAAATGATCAAACCTCCTTTCTATATATAAGAGTCCATGGGGCCACAATGTCTTGCTAGTGGGGCCGCAATGTAATCCTAGCCGACCTAAAAATAATAATATAAGGGCACAATAATAACAATATGGGGGTTATAGGGGTATAAAAATAAAAATAAAGGGGTCTACACAAACATAATAATAAGGGACTATACTAGTAATATAGGGACCTAACAAGAAGATTGAAAGGATACAGGAAATTCCCAAAAACAGTGCCAAAAGCCAAGAAGAACAAGGGAAAGAGAGGTCGTTATGCTCTAGTTCCTCAAACCCTCCTTGTTGTTACAAAAAAACTCCCATAAGAGATAGGAGTAGAAGAAGAGCAAGAGCAAGAGCAAGAGTATCCACACGATGTATTAATTTAAGGAGTCATGGATGAATGATGCATGCAACAAGGATGCATGCAACAAGGATTAGGCCAGCTTGCTGACACAAAAGAACAAGTTGATAAGCTTCCCTCTCTTGATTCTGACTATGAATACATAGTGGATCTAAGCGAATGGTACCACTCATATGGCCTTATCTCAATACAAATTTTGTATGCAGATGAAAAGGAGTAATAGCAATTGTATAAGGAAAAAGTGTTGGGAAAACCAACTACACAACCCAAATTGTTTCCGGATGATCAGGAGGACCAATCAAATGCACAACCATAATTGTATGGGGATGATCAAGAGGACCAACCACCTCCACAACCAAAATTGTATGGTGATGATCATGAGGATCAATCAACTGCACAACCAAAATTGTATGGGGATGATCAGGAGGACCAACCAACTAAACCACCAGAATTGAGAGAGAATCACATTGCAAAATTAAGTACCTATAAACATCTTCCTTTGTATATTTAATTTTTAAGGAAGAATAGGACTTTCTAGATGAAAAACATACAACTACAAATAAAATTTAAAACCCTAACAGATGAGCTCAGACAAAAAGAAACTTTTGATAGATTAGATTGCTTGGCCAAAGTTGAAGATTCCATACACATTGATGACATAGGTATTCCTTCTCTAGGGGTCCAACAAGATATACCCCTTGGAAAAAAATATACTGATGACATTGAAGTTGCAGAGTCCATACCCATTGATGACATAGATATTCCTTCTCCAAGGGTCCAACAAGATATACCCCTTGGAAAAAAATAGATTGATGACATTGAAGTTGCAAAGTCCCATACCAAAATCACAGCTGTCCATACAGAGGAACATGAATTACATATAAAATATAAAAAAGAAATGTGTATAGACACAGAGGAAAAACAACCAGATATGAAACTAACTGAGGATGAGGAACCGGAGATAAAACTGACCAAAGACATCAGTGAGAAAAAATATGACGAGGAACCAAAGGATAACTTATAGCTACCTAAATATGCATATCCGAGACACCTAGTACCTTACAGTGTGCAGAAAAAATAACTTCCTGGCCTTGCCAAGATATGCGAAGAAGAATATCGAAACAAAGTTTTACGAAGACATAAAAAAACAGTGGCTAATCTGGAAAGGAGAGTGACCAAGTTGGAGAAGGATAAGCAAGAACTCAGACAACTAATGGATGGTGTGCTCACTTGAAAGGCTCCTTCAACCAATTACAATGCATACTTGACTGAAAAATTTATGATATTTAAAAATAATGCTATCATCCAAAATATCCCTCTCCAGGTTGAAGGCAGTGATGATTTCTTGGAGGCATATATGTCAATTTGTGATCAAGATAAAGACTTGCTCTGTGAACTACACCAACATAATTTTTTGGTACCTTATAATACAAAATGAAATCCCAACCATGTTATAGGGGATGTCCAATTGAGGGCATTTGTATTGTATTTGAGAAATCAGGGCAGTTGGTTCGACGATCTGAACATTTATTTTCATAATTCTGAGAGCCTTTTGTGGGTTAGAGGAGAACATCCTAAACCCGTGGAGGTGATAGAAGAACATAAAATATACATCAACTCTCCAAAAGTAGCAGAGGTTATCTCCGAGAACAGGGAGATGACCATTGCATATTGTGCACGCCAGATTCATTTATTGGAAACTAAGGCACAGGGAGGATGTAAATCAAGGTGGGATAGCATGGGAAAACAACCCTGAAATAAAGATCCATTTAACTTAATCCACTTAAAGACAGTCTTAGCAAGGGTTTCTCGGTATATTATTGTAATGGGACAGTGTGGTAATCACTGGATAGGTCTTAGATTTCAGTATTGTAATGCCTCTCATCTACACCAAATTTATTTATTTTTTCTACTAACCTTCATTTACCACTTTTATAAGTATTTCGTCGCCATATGACGAAATTCTATTTTCGCATTTAGATTTCATTTCGTCGCAAATCGACGAAATTCTATCACCAATATTAATGTTTTCACTTTCTCTCCTTGAGTTCTAGTATTCTATGTACTATTCTTAACAATACGTTGCACTGAACCTAGTGTATTAAAATAAGGTTAAAACCATTCTTTCTGGTTTCCTATGACCACTAATTAATTTAATTTAACTAACTTTAGTATATATCATCACCTCATCTCTACAAGTACTCATTTTTATAATAATTATATACTTATATATATATACAAAGTCTTCTCCTCAAAAATATATCTTCCCACCAAATATATATGTTTCATTCTATTTTTTTTAAGGGACCTATTTAATTATTAATACCTTTATCCATTTAGGTATTATATACCCTAAGTCATGCCTTCAAAGGACATTATATACTATTCTATATTTTACTCCCATGAATTTATTTCAAACCAACCTTATATATTCCACATACAACTTATAAGCGTCTCATTTAATTCATTTTATATTTCTATTTTTATAATGATGAAACTTTTCTTTTCTCTTTACAACTATGTTTACAGATTATTAACTAATTCCGTTTGGGTATTATGTTTAACCTCTGATTTATTATGAATCCACCCTATGAAATCTCATTTCATTTATTTCCTTTATAAGTTTCGTGCCTACCCTCTATACTTTTGGAGTATGTCTTGGTCAGTGTATTGAATACATGCCTATCAACATAGATGGAGATGACCAGTTTATCGTATACCATTAAATGTTACTGTCGCATCTCAAATTTCATTTACGTGAGAAATCCAAATGTGGATTTTCTCGAGACGCGTTCAAATACTGAACTAGTACTTGGTTCCCTCACAATGTTGGCATGGTTTTCTTTGCATGAATCCGAGGGAGGACTCTGGATCTTGCACCATGTGGACGGTGCTTATCAAATTAGGTATTAGGTTTTATCTTCCTTATATCAGTTGAGGTTTTACTGTGATATTCCATTTGAAAGTTTATCATTCTGTATAGAATTTATCACAAGGTCAAGGTGTCATAGAATGGAATAAGGATTCCCCGATGCTGATGGCTTTCCTACCTTGTGACACTGGTAAGACTTGCCTACACAGAAATTTTTCCTTAAATTTCCTGTCATCGAGTTTCTCCTTCCTTTATCAAACCTCAGTCGAAATTTCTTTTGTTTATTTTTTTTTTTCAGTTACTCGTCCCTCTCTGTTCACCATGCGTAGGGAGAAATGGTTATACATTCCCGAAGGTCTTCCCGTAAATCAGTTTCAGGGTTCATCATGCTAGATCTCAGTCCTCACTACATTCGAACCTCGAATTCTTAGCGTGACTGGTAAGTGGGTTTTCGTCATTTCCTTTAATGTTGGAACAAACACAGTTTCAATTTAATTTGTTAATAAATGAGACCGCAATATCGTATACATCATTGGTTACATTGGGTGATTTATTTCTAGACTTTGAATTCCATCTTCTGTTCATTCCTGTAACTTATTTTTCTTTTTTTTCAATATTTTTTAAGCTAAAAATTTCACAACTGGTTTGTGTCTTTGCAGTATGGAAGAAGGCAAAAATTTCCCCATATTCCTCAGGCATGGTGCATTTCTAATGTCCCCTTTAACTCTTATATTTCGGTTCTTTATTTTTATTTGAAGATCGCTAATATGAGAACATTTTTGTTTCTAGTTAACAACTCTGTAGTGATTTCTCACCAGCCAAGTTCGATATTTCTTTCTCTTTGATTTTACGACTGGAATTAATAATTTTTTCATTTTAACCCAAGTTGGTCCTTCATCGTCATGAGGACATCAACATTCCAGTTCTAATATCCTAGTTTAATTTCCCTTTATGGGTGACTCGTTTTTATGGTTTTGGTGTCCAACTGTAATAATTTAACTAAATTCTGCATATTTGGCAGTACTGTAATTTATTTGGCATACTGGTTAACGAAATTAAATGTAATATAAGTGGACTGTATGATTTTCCCTTGAATTTAGTGAAATCAGTTTACTCTATTTGAAAGAAATTTTCCTTCGTTCAATATACCGATTTTGGTTGTATGGTATAATCTATATTTAGAGATTTTGAATTCCTATCCTTCTAAAATTTAGGTTGACATCTCTATGATACACTGGCAAGAATGGATATTCGTACTCTTATTTGCATCACCATGCAAATAGAATTTTTCGTAATGAATTTTATTGCTATATGTCTATTGGTATTACTGCCCAAATCACTTTTTGTCAAGTCGAATGATTAAATAAAAATTATATATATATATATATATATATATATATATATAGTTTTAAAATCCTTTAATGAAATGTACCATAAATTTGAAATTTATCGAAAAAATATTCATGTATGTTTGCCTCCTACAAGTTTGTGTCTTTCTCTAGCATATGCAGGAATGTATGCATTTTCTAACCTCTAAATTAGTTTAATACTCAACAGATATATTCATCATTTTTGTAAATTAAATGGCTATTTTTCATCAGTTACAGAATTTTAGTAGAACCATCAGTAACCTTTTCAATTGTCGTTTCTTATCTAATTCTTGAGAGTAAAATTTTTTTTTACTGTCTTCATTATAGTTACCCCAACTTTCATAAATTATGCCTAGTAAGGTTCTTATGTTTTCAATACCAGCCTCCTAGTTATTTAATTTTTTATGGAATCTAATTTTGAGGATACATTATAGGCCAACACGTCAATTATTCTATGTATGGTATATAGTACTAAAGTCTGCTGTGAAATTTTTGCTAGTAATGATCTCTTATTCTGCTGATACTCATTACTAAAAAATTTGTAAATGACTAAGATAGAAGTGTTCCATATATATATATATATATATATATATATATATATATATATAACTCATTAATTTAGATTATTACACTCGTATAAACTCTTATGTAATTCATACCGGAATTTGAGGATTCTAGAATTGCAATTTACTCAATTACATGCATTCCTGAATTCAGATTTCACTATGTAGAATATTATTGGTATCTGAATTATATATATATGTCCAATGCCATTGTTGCCCTAGAATAATAATAATTTTATATCTTACAAGGACTAGCAAACTTTTCGGTTAGATCTCTGAACTCCAGATTTAAATCTATCACCAGATTTAGACATTCTAGATGTTGGAACTAACTTGAAATTTACCGTACAAATATACTAATTTCTATATTACTACTATGATGAAATATGTTAAATGTATGGTTTCTTTTAATTCATTGTAAAAATTTGGCAATTGAACTTAACACTTTCACTAAACTTAATTTCAACAATTTCACATGCTTAGATGTCGTAATATGTTCCAAATCAAATATCATTTAACACATTGTGAGCTCTATTTCAATCAACAAAATTCTAGTTACGTGTGCATACCAATTGCTCTGATTAGTTCCACCCAACCGTAGAGTTCTCTCTCCGTAACTCACCCCCGAGCCGAGACCTTAGCTCCCAGTGATAGACAACCCCTTGTTTTTCTTAGAGCAGTTTATTTAAGTTGTGCTTTCCCAAGCATGTTTCGATTTTCGGCGTCCAGAAATTTCAGGATGCTTTCTTCCTATTTTTCCTAGGCTTTCCCTCATTGAGGTACTTTAAATCTGTCTTTTCCGCTTTTCCAGCTTTTTCCTCCTCTTCCTAATTACTTTCCTCTTCATTGGGGAAATTATATGTTTATCTCCAAATCTAATTTTGTTAATATTCCTTCTAAGGATTTCTAGAAGGTGTGGGAAAGTCTTATCACCTTATCCACATCCTCATGGATTTAGGCTTTAGATCTCAATTCTCAATCTAGTCATTGCATACATAACTTTTCCATTTATTTTTATTAATTAAAAATAAAATAAATCCACACACTAGTTCTTCCATTGGGGTCCACTTCCCCTTTCAACTTATTCAATTGTCAATTAAAAAGCATAGAAAATAGGAGTATTACAAGTATCCAATGATCTGGCTTCCAACAAGGGTACATAAAAAGAAATATACACTGACAAAAAAAGAAGAATCTGATTGCTGGAATGTAATTATGGAGGCAGGAGGGTATCTTCGTCCCAATGAATCGGGACATAGTGATTATTGTATCAGCAATGTTCATGAATGTCCCCCTTCATCCACATATTCAGATTGATATACTGTGCCACCGTTTTTGACACACTAGCTCATAGTTGCTAACACACTGGCTCACTGTTGTTGCAACACTGGGTCACCGTTGCTACAAAACTGGCTCACCGTTACAGTAGCTCATAGACAACAAAGGCATTATATTTGATGTTGTAATATATAGCTCTGCAGTTTGTTTTGTTAGTTATAAAAAACTGGTAAAATTGTGTTTGACATGTTTAGTTACAATTTCATTATAGTTCCTCTAATAATTTTGTTACGTTTCCATTGTTTTTATTTGAATTTAAATATCAGAATATTGTTTTCACATGAATATATGCAACTATGAAAGTATGCAAAACCACTTGAAAGCTATCTTCCATGAATTACAAAATAATCAGTGTATTAAAAGACTGAGTGTAAATCCATGGAGTTATTTAATCACCTTAAATTAAAATTCGATCAAATTAGAGAAATCTCCAACCATATCCTCACCACCTATCAAACATACATGGACATAGTCAACAAAACATTAATACATCAAATACAGCTAATATAGGAATAAATATTAATATCAAATTGAAAACAAAATCATGCACAAGAAACTTGGAAAAGTATTCATTGTTGGCGCAAGGGCGACCTCGCTTGTTGATTTCTTCAAACTGAAATGATTCATCTTCATCTATTGGGATATTCAAGTCAATTTCCAATCTTGCATTGTGTTTCCTTTTTTTCTTCTCTTTTTGGGACTTAGGAAACTCTTCTTCCTTTTCAAAGACAACTCGAAAGCACCCAATCCACACTTGAATTCATAATCCATAATATGAAGATTGTTGGAATCATCCAACATTTTTTTAACTAAAGCAATCAACTATTAAATCTTGGTCAAAGTAGCAGAAGGACTGTTTCGAACCAGGTATAAGTAGCCAAATAAATCCTCCTTGGACATCTCAATTTGTTCAACATTTACATCAACATTGCAACTATCTATGGCAATTGTACTTGCATCTTCAGGAAGATCGGATAATTCCTCTATATTTATCTCAGGAGGGTCATTGTATGACTTAGTTGTGCTTTGATGATTTTTCAATTGGTTTGAAGCCATTGAACCAGAACAAAACCAACCCACCTTTATGGAATGCTTGCATATGTTGCCACGAATAGACCATGGGAAATAAAAAGTTATGAAATTTGTACAATGACAAGTGGCAAGATATTTCTTATTAACTTCAGATTGACTCCTCACTGAAAATCATGAGAAATTTGTGAATGAGGGCTGCAATCACTATCTAGTATTCTTTTTTCTTTTTCCATTGATGATTCCAACTGTTTCTCTTTCTTGTAATTATTTAAAAATTCTTTCTTTTTTAGAATTTCCTTAAATCGATAACAGGGTTAAACATTTTTTAAAATATCATATATCAACCAATCCATCCTATGAGAACATTTATTTCTTCTATCATATAGAAATTTTGTCTTTAGGTAACAGTGATATGATTCCACAGCATTGTTTGTCTCCTTATTTGCATGGGGAAAATCCTGACAAACTTTTATCCATATCCCTAATTGCATAAAATTTGGGTTAATGAAGATATTTCATCCATATTTCAAACCAAGAAGATACATGTAACTTTAGAGTTTTTCAACATACAAATCTTGTCACCGGCAACCCAATTCTTGTGGAAATAGTCTAGGAACTTTTCTTCATCAACAAATTTTTTGAAGAAAGCATTAATTATAGTGCTCACTTCAACATTGGAAAAACAATTCATAATTAAACCCAAATCACTAAACATTTATTTTCCTATTTCTCGATTATTGACCAATCGATTCACATTCTTTAGCCATGCTCGACATACATGCCAAACACACATGATAACATTGCACCTTGTGATTCTCTTGCCACGTTCAATTCATTTCAAGCATGTTATTTTTGTAATAAATACAAGTTGTATAGTAAAATAAGAATATTGACGTTACCTTAAAGCACCAATTTCATCCAATGCATCATCAACCATGAAATCATTAAATTTCCAACTATGATCAACTTGGTGACACCTATGCATGAGCTGCTCCAACCATAACGAAATGTCCTATGATGTATTACATTATGCCACCACCCATGCAACTGGAACCCCACTTTGTTGGTGATCAAAGATGATGAGTGTGTATAATTGATACTATTACATTCAAAATACATAGATCATCAACTTTAGATCATAAATCATTATTAATCAATTTATTGTACTAGATCAATCATTCTTAATACACTCATCCCATACTTATTCGTGCTGAATGTTGAATCCATGGCTATTAGGCTATTAATCGATAGCTTCACCATTGTCTCCAACATCCACTTCGTCTGAATTCCAACTATAAAAGGGACATCTCCACCATTGGGATTTTGATAAAAGAAAAAATCATTTTGGTGTTTCCTATAACAAAGGTTCACACTCATTTCATCCTTCTTATGCAACTGATAATTTCATTTCATTAGATGATTATATATGTTAACAACATCTTTTCTACACAAAAATAAATCTGTATCTCGAGCTACATCATCCATGTCAATATATTTTTTAACGTGGATTTTGCAAACAGAGTCAACTGGCACATCCAAGACAAAACAATTCTCTACATAGGAAACCATGTCCCTTGATAACTTTGGTTGATGAAACACCCTAGCAAGACCTGAGGTGTCATGTTGGCCATGACAAGGCAATCCTTGGCTATCTATATGCTCATACATGTTATATGTTATTATTGCAACCTTATGGATTTGAACCATAAATTTTACAATAAAATGGCATTGGCATCCCCTAATTTTCACAAATAAGTATTTTCGCTTCACTTCATCTTGTTCCCTTCTGTCATCGGGGCCATATGAAAAAGCATAGCTGCATAAAAAAGTTTGGAAACTCAATACAAATGATTCCATGAAAATTGTTTGAGCACTATTCATACCAACATATATACATAGGATTTATAAAAAAAACCTACACTTCATATACCAAGGAAGTAGTAGGCCTTGAGCCTGGGCATTTGTTTTGTACCCGGGTGAAATAACATGGAGCATTTGGGTTCATTTCCTCTCCTTTAATAAAGTATCCAATTCTAGTTGAAGGAATTTTTGTTAACTGATCTAAGGAGTCCATGTGTTTTCCTTGTACACGAGACCAATCTAAATCTGACCTTGAGAAGATGAGCTTTTCTTTAGGTTTTTACACCGGAAGGGAAATTATCGATTCACTTTTTTCACCATTTTTAATCGAGTATTTGTTTAAGAGAGTTTCCGCAATAGTGGAGTGGGCGTAACGGTGATTCTCACTTAAAAATACACAGACATCGAATTAAAAAACATACATTCACTAAACAAAACAAACCGGTTTTCAGTAGTGGTCCAGCTACTTTTGTTTAAGCCAGTTGCCACAACGGTGGAGTGGGTGCAATAGGGATTCTCACTTAAAAATACACAGACATCGAATTAAAAAATAGAAAGTCACTAAACAAAATATACTAGTTTTCAGTAGCCATCCAGCGACTTTCGTTCAATCGATTTTTCAGTAGTATTCTAGAAATGGCTACAATTTCTTTCATTCGGTCGTATTCAATCTATCCATTGGTTAGGGATATGTTCCGCTCAGTTACAGGATCATGCCACGCCCCTCCCCATCTTCCCTCGACTGGGTTGCACCGACCTGTTCGCAGTGGGCTGAAGCAGGAAATCATTTGCATTCATGGGCACCCCCGTGCATAGGTCGATAGGAGGAAACAGTAATGGCTTGTAGCTCGACTAGCTCATAAACAGGCTTCGTCAAACGTTAGAGTCATGGGACGAAGACGAGGAGGGGTGTGGGGCCGCGTTTGCTTGAGGGATTCGCCAGTCGCGAGGGGCACAAAACCCAAAAGGCATTCCATCGAATGGTTAGCTTACTCCTAATTATATTGACTACTGAGTACTTTTTGTCCAAATCCTTCTATTTAGACTTTAAATTTTCTCGTTAGACTTTAAATTATTTTATTCTAAATAGTTTATATAAATTAGTTATAATAGTTTTTATAAATTAGTTATAAATTAGTTTGAAAAATAATAGAAATTTTAGCATGATTATAATAAGATTTAGTAGAATTTTTTTATAATTATCTGGGTTAAGGTTGTCAAACTTCAGGATATTGGGTGCTCAGAGTTCTTTATGGATCTTGGTTGCCTATAATTCTTTATGGAATTGAATTCATTTCACCATTAAAAAAAAAAATTCAAAAACTCCAGCATTCTGATTTTTCAAATTTCTTTTTCAAAATTCCAGCATATAATCTACTTTAAAAACAAATTTGTGACATTAGTAGACAATGTCTTTAAAATTTGGTAGAATTTGAGGGGTAACTCGGTTTTTGTTTAGTCGGATTGTGTGAAAGTTACTTATAAATAATTCATCCATCGTTTCAATGTTTCGAAATAAGATATTGAAAAATGCTTTATACTTTATTTGACATTTTAATTTAATTATGTTTTTTTAAAGAGTTTTAATGTTAAATAAAATGGAAAGAGAGCTTTAATTGTCAAATATATAATCTAATTATTTTTAATCAATTAATTATAAAAATTATATTTATCTTATTCAAAAATATATTAAAAATATATTTATTTTTTTCTTTGACCTGAATGGATAGTCTTGGAATTTAAACTAATAAGAAAATGAAATAAAATTTAACATTAACCCATTGTTATTTTCTTTTATTCAAAAATATATTAGAAATATATTTATTTTTTCGTGTGTCATGAATGGATGAAATAAAAACTGATATAGTCCTGGAATTTAAACTAATAAGAAAATAAAAAATAAATGAAATAAAGTTTAACATTAACCCATTGCTATTTTCAAATGAAATAAAGTTTAACATTAATCCATTGCTATTTTCTTTATATTGCAAAAAATATAAAATAAATAAATATAAAGCTTTTCTAAATTTAAATTAAATAGGAAAATGACATTTTTTATATTTAAAAAAATTATAGAAATTTATTTTATTAAAAAAAAAATTCATAACTTTTTTATTTTTAATTATATTTTTAAATTTTATTTATGTTAATAAATGTGTTTATTTGAAGCAAGGTTTTGATAATTTTTTTTAATTAATTATTTGTAATTAATATATGGATTATAAAATGTATTTTTCAGAGAATATTTTAGAATATTGAAATGAGTTATAGTTTTTTGAGCATATGGTATTGATAAACCATGATATTGAGCAATGGTATTATAACAAAATCTATATACAAATTTAATTTTTTCATAATAAAAAATAATGAATCTTAAAAAAATTCATGATTAAATGAGGATGAATCTCCATATTAAAAATGGTATTATATGTTTTATTAGATATATATATCTAATTCACTTATTAATTCTTATAATAATCATACTGATAAATGTTAAAAGAAATATTCTAATGGTTTAATTTATATAACTATTTTAATATGCACTTGTAACTTATTAGGATTCTACTATTTACATTTTTCAAAAAACAAAAAAAGAAATATGTATACACACTACATGTTGCAAAAGAGACTACATGTTACAAAAAAATACAAAAAAATAATAAAAAAGATAATAATAATAATTATCACTATTATGAGAATTAAATATTATAAAGAAACCAAAACTAAAATATTGTTGAAGTCCAACTGATATAATTAGAAAAACATAAAAAAAATCAACCAAGAAATAAAATATCCAATAAAAATAAAACAAAATAATTTTTTGTTAAAGTCCAAGACATATAATTAAAAAAACATTAAAAAAATCAATAAAAAAATAAAAGATTTAATAAAAATAAAACAAAATAAGCAAAGACATGAACAAAGATCATCAAGAATGGTTATGATAGGTCAAAAAAGATAATAGAAAAGTACAAATTTTATAATAATTCATTATAAGCAGAGAAAACCAATTAAATAAAAAATATATGAGCAAGAAAAAATTAGTGATGGGTTTAGTTTATAAAGATGGATTTAGTTTATAATTATTTTTGAGATGAATTTATTTGGCTATTTTTCAATTTATAGATAGAGACTTGTAATAAGATATTATATTTAGGTAAAAAATTTAGTAATTTTATTTAATAGAAAGATAAACAATAATTAATTTAGAGATATTATTGTTGGTTGTGTTAATAATATGTTCTTTGACACACAAGTTAAATGATGTAGGAATTTGACTAATGTGTAGTTTGTCACATGAGCAACTAATTATGGAAACTCTAGGGCCTAGCATTGGTCCAATTTATTCTTGGAAGTTCATAATTACTCTAAAAATATATATATTATTTTTAGGCAAAAAAAGAGATATATTAGTAGTGATTTTAAATTAATAAAATGATTATATTTTTTTTCGTTGTTGAAATATTTATTTGTTATTTAAAAGGAATAAAAAAAAGTATAGATCTGTTTTCTGAAGCATTTCTCTAGCAGATAAAGTGAAGAGTCCTTAAAGAATATAACTAAAAGAAAATTGCAGTTTGGAAATTCCTACGAAATCAAAAATCTACAATGCAGGGCAACAACTAGAATGCTTGTTATATAATTAGAAATGTTGAAATATTGGATTAGATTTACATAGATTTAAAGTTTAATGAACAAAAATAGAAGTATAACAGAGAGGTAAACAAATAAATATTGTCCACTGGAGCTAAAAATAATCTAGATTTGTGCCGAAACTAAAAAAACATCAGTTCAAAACCGCACAATGTTCTTGGAGTCAATGTTTCTAAATTTTTGATTGGCTGCCACAATTGTTATGATAGGAAAAACGTTTTCTCTGTTGTCTTTAGGAGCGTAAAACATGTTTACTATAGGAATGAAATGCGCTTTGTCAGCTTTGTTGTTTATGAAATATTCATAAATAATATATCCTCGATCCAATAATAAAGTACCTTTTGATAATTTGTCTGTTGTTTTATTGTACTATTGTTATATTGTAATTCTTGTAAATAAGTAGGAATTTGATTACCCTATCATGACAGATGTCCTTATCGGAACAATCATATGAAGCAACATGGGAAGGGTTCAAATGGGTTCAAACGATGGATAGCTACAAATGGTTCACTTGACACGGATTTATCGAGTAAGTTTATAATCGCTTCATCTGATAGTGATAGGTCTACCTTCTCTAAAATGTATCTAAGCCATGATCCTTCCTCTTCCTACCATACTGCCGCAAATATCCCTCTGGCATGTCGTGTTGATCCTGTCGGTCCTCCCTCACTGGCCAATACTACTCCTACGACAGTTGATGGCTCTTTCAAAGAAAAATATAATATTATCCAGGTTGATATTATTTCTCGTCCTTCTAACATGCCATGTGAAAATGACTCTCCATACGGGTCTCCGTCCATGCCCCCTCTTGAATGGGAATCTCCATATTCCTCTCATGAATATGAGCAGGTCAAAATTCTGGGCTCTCCCAAAAATACTGTTGGTAGTGATTTAGATTCCTTAGATGGTAATCCACAGCTTGACCTTGCTGCCTTGACTATCTTCGATAAAGCTTAGCAGGACCCCCAACCCTTTGTTTCCCCTGTGTCGGCATCTAATATTATATTTAGGAAGAAATACAAATCAAGCTCGAGACATTTTAGGGGTCATCTCAAGTTGAAATCATTATTCCAGGGAGAACTATGTGATCTACAAGAGGTTCCTATTTCCACTAGTGATGATTTTTGGGCCTTTAGAACAAGCAGCCCACACGAGGTATTAAAATTAACTCCATCTTATTGCTGAATATCAGGGGGATGGGCGAACCCTCAAAGTAGTTGTTCCTATGTGATATATTTACTATGGTTCAACTGTGTGTGGCTTTATTCCAAGAAAATATGTGTAATCGTTGACAAGCCATCTCAATTTTATTGAACATTAGACTGGGTTGGCATGTTGGTGTGGATTCAATTGGACAAGCGGGTGGTATGTTGGCTATATGGAACCCACTATTGGTTAGCTTCCAAGAATACAATTTTTTTGGTGGAATTTTTCTATATGGGTCTATTAGAGGATATTCTGCAAAGATCTATCTCATTAATCTTTATGTGCCCTGTTATAATCGTGCAAATTTTTGGGATTGCATGAATTCTTCCAAGGTTCTAAATTCTCAAAATCTCATTATATTTGGATACTTTAATTCTACTTTGAATGCTGATGAATCATGGGTATCGAAAACATGGATGGACCCGCTTGCTGATAAAATTAGAGGTATATTTCATGATGCGGGTATGGTGGATGTTAGGCCCTTTCCTTTGGTCCTGACATGGAGAAATAGGCATCAACTTCAATATTTCAATGGTAAACTTCTTGATCAGGTTATGGTCAAGGAATCTCTTTTTATGCTCATGGGAAATTGGAGGTCCCAGGTTATATCTTCCACTATTTCTGATCATATGTCTATTTTTTTATCATGGAGGAGTGAACCTATGAGTAGGCGACTGCCTTTTAAGTTCAATCGGCTCTGGCTGGATGATATCGACTTCAATAGCATTGTCCTAAATTTTTGAAGGATGACCCAAATGGCATGTTGGGAGGTTGGGAAAAGTTTGTAGGAAAGCTCAAGTGCTTAAAGACCATTGTGAAATAGTTGGAAAGGAAGAAAAAGGAGGCACTACACAGGGAGTTGATCGAGATTGAGGATAAAATCGTTCAGATGTACAAGGACATAATGGTGCACCCCATGGATCAGAGATATATAATACTTTGGATGGTCTTGAAAAACGCAAACTGGAAATCTTAAAAATTCATGACATAACATGGAAACTAAAAACAATATTACAGTGGTTAAAGGAGGGTCATCTAAATACAAATTTTTTTCACAAATGTGCCAATGGCAGGAAAAATAAATATTATATATGGAATATTAAGACACCAGGAGAAGATAATAAGCATAATAATGATAAAATACATCATGAGGCTTTCAACCACTTCTCAGAGTCCTACGTAGCTGATAAAGAGATAGATCACTGTTGCCAGACTTGGGTTCTTGATCAGCTGCCTATCATGTTTGATCAAAATGAATGAAATTTTATCGAAAGTGGTGACTGGAAATGAGGTTCAAGAAGTGTTTAAATCATTTGCCCATGATAAAAGCCCTAGCCCGGATGGATGGCCCGACGAATTCTTCATCCATTTTTTTCATCAATTGGGGAATGAATTGCTTACTATGGTTGAACAGGTTCAGATTATGGGCTATGTGCTGGGAGATATGAACTCCACATTCTTGAACCTTATCCCCAAGTTATTTGATCCTAGATTTTTTAATGATTTTCAACCTATAGCATTATGAAATGTTGTATACAAGATCTCATCTAAAATTATTGCTAACAGGATCAAGGGTGTATTATATTCTTGCATATATGTGGAACAGTATGGATTCTTGAAGGGAAGGTATATTCATGACGCACTGGCCATTACTTAAGAAATGATGCACTCGGTTCATTTGAACAAATGGGAGGCGATGATTATGAATATTTAGATTCATAAGGCTTATGACACTATTGACTCGTCATTTATTAGGCTTATTCTTCTGAAGGCCGGTCTATCAATGCCTAATAATCGCTGGATCATGGCTTGTGTATCATCTGTACGATATCTAGTCTTAATAAATGTTCTTCCTTCAAATGTTTTCACTGCTGAGAGGGGTCTCAGACAACTATGTGCATTGTCTCCTCTCATCTTCATCCTTATTATGGACAGACTCAGCAATCTAATGAAAATGGCCAAAAATGTTGGATATTTTGAACGGATATCCTTCTCTCAAATGGTTTGCATTTCCCACTCTTTATTTGTTGATGATTTATTGGTTTTTGGCAGGTTACTCAGAAATCCATGGTTTTATCTCCATTTCATGTTAAAAACATTTTGGAGCTGTAATTGTCTATACATTAATAAAGAAAAATCCTTTCTAATATATGATTCTGGAAATATGAATGAAATCAACTTTAGTACAGAATTTATGGGGGTGCAAAAATCTCATATTTTGACGAGATTTACATATTTGGGCTTTCGCTTAAAGCCATGTGCATACAGGGTAAAGGACTGGACCTGGTTTGTAAACAAGTTCAGGAATATAATAATGAAATGGTTTAATAAGTATTTGTCTCTGGGAGATCTATATATCATGGTGCAGGCTGCTTTGTCACAATTTGTTGTATATTGGACACATTTGTATTACCGCCCTGCATATAAGGTTGAAAAAATCAACTCTGTTATTTTGCATTTTATTTGGTCTACAGCACAAAAAAAAATGAAAAAAATCATCTTTGTAGATTGGACTACATCTTCAATCCAAAAAAATACGGTGGTTGGGGTCTTTCAAATCTCCGCTTTTTCTCTAACACCCTTCTTATCAAGTCGCTCTCGCAGGCATTAAAGGGAAGTGAAATATGGCCCCAAATCATTGAATGTAAATACATAGTGGGTGACCCTATATCATATATATACTGTTGCATCTTTCTTTCTCAAATATTACAGTCACATATTTGGCGAAGTTTCATTAAAATAATTCCTTATATGTCACATAGAATTGTGTGGAAATTTGGAAATGGCCAAAGAATCGTTTTGGGGATTGACAAGATTTTAGGCATGGTAGACAGTATTCCTATTGATCCAAGATTAGTGCACAAACTAAATCACAGGGGCATCTTCACTTTTTCAAAACTAATCCAATGTTAGATCCTAGGATCTCCGATCTAAAAATAGGTTGAATCGTTGGGTTTGTTTGGGCGGGATGAAGTCGAATCAAAATATGTGTTGAGTAGTCTAAAATCGGTGGGTTTGTCTTGGCATGGTGGTGGGGATTACTTGATCTGGGATTGCCACATGGTGGGTGAAGCAGTATAGGTCAGGGAGACATATATTTTCATTATAAATCATCATTATCTGACTTCTGCTCTTTCTCCTTTTTATCAATCATGGAGTTGGAATATCCCCTCTAAGATTCAACTATTTTTGTGGCTGTTATGAAAGTGTAAAGTATTATCATGGGAATGTCTCCAAAAACGTGGTTTCCAGGGACCAGGGAGGTGCCCTTTTTGTCTTACCCATGAGGAATTTGTACCTCACTTATTCTTCTCATGCTCTTTTTCTATCAGTATTTGGTCACTCTTCTCATGTATTCTGATGGATCCTACTTGGCGGAAAAATGATTTTTATAACATTATTAGGACTTGGGGGGCTACAAATGGAAAAAATAGAAGGCCTTCATTTTTCTTATTTTGGTAGATTTGGCATGGTAGGAATTGCATTATCTTTGAATGGATTCCTGCTAACATAACTCTGATTCATACCTCCATAATGTATTAGGGTAATTTTGAGGTCTAAAATGGGTCTCCTAAGGAAATTATAAAATAATAGTGCAAATAATAAAATAATATTTGATTACATTATCAAATTTTAGAGGGAAAAAAGGAAAAACTATTTTTTCAACCCGTATTTTCAACTTATCTCCCTATGGGTTTACTCAAATGTCGAGAAGAAAGACTTGTTGGATGTAGAATTTGATTTCTCATCCAAGGAGTACCCATGTTGCATAATTTTGATGGACATTCCTACATGAAAAATGAGAAACATAAAAAACATGATTGTAAACATGTTTTTTCATGTAGCGGGGTCCATTGAAAGTATGCGACATGGGTACTCCTTGGATGAGAAATTAAATTTTGCATCCAACGAGTAATCTCACTCGAAATTTGAGCAAAAAATTAGAGAGATAAGTTGAAAATACAAGTTGAAAAAGTAGTTTTATTATTTTATTATTTTTTAATATTTTTACTTTTTTAATCAAAAAATGGTGAATCATACCCCATGGTTGACATCATCATCTTGAATCTTATTGGTTCTTATAAATCTTATTTTTGTTGTACATTTTTCTAAGGAGGCCCATTTTATACCTCAAAATTCCCCTAATGTCATGGTTGGATGACCAACCATCTTCTCTCAGACTCTCATCTGACTTATCCAACTGTATCAGGCCTCATCGTATTGGCATTCTGGAAATTTATTTCGATGGGGCAAAACAAGATGGTTTTTGTGGATGTGGAGCTTGGATTAAGCTTCAAGAAGCAGAAAGATATCACATATGGTGCAATGGTGGTTGTGGTTCACACAATAAGGCCAAGCTCATGGCTCTGTGGAGTGGGCTACTGGTTGCACATAACCTTAATTTGCCTAGTATCCATGTATACGGGGATTCGAAGATCACCATAAATGACATCTCTGGTATATCTATCATCTGAATTTATGGTTTACAGGGATGCATTGACATAACTAAATACCTTTTGTCGAAGTTTCAATAGGTGTATTTGAATCATGTGTACAGAGAAAATAATTCTCGGGTGGACATCTTATCCAAAAAAGGCCTTTCTCAACCCTTCAGAGACGTTTTGATATCCTATTACAAGGACTCACTACTAATCAACTCTTTTCATTTCCTCTTTCCATAGTACAACCATATCGGTGACTGCAAGAGAGCTTGATGTATCAAGCGAACTAGCTCTGTTCTACTTAAATCTTCATTTTTGATATTTTGTGCTCCTTTCTTACATCCCATAGTTTTATGATGATTTAGTTTCAGTAATCTTCTACTGTATATATATTTTTTATGATTTTGGTTTGGGGATGACGCATCCTTAGAAGCATCCAAAGCTAGATTTCTTATGTATTTCCCTTTTATTTCACATTTTGGACTTGGGGGATCTTCCGGTGATATGAATCTGTAGCACTGATCCTAGTAGCGGCCAATTGATAGACTTATATGGCTTTCCTTTTCTTACGGTCTCATGTGATATGGTTGTACGCGTATTTCTCCCTCCTGTTACAGGATGATGGATTTGATATCCTTTATGGTTTTCTTCCTTGCTACCATATGATAGCTGGGATGGATGTATTTACACATGAACTATTTCTAATAGAATCAACGTTTTTGCTTTCAGGAAGAAAAAAAAGTAGGAATCTGATTACCTAAAAAAGGTATTTAAATATTAATTTCTGATTTTATAGCTATTTAATAACTGACTCATATATTATCCTTGAGAAAATATTGTGATATTAGATGTAACATATGAGCGAAGAGAAGAAGGAACAACACTTCCACACTCCTTCACTCTTCATTTCTAGGATATTTCTATTTACCTTCACTATTTTCTTGCGATTCCTTTATCTGCAAGTTATCCACACCAATTTTATCTCTCAAAACATTCACATTCAATTTAGAAGCCCTTGTTCCTACGCAATTAAATTGTCCCAACATGTTTCCTCTTCGATATAGTTGGAGTCTATTTTCGAATAGTTATTCCTTCTGTGAATTGCTTGCAACATTACTCCACTGGTTTATTCAATTGTACTCTCTTCTGACATAAAGGAAGGTTAGTATTGAAGTTGGAGAAGAGATCACATTTTCGATCTACTATTTTATTGATTTATACTTTTGTAAACAAGGAAGCTTAGTATTGAAGGTGGAGTAGAGATTACAACATGACCATAGTAGATATATTGTATCTGACCTCCCAAGCCATGGAGCTATTACAGAGTCAAGGAAGAGAGTACCCTGTTTAGAGTTCGAGATACCTTTGAAGGATATGCAGCAAGGGATTCATTTCAGGAAGAGCTCTTGGCGGTCACACGAAAGCCCACATCCCCACCTGCATGCTTGCAGACAAATTCATTAAAACTGAATTTTAGAAGAGAAAGAGGCCCAAATTTTTGGATGAAAAATTAGTGTAGGAGAAAAATTATGAAGAGGGATTTGATGGTAATGGAAAAAATGTAATGTTTTATTTTCAAAGGAATCTAGAGCATAGTTATCAAAACCGGCCGGTTTGAACTGGTAATCGGTCAAACCGGCCAGTCAGCTAAGGCGCCGGTATAAACCGCTCAAGAAACCAGGTTAAGGGAGGCCTATCACCTAAAATGGCTAATTAACCGGACCTAACTGGCCGGTTAGGTATGGAACCAACAAGTTAATGCATAAACTAGCCGGTTCCGTACCTAACCGATCGGTTAGGTGTCCCATGCTCAAGTTTGTGCTACCATTTCAGGAGGGCAAGGGGGGCTTCACTTGACTTTGCCTACCCTCTCATTTTCCTGACACATCCTCTTGGAAATTAATGGTAATGTTAAATTCTTAAAGTAAAAGGATGAAAATTCATTTTCATCCTTTTACTTAAATTTTTAACATTACCATGAAATGACTCAGGATGTTTAAGAGTGGTTTCGTCCTCATTGGATTTCATATGGAGAAACTAGAATTTTAGATTTCAGTCAAAATTTAGCAGACTTAATGGTTTTTAGAGTTTCATGGTTTGGGGGTTTGCAATGTTTCCATTTGTTTCTATCATGTGTAACGGTATGAGATTGGCATTTGATCAAGAGCATGAAGTTATTTAGGAACCTTGATGTTGGTGGCATTGATTGTTGAACTTTGTTGATGTTGGTGGTATTGATTGTTGAACTCCCCTACTGTGGCCTTAACAAGAATGTACCCTTCACTCAAAGGAAAACAATTGGTTAGGCATGCTAATCTTTTTCTATCACATTTTAAGGTTGAGGAGATGAACCCTTCACTTAAACCAAAATCATTGGTTAGGCATGTTAAACTTTTTCAATTTCTATCATGTTATAAGGTTGAGCAATCCAAGTCTGAAGACTTTGAGCTAGATGATGTTTATGTATCTCTTGTTGCTGATGCCATTTCTAGTAGAAATGAATCAATAATGAGTTTCATGAGAGACCATGTTGCTCAGTGATTTGTAGTTTTGATGTCTATTTTTGCTACTACTACTACTACTACTAAAGTTGTAGAGAAGTTTTAGGAGTCCTCAAACTCTAAGCCATATTATTTATGTAGCTCATGTTGATGATCCCTTATCTAGTAGTGGTGATGATTTTGATCATGATGAGGAGTGATCATGTTGTTGATCACTAATATGTAGTCTTGTATTAGGCCAATGGCCTCATAGCTTGTAGCATTGTTTTTGGACTTTATGGGCCATTTGGAGCCTCATTTCTTATGTATTTGTTGATGATATGTATTGCACTCGGTGCCATTTTGATATATTCACAATGTGTCATAAAATATGACAGATGTGTGAGAAAGAACTTGCAGTATATGACACTATGGAACGACTAGCCTTTGCCTAAATGTTTCATTCAAGAAACCCGCAAGCGAGTTCTCTATCGAAAAATAATAATTTTTGGATCCATATGAATAGAAGGAACAATTCTAAGATGGAGGTGGTTAGGTAGCTAATAGAGCTTAAATGAAGGAGACAGTGGTTTTTATGACCTAAAAAATTTGATACAATGGCATAGATAGGAACGTAGTGGAAGCTAGAAGGGTTTTTTTCAAAGAGGGCCGCCTTACGATGTAAATATTAGCAAATTTTGACTAAATTGTTATAACAAATTTATCCAAATAATTTCAACATAATTAACATTGAACCTACCAAACACTATCTATATTTTTTTGATAGAAATACATATTCGTTTTTGTTTTATATAGTATATACATAGTTGACATTGAAATATTTTACTTATAACTTAGATTCTACACATTAAAATATTAATACATATCCAAATTATATTTGGAAATAGAAAACATGCATCCATAGACCTTTCTCTATAAAATTATTTTTGTTTTAAATAACCTTAAAATGTTATATATATATATATATATATATATATATATATATATATATATAACTCATAAAATATTCATATATATATATATTTATTTTGACATTGAAATATTAATACACACTAAAATATCCTTAATACATGTTCTTATGTTCTTATAAAAAACATATATCTATAATATACTTTTTATATAAATATTTTTGTTACAAATATTTTTTAAAATGTGATATATATATATATATATATATATATATATATATATATATATATTAAAAAATGAAGCAATGTTAAATCCTTTTTGAAAATTACAAAATAAGTATTATATATATATATATATATATTAAAAAAAAAATCTCTAAATATCTATATATTAAAAAAATAATTATAAAAAATCTATTGATAAAATAACAAAATATATATATATATATATAGACACAAGTTACACATATAGGTAATTGATCTATATTGTAAAATTAAATCTGTGATGGGTCGATATAACATCTCCCATTTTCAAACCCTAGTAAAAGAAATTATTTTCTTTCTTTCTCACAGGAATTTTGCCCTAACATGTACTCTGAAGTTGTAAATTTTGCTATACTTTACACTTACAAGGTGTCCACACCTTCCTTAATAAAATTTTCCACGTTGTATTATTTCTGGTGTCCACACCTTAATAAAATTTTCCACATTGAATTATTTCCGAATATTATTCTATCTATTGTGTTTGTAATTTCGACATGCTACTTAACATATGGATATTTTATAATTATAATTTTATTAATAATATATTAGACTCATGTTATCATTATGTTATCATTATGTTTTGTAGAGAATCCAAGAGCATGTGGTATACATTAGACATAATTGATTTCGCATTTCTTGCGGATCAGGTCACCATGTTTTCATTGAGGATTCCAAAGTTCTTGCTAGGGTGGGTCACTTTCACCATAAGAAGATTAGGAAAGCCATTGAGATTGAAAGGCATGCTAAGAATCTCAATAGGGATGATGGGTAGAAATTGAGTAAGAGCCTGACTCCATCTCATCTCTCTCTAAATATTTTCTCCCTCTTGATTTTTTTAATTGTTCCCTATTATTATCATTAATTTTACTTTTAATTTTTTAATTTTTTTCTTCTTTTTAGTTTTTTTTTTCTATACCTCTCTTTTTTTCACTTAGTTTCTTTTCTTTTTATTATTATTATTCTTGATTTATAAATAATTGATTTGTTATATGTTTTTATTATAAATTTTGATTAACCTATTATAATAATCTATATTAACCTACTATAATACTAAAACACCCTATTCTATTTAATATGTTATTAAATTATATTTTAATTTTTACATTTTCTTATATAGTCGATGTTTTATATTTGAAAATATTTTAACTAATAACCTTATTAACCTATTATAATGGGTCTATACATTAAAATACATATTTTAATTGATAATAATCATTTTAATTAAATTATGTTTTAATTTTTATATTTTATTATGAAACAATTCAAAACATTCAACTATTAACCCTATTATAATAAATGTATAAATATTTTTAACTAATAATAAGCACTTATTAATAAACTTTTTGAACTAATTAACAGATTCTTAACTGCTAGTTTCAATGGGAAATGATGCATTCTAACTATTTATTCATTGATAGTTCAAAATAATGATTAATAATATAATTAGTCCAAAAAACATTTATCTAAATTATAAATCACAAAACTTTTAAATCTAACGAAATAATTAATTAATTTCGTTATTATCATTAAATTTTAAAAACATTTTCAACAAAGTTTTGTGAGTTTTCCGTATCTTTATTAATTGAACATGATGAATAATAATAAAGTGAAAGACACACCATCCCCACAACTATGTAGCTTTCTCATTGCTTTCATGTGCGTAACTGACGGCTTATTCCATGTACGGCCAGGCTTGGGCACTGTTAATAATTTTGACGAACGAGAGCTTTATGCCCGAGTCCTTTGTGAGCTTTAAAAACACTAAAGTGCTTGATGCAAATATTTAGAATCACAATGATATCCAGCACTTTGTACCAGAAAGAAGAGTGTACCCCAAAGGAAGTAAATGGATACATGATATGGTGTACTCTTCAAGTATGATAGCTTCATATGAAGCTGAGAGAGCACTATCAGAAGATTTTTGTGACATCTCCATCATATGTACTGGTGGAGGAGACAGAACAAGAATCTACTATAAGACATTCCATATTAATAGGACACGAAATCCTGGCCAGCATACAGGAGGCAGATTTCAAACATGGCCAGGTAATGATGCAAAATTGATTTTTCCTGACACCGTGTATGATTTTGCAGGGTATAAAGACTTATGGTGGAAGTTACTAAACAAATATGGAAAAGACGAAACACATTACACCAAGCTGAATTTTACCAGCACATGGCTAAACTCAAGAGAACCAGCATCACCTTGGCTGGAGAATTGGTGGCATGACTATGGTGTAAGCCCCTTTAGCATGGATCCATATTACTATGAGGCCTATTTTCATGGACAATGTACTTCTTGCCTCGAGAGTCCTGTAGGAGAATGTTTTCATTATCCATGTGCAACAGTTGGAGAAATAGGACAATTAGAATATAAAATGAGAAATCCCATTCTAAAGTCCTATATGCAAATGCACCATCAATGGTTAGTAATGACCAAGATAAAACATCAGATCATCCTGAATAAGCCCATGATCATCCGTCGCATCTACAAAAAAGCTTGGGATGATGAAATCTATGGGAAATTAAGATTCCCTGACATTCAAATCTTGGATCCGCCTGCAGCAGCCAGTAGAAGTGGTTCACGGGAGCCCCACTAAAACAAAAGCTTTCCCTGTGTAATTGATACCTAGTCACAGGTCTACAGTGACAGAGCTTTTTTCGAGGGCTTTTCATCTGTTCGAAAATTATCCTCTCTGTAAATAATTATTCTGTTTCCTCGTGGGCCTTGTACCGAAAGGTATCCACTGTGTAATAATCACACACCTTCACATGAGTCTGTCAGAAGGATCGAATCGCTACGCGGATGTCACTTCAGTGTTACCCGAAAGCAATGATTCACCTTCCATGTGTCAATAATCCGATGGATCTACAGGAATTTTTGTCCCCTCTTCCGATCTATATAAGGGAGGGTAAGGCTCATTTGTGGGAATCAGCATTTGAAGTTTTATTTTTGCATTTGTGTGTGTTTGAGTCTGAGTTCGAGCTCCCTGCTCTGCATCTGCGCGAAGTTTCGCGATCTGCTTGCATCACGGAGAACTGACTCACAATCCTTAGGAGAACTGAGAAGCCTACGTGTCTATGTGCTCGGCATAGGCAAGAACCTAAAGTGGCCAGTTCTATAGATTGAATCTGTATATTTATGTTTGTGTGTTTTATGCTCTGAGACAGAGTCTGCAAATTGGCCAGGAAGCCTCCAGTATTGCTCGCTCACTCGTTGAGTAGCATAAGCCCGGTAAATTCCATTGCAGTCAATCTCTGATAAAGACATCTGAGTCCATAAGTCTGTAATCTGATTGTAAGATCATTTGAAGAAAGCAATAAAGAGAGAATGCTTTGTGTTCCGCATCATTAATTACTGTTACTCTGTGCATTTTATTGTCTGCTAAGACATTGTTTATCTTTCTCATACTCTTGAAAGTTCGCTAGAAGTTCGCCAGAGGTTCGCCAAACCACTGAGGGACGCCAAGGCTATAAAAGGCGAGGGAAGCCGCAGAGAAAGGCCGCTAGTTGCGTGAATGTAGGATTAGGTTCGTGTATGGGTTCATCGCTGGGTTCACATAAAGAAGTTTTGAGAAGATAGAGGAGAAACTTAGCAAGGCCAAGTCCGTCTGTGAACGGCAAGCAAGCTTGTGAGAAGCCCCTACTAGAATCTAAAAAGGGTCTTGGCAAGAAATATAGACCTCATCATACCAATCAACCCTCTTCAAGCACTCAAGTCAAAGTTGAACCTCGTTGTGCTCACTGTCATTCTTCCTTTCACAAAACAGCATATTTCCATAATCGTTCTCAGCCTCTCACGATTCAACAGCATGCTGAAGAATCCCCTGCTGAGTCTTCTTCTGAATCTTCTGTTTCCTCTTCTGATGAAGAAGTCCATGTCTATTGTCAATGTTCTGATTCGGATAACTGTCATTATTCTGACTCCGACTCAAATTACTCTTTTGATGACTCTCTTCCAAAAGAAACTTCTGGTAAATTGAAAATCCTCATGGCCTAGACTGATGAAGATGAAATGAAAATATTTGCTCAAATCCGTGCCATGGAGGAAGGAGCTCTCAAAGCTTCATTAATCAAAGATTTTATGCAGAATGGTACTGATTCTACCAGTAGTTCTTCCAGTAGGAAGCCTAATTTTGTTGATGCTTCTTACGACTGTAATACCAAATCATATCTCCAGCATAATTCTAGCAAAGTCCGCGCACTCACTTTGGGGGAGGTGAGTAGGGAGATACACAACATGAAATTAGAAATCTCTGCCCTGAAACACCAAGTTTCACAATTAGAAAAGGCTAAACAAGAGCACAAGCCTTCTACATCTGTTTCAGGCAGACATATAAATTACACTCTGCACTCTGCCCCAAAACATGAAGTTGAGATTGCTGAAGGCAAATTTGATGAAACAGTTGGGTTTAGAGAAATGCAGATCTTGGCTGTACAGTACCAGCAGCACCACATCAAAGTCAACATTTGTGTGGCTAGCAGGGTATACAATGTTACTGCACTAATTGATTCTGGTGCAGATGTCAATATTCTTTCCAATTAAATAGTCCCTTCAAGATATTGGGTTTCTACTCCGAAAAAAGTCACAGGGCTTGGAAAGAAACAATTAGAGTTTGAAGTTTATAAAGATGTTGTTTGTTTTGATGCCCATTGTGTAAAGCTTTCATTTGCAGCTGCAGACATTCCAGTAGATTGCATTTTGGGAAATGTATTCTTAGTAGCTATTGAGCCCCATGGTTCGTTTAGATTTCCTGACAAATCTACAGGATATTTCATTACAGTTTCAACATCAGATGGTCAGGGCAAAAGGATTGAAATTCCTTATATTTCTAAACCTAGAGTTTCAACCATGGTCCAAGCTATGCAGGAACTTCAGAAAGCAGAAAAACGTCTGGACGAACTCAAAGATCACAAGAGCATGATCAGAATAGAAGACCAGCTGAGTTCTCCAAAAGTTCAGAAGCAAATCTCTGAACTTCAGAAGGAATTTGAAAACACATGTTTCTCAGAAGAACCTAATGCTTTCTGGCATCGCAAGCAACATTGTGTATAACTGCCCTACAAGGAAGGATATACGGGAAAACCTTGTAAATCCAAAGTCATTCCAATGTCAGTAGAATATAGAAGGCTTTGTCAACAAGAAATAAATGAGCTTCTTCAAAGAAAGCTGATAAGGGAGTCAAGCAGTCCATGGAACTGCTATGGCTTCTATGTCAACAAGAGAAGTGAATAGATTAGAGGTATTCCTAGACTTGTTATAAATTACAAACCTCTAAATTTTGTTCTTGCAGATGATACATATCCTATTCCACACAAAGGAGATCTGCTGAGTAGGATATCTGGAGCCAAAGTATTTTCGAAGTTTGATCTAAAGTCTGGTTTCTGGCAAGTAGTAATTGTTGAGCATGATAAGTGGAAAACTGCATTCATCATCCCTGCAGGGCATTACGAATGGAATGTGATGCCATTCGGGTTGAAGCATGCACCTTCTAAATTCGAGAAGGTAATGGATTCTATATTCAGACCTTATGATGAATGGCTACTTGCTTATATTGATGATCTCCTAATATTTTCAAAGAATCTTCAGGACCATTTTAGACATCTTAGAATATTCATGAAATTGGTCCAGAAAAACGGTTTGGTCTTAAGTAAGAAAAATATGGAATTGTGTAAGACCAAAATCAAGTTTTTAGGGCACACAATAGAGAATGGGTAGATTCATTTACAAAGTCATGCACTTGAGTTTGCAGACAAGTTTCCTAATGTCATATTGGATAAAACTCAATTGCAGAGGTTTTTGGGTTGTTTGAACTATGTAAGCAATTTCTATCCTTCATGTGCCATTGACAGGTCTCTTCTCAACCAGAGACTCAGAAAGAATCCAAAACCTTAGATGTAGGCACATACTCAGGCAGTAAAAGAAATAAAAGCCAAGGTTTGTAATCTCCCTATTCTTTATGTTGCTAATGATGCTACATATAAGATTGTTGAAACAGATGCCAGCAATATTGGTTGGGGAGGTGTGCTTAAGCAAAGACCAAGTGAAGAAAGCCAGAAGAGCGAGGAACAGGTTGTATAGTTCGTATCTGGAGTATGGAGTAAAGCACAAAAGAATTACTCCATGATAGAAAAAGAGGTTAAAGCTGCATGGAACTGTATCAGTAAGTTTTCTATCCACTTGGCTAATAAGAATTTCCTACTAAGAACTGATGCAAAAGCTCTGGCGAAAGTAATCTCCAGGACTATAAGGAACCCTGAAGATGCAAAGTTTGCAAGATGGCAGCCGCCATTTGCATACTTTAATTTCAAAGTTGAACATGTCAAGGGTACTGAAAATTGTTTGCCAGACTTTCTTATTAGAGAATTTATCCAAGAAAAAGTTGTCCAGCAACAAGAAAAAGATGATGATCCAGAAGACGAGGAACATGTAATGGTCATCATTACGGAATGGGACCAAGCTCATCAACAAGAAACCCTCAGATCTATTTCATATGATGAGTCATGGCCGGTCTACCAAGAAAAATGGAGGCCCACATGGCAGCTCCGTAACGCCAAAGTGCTTGATGAAAATCTTTAGAATCACAATGATATCGAGCACTTTGTACGAGAAAGAAGAGTGTACCCCAAAGGAAGTAAATGGATACATGATATGGTGTACTCTTCAAGTATGATAGCTTCATATGAAGCTGAGAGAGCAATATCAGAAGATTTTTGCGACATCTACGTCATATGTACTGGTGGAGGAGATGGAACAAGAATCTACTATAAGACATTCCATATTAATAGGACATGGAAACCTGGCCAGCATACAGGAGGCAGATTTCAAAAATGGCCAGGTAATGATGCAAAATTGATTTTTCCTGACACCGTGTATGATTTTGCAGGGTATAAAGACATATGGTGGAAGTTACTAAACAAAGATGGAAAAAACGAAAAACATTACACCAAGCTGAAGCTTACCAGCACATGGCTAAACTCAAGAGAACCAGCATCACCTTGGCTGGAGAATTGGTGGCATGACTATGGTGTAAGCCCCTTTAGCATGGATCCATATTACTATGAGGCCTATTTTCATGGACAATGTACTTCTTGCCTTGAGAGTCTTGTAGGAGAATGTTTTCATTATCCATGTGCAACAGTTGGAGAAATAGGAAAATTAGAATATAAAATGAGAAATCCCATTCTAAAGTCCTATATGAAAATGCACCATAAATGGTTAGTAATGACCAAGATAAAACATCAGATCATCCTGAATAAGCCCATGATCGTCCGTCGCATCTACACAAAATCTTGGGATGATGAAATCTATGGGAAATTAAGATTCCCTGACATTCAAATCTTGGATCTGCCTGCAGCAGCCAGTACAAGTGGTTCATGGGAGCCCCACTAAAACAATATCTTTCCCTGTGTAATTGATACCAAGTCACAGGTCTATAGTGACAGAGCTTTTTCCTAGGGATTTTCATCTGTTCGAAAAGTATCCTCTTTGTAAATAATTATTCTATTTCCTCTTGGGCCTTGTACCGAAAGGTATCCACTGTGTAATAATCACACACCTTCACATGAGTCTGACGGAAGGATCGAATCTCTGGGCGGATGTCACTTCGGTGTTACCCGAAAGCAATGATCCATCTTCCATGTGTCAATAATCCGATGGTGTTACCCGAAGGCCGCTAGTTGCGTGAATGTGGGAGTAGGTTCGTGTATGGGTTCATCGCTGGGTTCACATAAAGAAGTTTTGAGAAGATAGAGGAGAAACTTAGCAAGGCCAAGTCCGTCTATGAACAGCAAGCAAGCTTGTGAGAAGCCCCTGCTAGAAATTGGTATCAGAGTCAGTAATCAGTGTTCATTCTGGTTCGAGAAAAAGGTTGGTACTTAATTACTCTCTCTTCATAAACGAATATTGAAATGGACTCCTCAATGAACAAATCAGTTTCATTCAGAGAATTAGAAGAAAATGATAGGGCCGAACAAGACCCTCTCAGAGATATGTTTACATCATCGTCTAGTAGAGTTTTAACTCAGTCAGATTTGTTGTATGAAGAAGCTGAACCCCAAGCCAAATGGGTTCTGCCAAAAATATCCGCATTTGAAGTCTATGCAGATCTGGGAATGTGGCATCTTAAAGCTGCCACCAGAATAACAATAAAAGAGTCCATTAGTTCCATAGAAGAAAATTTTGAAGTTGTACAGTCTATTCCTTTGTTAGATCCGAAGAAACTCCAAGTAGAAGCATAGAAATTGGGCATAAAATTCCTACACCTAGGATGCATACGAGTGGGAATCCATTATATGACTCATGCGGGTTTAAATACCTTTGTGCTAGCCACTGTCAGGGATTTAACCCACAATAAGTATACTGATTCCCTAATAGGAGGAATTGTTGCACCCCTGTCAAATGGCCCAGTCTGGTTTGACTGTTACCCCAACTTCTCGGTGTACGTCTATGATGAGACCCTGGCTGATATCCTACAACTTCAAATCCGAACCTCTGGATTTGATATGAAGAGAAAAAGAAATAATATCTCCATCCAAACCAGAGGGTGTTTCCGTCATACCACCACTCTTTTTCCTGCAGTCCTCCATGCCCCAAGCAGAGATTCAAAGACCAATGTTATAGTCATGACAGATCCCAAGAACCAAAAGGTTGAGCACCAGGCTATCAAATGTGAAGATTTGTCTTTTCCTGAAAGCTTGGTAGTGCCAAATCCTAAGCCCATCTCTGCTCAGAAAATAACTTCTGCAAATATTACTGAAGATCAATCCACAGTCACTCTGTCATTTCCCAGAAGATCCACAATAGACAGGCGTAGGATTGAAGCTGAATGTAAAAATTCATCCATGTATATACCATCTAGTTTATCAGATACTGCATGTTCTAGTGTTGTAAATTCTTGTCATCATGTTGCTCTTTTTGAGTTTGCACAGTTAGTTAATTTTCAACCATTATCAATTGCTTGTCCTCAATGCCAACAACAAGTAAATTTGAGTCAGATTGCCTACATGTTCATTCATAAGAATCATAATTTTAGGACTGGTGAAGCACCTCCGTCCACTTCCACCAACCCATGTCCTAATCCTAAATGTTCTGACATTCCATTTCCCCATGAAGATGAACATATTCTTATGATGCATCTAGTTCCTACACTAGAGAATGAAGATCCAAGGCTGACATCTATTTTCACAAATATGAGGCCTGCAAATAGCCCCAAGTATGGACTTGGCTATATAGAACAAACAGACAAACTGATCCTTGATTGCATATTTAAGGATCTGCTAGTTGATGTTAAAAAACCATCAGTCCCTGAGATCCATAAGTTTTATACATTAATGGATGGATGTCCCAAACACCAGATCCCTGCTGCATGGATGAAGCAGATGTTGAATTGGGATTTGTATACCCATCCTAAGGCTGATGAGTTTGGGCTTGCATTTCCCATTGAATAAAAGAGAAAAATGGCAGATGAATGGAAAGCATACATGGAAGAAAACCATGTCTGGATTTCATTTTATTCTTGGAAACAAAGAATGGAATCAGAAGTTGTTTTGATGAGATTTGTTGTATGAAGAAGCTGAACCCCAAGCCAAATGGGTTCTGCCAAAAATATTTGCATCTGAAGTCTATGCAGTTCTCGGAATGTGGCATCTCAAAGATGCCACCAGAATAACAATAAAAGAGTCCATTAGTTCCATAGAAGAAAATTCTGAAGTTGTACAGTCTATTCCTTTGTTAGATCTGAAGAAACTCCAAGCATAAGCACAGAAATTGGGCACAAAATTCCTACACCTAGGATGCATACGAGTGAGAATCCATTCTATGACTCATGCGGGTTTAAATACCTTTGTGCTAGCCACTGTCAGGGATTTAACCCACAATAAGTATATTGATTCCCTAATAGGAGGAATTTTTGATGCCCCAAGCAAAGATTCAAAGACCAGTGTTATAGTCATGACAGATCCCAAGAACCAAAAGGTTGAGCACCAGGCTATCAAATGGGAAGATCTGTCTTTTCCTGAAAGCTGGGTAGTGCAAAATCCTAAGCCCATCTCTGCTCAGAAAATAACTTCTGAAAATATTACTGAAGATCAATCCACAGCCACTCTGTCATTTCCCAGAAGATCCACAATAGACAGGCGTAGGATTGAAGCCGAATGTAAAAAGTCATCCATGTATATATCATCTAGTTTAACAGATACTGCATGTTCTAGTGTTGTAAATTCTTGTCATCATGTTGCTCTTTTTGAGTTTGCACAGTTAGTTAATTTTCAACCATTATCAGTTGCTTGTCCTCAATGCCAACAACAAGTAAATTTGAGTCAGATTGCCTACATGGTAATTCATAAGAATCATAATTTTAGGACTGGTGAAGCACCTCTGTCCACTTCCACCAACCCATCTCCTAATCCTAAATGTTCTGACATTCCATTTCCCCATGAAGATGAACATATTATTATGATGCATCTAGTTCCTACACTAGAGAATGAAGATCCAAGGCTGACATCTATTTTCACGAATATGAGGCCTGCAAATAGCCCCAAGTATGGAATTAGCTATATAGAACAAACAGACAAACTGATCCCTGATTTCAGATTTAAGGATCTGCCAGTTGATGTTAAAAAACCATCAGTCCGTGAGATCCATAAGTTTTATACTTTAATGGATGGATGTCCCAAACACCAGATCCCTACTGCATGGATGAAGTAGATGTTGAATTGGGATTTGTATACCCATCCTAAGGCTGACGAGTTTGGGCTTGTATTTCCCGTTGAAGAAAAGAGAAAAATGGCAGATGAATGGAAAGCATACATGGAAGAAAACCATGTCTGGATTTCATTTTATTCTTGGAAACCAAGAATGGAATTAGAAGTTGTTTTGATGGCTGATTCCACATCTTATTCTTCACATTCTTGGACAGCCCCAGATGGCAGAAAAATTGAGACCTCTACTTCTTATCCTCCCTTCAAAATTATTGTCCTAGGTGAAGGACATAATTCAGCAAATGCTTATCCTTTAGTACATAAGGATCCTGCAACAGTAGGTGTTGAGGGTAGAGTTCAGAAATTCAGTGAGCAAATAAACTGGACTAACACTGCTCTCACTAGACTAGAGAAAAATGTTGCAAAAACTGCCTTGGTCAAGGATCAGATGGATAGTATTCAAGTTTCTGTAAAAGATGTACATAGTGCTTTGAATTCTGTAAGATATGATAATTCTATTCTTAAAGGTTATTCCCAAGAATCCTTTAAGAAGATTGATGAAGTAGATAATTGTATAATAGAGCAGTCTATCTCTACTCGGCATCTTATTTCAAATCTGTCCGACAAATTTGACAGATTAAATCTGAAAAGGACTGATAAGCCAATACCAACTTCATTTTTTACCAAGGGAAAAAGTATTCACACTCATGAACTTAGTGGTAACCCAATCTCTAAGTTCCCTCAACTTTTCCCTAAAGAAGTTGAAAACCTATCACAACAGTCTGAGTCAAAACCGGAGGAGAAATCTGAAAGATTCACTATAGCATCTCTCCATGAAGAATCTGACACAGAGAAACAAGCTTTCCCCATCTATGAGCCACTTGAGCCACAGTTCACAAGACATGCTGCCCTTGATCTGTATGGAGCTGGTAAAGTCCCAGCTAGAGATAATTTTTATGAAGGTAGTCATAAAGAGTGTAATATAGAAAATTTGTCTACTGCTCAGATCAGGAAAATGCTTGATATGATGATTACAGAGTATAAGCTCATGTGTGTTGCAGGAAAGACCGAAGTAGAAGCCTGTAAAACATTGATTCAGTGTTTCACTGGAACACTGGCAAGATGGTGGGAACTTGAATCTTCTCCTGCAATGATTGCAAAAATGGAGCAGGAAGTTTTGAAAGATGAAGCAGGAGATGTCATGTTTAATTCAGATGGCACCTCACAGAATAATATGATTGGTGCACTCACTGCACTAATTCAGGAACACTTTTGTGGTGCAGACTTTGCACTGTCAAATAAAAATGAAATGGTTCTAATGAATCTGAAGTGCAGGAATATCAATTAGTATGAAGACTTCCATAGAGATTGGATACAAAGGATATTTTTGGTTAAAGAACCATAGAACATTCTGTGGAAGCAAGTATATCTTACAGCTCTACCATCAAAACTGGTAGACATTTTAAAACTACAAGAAGCATTCCCCTTGCCACTTGAAGTATATCTTTGGGGAGATATCTATGCTATCATCACTAAGGTGTTGATAATGTTATGTACCAGCTCCAAAATGACTAAGTCTATAGACAAGTTAAATAGACTACCTGGTACTAAATCTTTCTGCAATAGATATGCTATAACTATTGATGATCCCCTGGTTACTCGAAGGAAGACAAAAAGGCATGCAAAGAAGGCTCAAAGGAGGAGCAGAGCCTCTACATACAGATTGAGCTTAGGTGAAAGAAGAGAGCTCAAATCATCAAAAAGAAGACAGCCAAAAGGAAGAAAGGGTTATTATCGTTCTAATCCCAAGACTCATTATTATCAACATCATGACATTCGTCCTAAAGATGTAAAAATTTACCGAATGAATGAAGTTGTCTGTTGGTTATGTGGTCAACCTGGTCATACCTCTAATATGTGTCCAACTGCCTTAGAATCTAAAAAGGGTCTTGGAAAGAAATCTAGACCTCATCATACCAATCAACCCTCTTCAAGCACTCAAGTCAAAGTTGAATCTCGCTATGCTCACTGTCATTCTTCCTTTCACGAAACAGCAGATTGCCATAATCGTTCTTAGCCTCTCACGATTCAACAACATGCTGAAGAATCCCCTGCTGAGTCTTCTTATGAATCTTCTGTTTCCTCTTCTGATGAAGAAGTCCATGTCTAATGTCAATTTTCTAATTCGGATAACTGTCATTGTTTTGACTCCGACTCAGATTACTCTTCTGATGACTCTCTTCCAAAAGAAACTTCTGGTAAATTGAAAATCCTCATGGCCCAGACTGATGAAGATGAAATGAAAATATTTGCTCAAATCTGTGCCATGGAGGAAGGAGCTCTCAAAGCTGCATTAGTCAAAGATTTTATGCAGCATGGTACTGATTCTACCAGTAGTTATTCCAGTAAGAAGCCTAATTTTGTTGATTCTTCTTACGACCATAATACCAAATCATATCTCCAACATAATTCTAGCAAAGTTCGCGCACTCACTTTGGGGGAGGTGAGTAGGGAGATACACAACATGAAATCAGAAATCTCTGCCCTGAAACACCAAGTTTCACAATTAGAAAAGGCTAAACAAGAGCACAAGCCTTCTGCATCTGTTTCAGGCAGACATATAAATTACACTCTGCACTCTGCCCCAAAACATGAAGTTGAGATTGGTGAAGGAAAATTTGATGAAACAGTTGGGTTTAGAGAAATGAAGATCTTGGATGTACAATACCAGCAGCACCACATCAAAGTCAACATTTGTGTGGCTGGCAGGGTATACAATGTTATTGCACTAATTGATTCTGGTGCAGATGTCAATATTCTTTTCAAGAAAATAGTCCCTTCAAGATATTGGGTTTCTGCTCCCAAAAAAGTCACAGGGCTTGGAAAGAAACAATTAGAGTTTGAAGTTTCTAAAGCTGTTGTTTGTTTTGATTCCCATTGTGTAAAGCTTTCATTTGCAGTTGTAGACATTCCAGTAGATTGCATTTTGGGAAATGTATTCTTAGCAGCTGTTGAGCCCCATGGTTCGTTTAGATTTCCTGACAAATCTACAGGATATTTCATTACAGTTTCAACATTAGATGGTCAGAGAAAAAGGATTGAAATTCCCTATATTTCTAAACATAGAGTTTCAACCATGGTCCAAGCTATGCAGGAACTTCAGAAAGAAGAAAAAAGTCTGGACGAACTCAAAGATCACAAGAGCATGATCAAAATAGAAGACCAGCTGAGTTCTCCAAAAGTTCAGAAGCAAATCTCTGAACTTCATAAGGAATTTGAAAACACATGTTGCTCAGAAGAACCTAATGCTTTATGGCATCGCAAGAAACATTGTGTAGAATTTCCCTACAAAAAAGGATATACGGGCAAACCCTGTAAATCCAGAGCCATTCCAATTTCAGTAGAATACAGAAGGCTCTGTCAACAAGAAATAAATCAGCTTCTTCAAAGAAAGTTGATAAGGGAGTCAAGCAGTCCATGGAATTGCTATGGCTTCTATGTCAACAAGAGAAGTGAATAGATTAGAGGTATTCCTAGACTTGTTATAAGTTACAAACCTTTAAATTTTGTTCTTGCAGATGATACATATCCTATTCTGCACAAAGGAGATCTGCTGAGTAGGATATCTGGAGCCAAAGTATTTTCGAAGTTTGATCTAAAGTCTGGTTTCTGGCAAGTAGCAATTACTGAGCATGATAAGTGGAAAACTGCATTCAGCATCCCTACAGGGCATTACGAATGGAATGTGATGCCATTCGGGCTGAAGCATGCACCTTATAAATTTCAGAAGGTAATGGATTTTATATTCAGACCTTATGATGAATGGTTGCTTGCTTATATTGATGATCTCCTAATATTTTCAAAGAATCTTCAGGACCATTTTAGACATCTTAGAATATCCATGAAATTGGTCCAGAAAAATGGTTTGGTCTTAAGTAAGAAAAAGATGGAAATGTGTGAGACCAAAATCAAGTTTTTAGGGCACACAATAGAGAATGGGCAGATTGCTTTAAAAATTCATGCACTCGAGTTTGCAGACAAGTTTCCTAACGTCATATTGGATAAAACTCAATTGCAGAGGTTTTTGGGTTGTTTGAACTATGTAAGAAATTTCTATCCTTCATGTGCCATTGACAGGTCTCTACTAAACTAGAGACTCAGAAAGAATTTGAAACCTTGGATGCAGGCACATACTCAGGCAGTAAAAGAAATAAAAGCCAAGGTTCGTAATCTCCCTATTCTTTATGTTGCTAATGATGCTGCATATAAGATTGTTGAAACAGATGCCAACAATATTGGTTGGGGAGGTTTGCTTAAGGAAATACCAAGTGAAGAAAGCCAGAAGAGCGAAGAAAAGGCTGTATAGTTCGTATCTGGAGTATGGAGTAAAGCAAAAAGGAATTACTCCACGATAGAAAAAGAGGTTAAAGCTGCATGGAACTGTATCAGTAAGTTTTCTATCCACTTGGCTAATAAGAATTTCCTACTAAGAACTGATGCAAAAGCTATGGTGAAAGTAATCTCCAAGACTATAAGGAACCCTAAAGATGCAAAGTTTGCAAGATGGCAGGAGCTATTTGCATACTTTACTTTCAAAGTTGAACATGTCAAGGGTACTGAAAATTGTCTGCCAGACTTTCTTAGTACATAATTTATCCAAGAAAAAGTTGTCCAACAACAAGAAAAAGATGATGATCCAGAAGACGAGGAACATGTAATGGTCATCATTACGGAATGGGACCAAGCTCATCAACAAGAAACCCTCAGATCTATGATGAGTCATGGCTGGTCTACCAAGAAAAATGGAGGCCCACATGGCAGCTCCGTAACACCAAAGTGCTTGATACAAATCTTCAGAATCACAATGATATGCAGCACTTTGTACCAGAAAGAAGAGTGTACACCAAAGGATGTAAATGGATACATGATATGGTGTACTCTTCAAGTATGATAGCTTCATATGAAGCTAAGAGAGCACTATCAGAAGATTTTTGTGACATCTCCGTCATATGTACCGGTGGAGGAGACAGAACAAGAATTTACTATAAGACATTCCATATTAACAGGACACGGAATCCTGGCTAGCATACAGGAGGCAGATTTCAAACATGGCCAGGTAATGATGCAAAATTTATTTTTCCTGACACGGTGTATAATTTTGCAGGGTATAAAGACTTATGGTGGAAGTTACTAAACAAATATGGAAAAGACGAAACACATTACACCAAGCTGAATTTTACCAGCACATGGCTAAACTCAAGAGAACCAGCATCACCTTGGCTGGAGAATTGGTGGCATGACTATGGTGTAAGCCCCTTTAGCATGGATCCATATTACTATGAGGCCTATTTTTATGGACAATGTACTTCTTTCCTCGAGAGTCCTGTAGGAGAATGTTTTCATTATCCATGTGCAACAGTTGGAGAAATAGGAAAATTAGAATATAAAATAAGAAATCCCATTCTAAAGTCCTATATGCAAATGCACCATCAATGGTTATTAATGACCAAGATAAAACATCAGATCATCCTGAATAAGCCCATGATCGTCCGTCGCATCTACACAAAAGCTTGGGATGATGAAATCTATGGGAAATTAAGATTCCCTGACATTCAAATCTTGGATCCGCCTGTAGCAGCCAGTACAAGTGGTTCACGGGAGCCCCACTAAAACAAAATCTTTCCCTGTGTAATTGATACCTAGTCACAGGTCTACAGTTATAGAGCTTTTTCCGAGCGATTTTCATCTGTCCGAAAAGTATCCTCTCTGTAAATAATTATTCTGTTTCCTCGTGGGCCTTGTACCGAAAGGTATCCACTGTGTAATAATCACACACCTTCACATGAGTCTGTCGGAAGGATTGAATTTATGCGCGGATGTCACTTCGATGTTACCCAAAAGCAATGATCCACCTTCCATGTTTCAATAATCTGATGGATCTACAGGAATTTTTGTCCCCTCTTCCAATCTATATAAGGGAGGGTAAGGCTCATTTGTGGGGATCTGCATTTGGAGTTTTAATTTTGCATTTGTGTGTGCTTGAGTCTAAGTTCGAGCTCCCTACTCTGCATCTACGCGAAGTTTCGCGATCTTCTTGCATCGCGGAGAACTGACTCACAATCCTTAGGAGAACTGAGAAGCCTGCGTGTCTATGTGCTCGGCATAGGCAATAACCTAAAGTGGCCAATTCTATAGATTGAATCTGTATATTTATGTTTGTGTGTTTTATGCTCTAAGACAGAGTCTGCAAATTGGCCAGGAAGCCTCCGGTATCGCTCGCTCACTCGTTGAGTAGCATAAGCCTGGTAAATGCCATTGCAGTCAATCTCTGATAAAGACTTCTAAGTCCATAAGTCTGTAATCTGATTGTAAGATCATTTGAAGAAATCAATAAAGAGAGAATGTTTTGTGCTCCGCATCATTAAGTATTGTTACTCTGTGCATTTTATTGTCTGTTAAGACACTGTTTATCTTTCTCATACTCTTGAAAGTTCGCTAGAAGTTCGCCAGAGGTTTTCCAAACCACTAAGGGACGCCAAGGCTGTAAAAGGCAAGGGAAGCCACAGAGAAAGGCTGCTAGTTGCGTGAATGTGGGAGTAGGTTCGTATATGGGTTCATCGCTGGGTTCACATAAAGAAGTCCTCTGGCTTAGTTAGAAAGCAATGGATCCATTGGTTTTGTCAAGATTGTGTGAAAGGTGGTTTCAAAGTCCATCTATAAATTTCAATTTAATGTTGGGAGATAAGATATTGAAAAATACTTTATATTTTATTTTAAATGTTAATTAAATTATGTTTTTTTTTTTTAAATAAGAAGTAAGATGTCTCGAACGGAAGAAGTTTTTAATAGTGAACTATTGTAGGGCTATGTGAAATTAGGTTGATTTTGGATGTTCCATTTTATTTTTTAAAATTTTCGTGCAATTTAATCTTTTAAATTTAATAAAGATTATATGAACCAAATTATTTTTAATTAAAATAATATCTATTTTATTAAAAATATATTAAAAAAATATTCATTTTTTCTGAGTCATAGAATTTAAACTAAAAAAGAAATGAGATTAAATTTATATGTCGGAATATATAAAATAAACAAACATCAATTTATTTGATCTTTAAATTAAAAAAATATAGAATTTATTTGATCTTTGATAAAAAAATTATATTAAAAAAAAATGTTATTTTATTAAAAATATATACGTTTATATTTTTTATTTTTTATTATAATTTTTATATTTTAGTTAATATTATATTTAATTATTATTAATTTTATTTTTTAAATATTATTTAGAAACATTTATATTAATAGATGTGGATGTGTTTTTTTAAATATAAATTTTAAAATTTTAATTTAATTGTTATTTTAATAATAAAAGGAGTTGTTTAGGGAGGCAGAGGAATTGCTGCGAGTGTTAAAATTGGCCAGAAATTATGGTGGAAATGGATTCAGCAGCATCAAAAATCTCCACCCAAAATATTGAAGTTCGATAGATATAACCTGAATTTTCAAAAATCCCTGCGAAATTTTCTTAAAATCTTACCTGAATTTCCATGATTTTCAGAGGAAAAAAAGTAGTCTAGTTAAGCTATGGCATAATAAAATGTAATTTCTAAATAATATTTTAAAATATTCAAATAAATTGTTTTTGGAGCATATAATATTCCTATACCATTTTATGATATTATAATAAAAACTACTTACAAATAAAACATTTCCAAAATCAAGAAGTGACGAATTTTAAAAATTTTCATCATTAAATGGGGATAAATATTGTAGTCAATTAGTATCGAGTAGTCTATAGTGCGACTTTTTGAAAGCTTTTATAGTAGTTTTTTTCAATATTTCAATAGAAGTATTTTGGGGGTTTTTAGGTGTTGAATCCATATATATATTAAAAAAACTAATTTATATAACAAAAATCAAGATTTTATCTAAATTTTTTTCACCAAACTCTTTTACTCGAAACTCCAAAAAATCACACTAAAAACAACTCCAATTAATATTGCAAGGCCTAGAATCGAAGAAACTGCGCGTTATAAATAACAGTACTGTGATCCGTTTGGGCATTGGTCACCGCAAACTCTAAATCGTTAATATCAACGTATACTCTGGCAATTCCCTCAAGCACTGGGCGCTAGCAATATACAAAGAAACAAGGGTTTTTTTGCATGTTCTCGGCTTTAGCCAGGATGTCCACAAAGAGTTCAACCCATTCCACCACATTATCAGGCGAGACAGAGAAACCCTTTTTAAGCCTCACCAGCAATAAAGAGTCGCATTATGCTCTACCATGCATTCTATATTAAAAAAGTAATGATCCACTTGCACGTGTAAAAATAAAGAAGGAAGGTAAATGTGCTTGCAGTGTCTAATTAATATTTCAGGAATTCTAATTTTATTAATACACTGGGTAGTAATTTTTGTGTTGTGGTATTTATTTAAATTTAAGGATGGGCATATATTGTTTCACTATAACTTCAAAAATATTGATAGCTTATCAATTTATTTTTCAAGCATGAAAATATATCTGGTTTATATTATGTACCAGAGCAGAACTATATAGCAAAAACTTCCATATAATATATCTTTTGTTCTTAGACACAATTTGTGAACATACCTACGATACAAAACCTTACAAATGGTTAATACAAATCTCCAAAACAAAAGTATGCAATACCATGTTATTTTTAGTCATTCTAAACCGTGTTCAGGTAAAAATGTAAACAAAGACTGGGACAGTGCTTTCCAGTCATCAAAAACAAAAGCCATAACTTAAAACAGTCCCTTCGAAATCTCTTATATTACAAAGATCAGAATTAAAAAATAAGAGGGTAAAGTGTTCGAAAGATAACAAAAATCAGGATAATTCCACCCTTCTGGTCCGTCATATAAAACAAAAATAACAGGGCAACATTAAGAAGTAAAAAAATAGTAATTATACTAAGTTGATCACTCCCTCTACACCAGTTCCATGTGCATTTATGAATTAGTAATTTATATACTCAAAGGTGCCCTCCAAACCTCTTTTTCATAAACGATCAGCTTCCTCATTTTTCTCCCTGTACACATGGAAAAACGATATGAAAGAAAAATTATTTTTCAAAACATGGATGCGCTCGATCCAATGAGTGACCAAACCAGGATTTAGATTGGATTTTTTGTTCATATGATCAATGAGGATCTTTGAATCCCCAAAAACCCATAATATGTCCACAAAAAGATGAGATGCCACCCATAAGAGTCCCCATAAAGCTATGCATTTCACCCTCGTATTTGAACCATAACCACCATTCAAATAGAATTTATAATGACATGAGGGTGTTAGCATAAGTCATACCCCGCATCCACAGATTGAGTTTTGCGCAACTCCATCAAAATATCCAGCTGGGAAATGAACTTCATGTGGTCTCAGTCTTGTTGATAAGTCCATGGATATCTTCTATTGTGACTTATGTCTCTCCCAATAAATATAGATTTGTTGAGTCATCCTTTCTGGAGAGCATGATCTACCTTCAAATTTTTTTTTGTTTCTGTTACACCTAATGACCCAATGAAACAGAATAGGAATAGCATGAAAAACTTTTCCTCTTATGAACCACTATTCAATACATTCCATAGTATTTGAAAGAACAGGTATAGTAAAATACCAAATTTTACACAGCAGATCAAGAGTTTTCTTGGCAAAACAACAATGATAAATGAGATGAACATTATCTTCGTTTTCTATGCCGCATAAAATACAGTAACTCGGACCCTCCCATCCCTTTCTTTGTAAATTTCTCCAATTCATATTCTTATCTCTCCACACTAACCAGAGAAATATAATCATTTTAATTTGTACATTTACCTTCCAGATTACCTTAAACTAAAAATCAGCTCCATGGTTTAATTTTGAGTCCATAAGTGCCATATAAATTTATTTTACTTGCAGCCCATTCACAGCAGTTTTATCCCTCCATATTAGTCTGTCGCCCTCCCTGTTTCTACATAGGCCCATATGTCTAAAGACATTCTTTAGATTATTCCATGCCTCTTCCAGTTTTGAATTCAGTCCAATACCCCTATAATTTTCCAGATTGGAGTCTTATTTTCCCATCCATCGATGATCTGATTAATGTAAAAAATGCCACCTTGATTAAGACACTATACCAGGTCCCCGTTTGTATGATTATGAGCATCATTTCCCAGCATATAACTACTTCTAATTAAAATCTTTCCTCCATCACCGAAAAACCAGTTCAGATTTTCTATAAAAAAAGGTCATATACAACCGAAACCCCTCAATATGTTTGATTGTTTTCTGTGCGAGCTCCACCCTGTGATGAATAATTCTGCCATATTTTCTTGGCCTAGATATTTTTCCTGTATAATCTCCTGCCATTTGCCATTGAAATTAAGGCATCTCCACATAGATTTTGAAAGGAGATATTTTCCAAATATTTCCATATCCATAATTCCCCAATCTCTTTCTTCTTTCAGAATAGAAATTGAATCCCACCCTGCTAAATGTATGCATCTCTTGTCAACCCCTCCTCCCAAAATAAGACACGCCACGATCTTCTTAATATCTTTTAAAATCCAGGGAGGCAAAATGTATAAGTGTGCCCAGTATATCGACAATTGTTGGAAAACAGCTTGTGCTAGAATCAACATGCCACCTCTTGAAAGCCATTTAGCAGTCCATAGATTCAGATTCAATTTCTACCGACAGATAAATACAAAGAGTCTTCAATACCTATCTATTCATTGTAATGCGATTTTTTCTAACTCACCTCAGCAAAATATGCAGAAAATAACGCCTAGTTTCACATTTACAAGAAATTTCTGTAATACTTACCAGCAAAGCCTGTAATACAAACCAGATAACAATGTGTACATTTAATATATTATATTGTGTTCACTATAATAATGCTGCTTGTGGTCACTGTTTTGTATCAACATAGTACTGGACCAGCTTGATTAATAGGCTATAAATAGCTACTAAAAAAGTGATTATACAGTGGGATTAATGTATTATCAAATTGCGTAGTAAATTGTTGGCTTGGATAATATGCCAGGATTTTTTATTGTGGAGGATGTGAGTGAACCATGTTGAAAATGTAAATTCATCTGCAAAGTCTACATAGAGGACACACAGCTGCTTTTTATTTTGTGATCGAAGAGTTTCTGGCTACAGCCACTTTCTAAAATAGATACTCAGTCATTTTCAATTCTGTATTTCAAAACAGGGTTTGCATTTAAAAACAGAGCATTTCGTTTTATATACACAGGAAAGTTTTGAATGCGGGAGATTGTTCATTGTGTTTAAAGACTGGTGGTCCCCACGACCATAGACTAGTCAGTAAGACACGTGGATGTTTGTGATTGGAGCGGATTATTTTTGAGTGAGGCTGAGTGCACAAATTCTGGACCCAAAGATTTATTAAGGCGGATTTGATTTCGATTTCGCATTACAGTTTGGGCCCATACCCAAAACGAGTTGGTGGACACCATATGATTTTATGCGCTAGATTTAATAATCCATCGTATGCACAAAAGGTGATGTCAGCAGGGCAATTTTGTTACGCAAAATGTTCCATTACATTTTGGTTGATAGATTTTGAAGTCCGGGCAGAGGTTTGATAAGTTTTTTTTTGTAAAGGTTTTACGTTATAATGTTTTATGGTTTGTGTTTTATTATGTATTGTTATCGCGCGAACGAAAAGGTTTTAACTTTCGGAATTATATGTATTAACATATTGCATGTGCACAAATGTTAGGTGGGCCCGAAAGGGCAACATAAAGTTTTAGTTTATTATATAGTCTTTTTGTTTTTATGTTAGTGCTGCGACATATAAAAATAAAAATCCCGAAAAGGCTTAGTGTGGTTTTTACATTACACAGTAGTGTATTTTATAAAAGACAGATAGTGTATTTGTTTAAAACACAACAATGTAAAACAAAGTGTGTATTTTTTGTTTTAGATAGAGAGACAGAGAGTGTTTTTTTTGCGTGAGACAGAGTGAAGTTTTTGGAACTGCGTTTTGCAGTAGTCCAACTTGTAATCCCTCTAAGGAGGAAGTTTTTTGTAACAATGTTTTGTTTATGAAATATAAGTTTTTTTGCAAAGTGTTGAAACTCTATCCCTGAAGAAAATTTTTTATTTTCTCTGTGTTAAGAGGAGAGCATTATTCTCTCTATAGTTTGTTCTATAATTCTAAGAAATTCCAACATGGTATCAGAGATAGTCCAGGCTCTTTGAAGGTGTCAAATAAGCTGAATGAATATTTTTTGTTGTAGCAGCTTCTCCAGCAGAGTGAAGTTTCAGTCAAAAGAATTCAAGGTATTCTCAAGACAAATTTTTTTGTGTTATTATTGAAGACAGTCAGTTTTTTTTAAAAACACAGTTAGGTATTTAAAGCATAGTTAGAGTGCAAGTATGGCTGGAGCCAGCACTAGCATGAGTATTGGTAATGCTCAGCTCCCAAAATTTAATGGGATAAACTATGACTACTTGGTAATAACTATTAGAGCCATATTTGCTTCCTAAGACTTATGTGAACTTGTTGAGGATGGTTTTGAAGAGCCAGTAGATGAAAATGCGTTTAATGCCTTAACTCAGGCAGAGAAGGACTTGTTGAAGAGAAATAAGAATAAGGACTCTAAGGCCCTCTTCTATTTGTATCAAGCAGTTTATGAGAGTGTCTTTCCAAGGATAGCAGCAGCTAGGAGATCTAAAGAAGCATGGGAAACTCTCAATACAGCCTATCAAGGCATGGAGAAAGTGAAGACATTAAAAATACAATTGTTGAGGAGATATTTTGAGACTCTCTGCATGAAGGAGTCAAAAAAATTGACTCATTATTCACACATGTGATTGGAATGGTCACACATATAAGGTCTCATGGAGAGACTTTTGAAGAAAGAAGGATTGTGGAGAAACTATTGAGGAGCCTACCCTCAAAGTTTGATGTAATATTCACCACCATAGAAGAGACCAAGGATCTCTCAAACTTTTCAATTGATGAGCTTCATGCATCAATGATGACACATGAGCAGAGATTGGGTAGAAATGAAAACTCATCTCTGGAGCATGGCTTTAAGACCTAGATGTCCTTTGGAAGAGGAAGAGGTCAAGGCAGAGAAAACAAGGGAGGAAGAGGCAAAAACCAAAACAGAGGTGGAAGAAATATTCCAGCAAATGCTCAAGGAGGGGGCAACAATCCAAATCAGAACCAAGGCCAAGGCAGCAGCCAGCAAGGTGGACAGCAACATGCTCATGGACAAAGGTATGATAAATCCAATGTTCAATGTCATTATTGTAAAAAATATGGGCATTATGAAAATGAATGTAGGAAGAAGCAACATGATATGGGTAATAGACCTAGTGAAAATTTCACTAGAGAAAATATCAACCAAGATAAATTGTTTTTAGCTTGTAATATGGCTGAGGAAAAGAGTGAAGATTTATGGTTTCTAGACTCCGGTTGTAGTAACCATATGACAGGAAACATAGCCATGTTTTCTATGTTAGATGAGAATGTGAAGTCATAAGTCACATTAGGGACTGATAGTAAAGTTTATGTTAAGGGAAAAGGAAATGTAAATGTTTTAACAAGGAAAGGAGAAAAGAAATCCATAGAAGATGTTTATTATGTTCCTGGAATGAAATGTAACCTCTTAAGTATTGGATGACTTGTTCAAAATGGGTACAATGTTTTCTTTGAGGATGATGTATGCACCATCATGGATAAACCACCCAGCAAACAATGTATTGCTGAAGTGAAGATGACAAGAAATAGGATGTTACCTCTCAGGATGAGGGTAGATTTGAAAAATGGAGAATAAATAGCAGCAGTGACACAAGAGGGTTTCCAAAGTGAAATAAAAGATGAGAATTGGTTGTGGCACTTCAGATTTAGACATCTCAGCTTTGGAGGTCTTAACTTGTTGAATAGAAAAGGAATGGTAAGAGGTTTGTCATTGATAGAGAAACCAAACAGCCTTTGTGAAGGTTGTATCTTAGGTAAACAACACAGAGAATGTTTTCCATCTAGGAAAAGCATAAGGGCAAAAGCACCCTTGGAAATTGCCCACTCAGATTTATGTGGACCGATGCAAACTCCATCACTTGCTAGCAGCCACTGTATGTTAACATTTATTGATGATTTTACTAGAAAAACTTGGGTTTACTTTTTGAAAAACAAAAGTGAAGTGTTTGAAAGATTCTGCAATTTCAAAGCACTTGTGGAGAACACAAGTGGGCTGCATATCAAAGTCCTAAGAATTGATAGAGGAGGTGAATATATTTCTAAAGAATTTTTGCGTTTTTGCAAAGAAAATTGCATACACAAGTAGTTTACATCAAGGTACACTCTGCAGCAAAATGAAGTTGCCGAAAGGAAGAATATGACAATCATGGATATGGTAAGGAGTATGCTAAAGAAAAAGCATTTGCCGAATGATTATTGGGCTGAAGCTGTACATTGTGCAGTGTATATATTGAATAGATGCCCTACAAAAGCAGTCATGAACAAAGTTCCAGAAGAAGCATGGAGTGGGAAAAAGTAAGGAGTCACCCACATGAAAGTTTTTGGTTGTGTGGCTTATGCACACATTCTAGATCAGCTAAGGAAGAAGTTGGACAGCAAGGGGGATAAATGTATTTTTATTGGATACAGTGAGGAATAGAATGCTTATAGGTTGTATAACCCATCCACCAAGAATTTTATTGTGAGCAGAGATGTTTAATTTATTGAAGATGAAGCATGGGATGAAAGCATAGAAAAAACAATGAATGTTAAAAATTGTTTGTCTCATGATGAAGATAATGAAGAGATGGCTGAAATACATCCCCAAATAGCAGCACCAACACAAGGAAAACAAGGGACACCCTTGAGGAGAAATGAAAGTGCTTCTCCAAGAATACCACAAGGAGGAGATTCGAGTGCTACATCAAGCACTTGTACACCAAATGAAAGAGGAAAGAAGTTCAGAAATTTAAATGAGATTTATTAGCAAGAGGCAGCAAATGAAGGTATGAACTCTTTATTTTCTTTATATTGTCATGTTGATGACCCTATTCATTTTGAAGAAGCTATTAAAGATAGGAAATGGATAGAAGCTATGGATGAGGAGATTAATGCCATAGAAAGAAACAAGACATGGGATTTGGTTGAACTCCCAAAAGGTAAATATGGTATTGGAGTTAAATGGGTCTACAAGACTAAGAGTAATGCTGAAGGAAAAATTGAAAGACACAAGGCTAGACTTTTTGTCAAAGAGTATAAGCAGCAGCATGGGAGATACTATGAGGAAAATTTCGCACCGGTTGCTAGAATGGAAACCGTGAAAGCAGTGTTGTCCATAGCAGCACAAAAAAGTGGAAAGTTTACCAAATGGATGTGAAGTCAACATTCCTAAATAGAGTGTTAATGGAAGAGGTTTATATTGAACAACCTCTAGGCTACGAAAAGAAAGGCCAAGAGCACAAAGTGTGCAGATTGAAGAAAGCTCTTTATGGGCTGAAGCAAATGCCAGGAGCATGGTACAGTAGGATAGATTCCTATCTACTGGAAAATGGATTTGAAAAATGTGAGGGAGAACCAACCTTATACATCAAATAAAAACATGGTAAGATGTTGATTGTTGTTTTATATGTTGATGATGTGATTTTCATAGGTAATGATGATTACCTTATTGAAAATTTTAAAAAGGCCATGAAAGAAGAATTTGAAATGACTGATATGGGTTTGCTGAAATACTTCTTAGGAATAGAAGTAGAAAAAAATTAAAATGTGATTTTTATCTCACAAGAAAAGTATGTTAATGAGGTTTTGGAAAGATTTAACATGCACGATTGCAAGGCGGCAATAACACCCACAATGATGGGATTAAAACTCAGCAGAGAGGACAACATCAAGGATTTTGATCCTAGTTTGTACAAGAGCATAGTTGGCAGCCTCATGCATTTGACTGCAACTAGGCCAGATATACTGCATGTTGTTATTTTGATTTCCAGATTCATGGAGAGGCCAAAAGAAGCACATTGGCAGGCAACAAAAAGGATTCTGAGGTATGTTAAAGGTACTAAAAGGTTTGGTATTTTATATACTGCTTCAGAATGTTCATATTTAATTGGATACACTGACAGTGATTGGGCTGGAAGTGTACATGATCGGAAAAGCACATCCGGTTATGTTTTTCACATGGGTTCAGGAGCCATTTCATGGGCTTCTAAGAAACAACCTATTGTAGCGTTATCTACAATGGAGGCAGAACATGTGGCAACTACAGCAGCAGTGTGTCTAGCAGTGTGGATGAGGGGGATGTTGAGAAGTTTATGCCAAGAGCAAGAAAAAGTTACAGTGATTTATTGTGACAATATCTCAGCTATTGCATTATCAAAGAATTATGTGTTTCATAAGAGAACGAAACAAATAGATAAAAATTTTCATTACATTAGGGAATTGGTGAACATTGGAGAAATTGTTTTAGAACACTGCAGAACTTTGGAGCAGTTTGCAAACATTCTGACCAAGCCATTGGGGCAGAAGAGTTTTGAGTTTTTAAGGAAATGTCTGGGTATGACAGATAACTTAGCAGCTGAATTTAAGGGGGAGTGTTGAAAATGTAAATTCATCTGCAAAGTCTGCGTAGAGGACACACAGCCGCTTTCTATTTTGTGATCGAAGAGTTTTTTACTGCAGCCGCTTTCCAAAATAGATGCTCAGTCGTTTTCAGTTTTGTATCTCAAAACGGGGTTTGCATTTAAAAATAGAGCATTTTGTTTTATATGCACATGAGAGTATTGAACAGGGGACATTGTTCGTTGTGTTTAAAGACCGGTGGTCCTCACGACCACAGATCAGTAAGCAAGACATGTGGATGTTTGTGATTGGAGTGGATTATTTTTGTGTCGGGGTGAGTTCACAAATTCTGGACCTAAAGATTTGTTAGGGCAGATTTGATTTCGATTTCGCGTTACAGTTTGCGCCCGTACCCAAAACGAGTTGGCGGACACGATATGAGTTTATGCGCTGGATTTAATAATCCATTGCGTGCACAAAAGGTGATGTCAGCAGGACAATTTTGTTACGTGAAATGTTCCATTGCATTTTGGTTGATAGATTTTGAAGTTCGGGCGGAGGTTTGATAGGTTTTGTTTTGTAAAGGTTTTACGTTATATTGTTTTATGGTTTGTGTTTTATTATGTATTGTTATCGCGCAAACGAAAAAGTTTTAACCTTTGGAATTATATGTATTAACATCTTGCATGTGCACAAATGTTAGGTGGGCCCGAAAGGGCGACATAAACTTTTAGTTTATTATATAGTCTTTTTGTTTTTATTTTAGTGCTGCGGCATATAAAAAGAAAAAGCCCGAAAAGGCTTAGTATGGTTTTTACACTACACAGCAGTGTATTTTGTAAAAGACGGATAGTGTATTTGTTTAAAACACAGCAGTGTAAAATAGAGTGTGTATTTTTTGTTTTAGACAGAGAAACAGAGAGTGTTTTTTCTGTGTGAGACTGAGTGAAATTTTTGGAACTGTGTTTTGCAGCAATCCAACTTATAATCCCTCTAAGGAGGAAGTTTTTTGTAAAGTGTTTTGTTTATTAAATAGAATTTTTTTAAATAAAATTTTTATTTTCTGAAAACAATATTCTCTTTATAGTTTGTTCTGGAATTCTCAAAAATTCCAAAAAACCAGTATTGCCGATGACGACGATGGATATTGTTGAGATTTAGTATTGTCAGATTCAACGGCCGTACTAAATGGAGACTTTGCGTTTGCAATAAGCCTACACGTAAGAACAAAACACAACACTTCTATTACAAAACGCAACACTTATATTTATAGCTTTTAGTCGTGATTTTCAACGGCAGACAGATCAAAATGATGGGTTAAGAATAAGAATACTTTGTTTCAATATATGCAACTTTACATACATGCAACCAATCAACATTCAGCTGCAGCAGCCCATTCAATCCACATGGGTCCATAATGTTTATAAAGAAGAATGAGAAATAAGAAGTAATTATGATACTTGTCTTTGCGCTTCTGCAGAAAACGCTGCAGCTAATGCTTCCTCGCTATTGCCAGATATTGGCAGATCTGACATTCAAGACATTAACAAAAACACATGGCAAGGAATCACTAGTATTTATAGGGAAAACTACTATGAAATAGTTTCAAAGCACTCCTCTATTTACGACACTCTTTTACTCATTTAGGGTTACAGTTAGATTTTATTAGAAATTGAGAAAATGATAATCTTAAATTTCCATTAAATAGTATTAATGTTCCAGGAATACTTTTACAAATATTTAAAAAATCAATTAAGGGAATAGCTCGACACAAAACAAAGGTATATAACTTGCTCAAATTTCTCTATACTATACAAATATTTAAAAATGACCTAGACACAAAACAAAGATATATAATGACCTAGACACAAAACAAAACAAAGATATATAGCTTAACCAAATCTCTCCGAGAGTGCGGTATATAAAAGTTGAGGAGCATTTTGCACAGCAGGGATGAAACAGAAGCTCTGACCATCTTAGTCTTTATACGAGAACGTATATGAATTAATAAATTACACCAACCTATAATATTTATCTTTATTCAAATATATAATTAAAACAACTTAACATTCTAATTTATATGAAAATGAATATGCATTAATAAATTATACCAATTTATTTAGATATTTATCTTTATTCAAATATATAATTTAAACACCTTAACATTCCAATTTCATTTAGTGAAAAATAATCTTCTAAATTAATTAAATCTTTATATTCATCATTTTTTAATATTCTATAATTTCTTTTTACTAAATATACCTATAGGTTAGACTTTGCTCATAAAAATTATAAAAAAAAAAAAAAAAATTATAGTATTTTACTTGTTTGTAAATTTTTTAAAATAAGAAAGAAAACACCAAAATTTACTAATTAGATATTAAGAAAAAATCACTCAAATTTCAAAATGTTCCTAAAATCCAATGGTACGGAAAAACCTAAACCTAGAGCTTAAACATACCTGCTCACATCCTATCACGCGCAGGTTGGTGTTGGCTCCACGACTCCTCCAATAAAGATTTTTCAGCTCAGTGATCTGCGATCCACATCCCTTCTGCACTTTAATATGTGGATAACTGAAATAATTTCCCGTGCCGGCAATCAGCATGATGGCTTGGGCCTGTACCAGGAAACAGATGCCATTATATCCTAAAATAATTCCTGCAAATATTTTAAAGGCCTTGTCTACCACATAACCTTTTTAATCCCCCTACCTTATCTGCAGAAATATCATTATAGACGTTTACCGTTCCACCGTAGAAAATTGTCAAACACCGCACCGGATTGCTTGCCCGGAATCGTGGACGCAGTGGGTCTGCATTCAATCATTTAAGGAAATTACTGTTAACATCACAAACCTACAGGAATTAACTGAAAATAAAAGCACAACTAACTATTTCAGCCTTTGCAATTCCAGACCTAAAACTCGCCACAAACCTTGGACAACCATCCTGATCATCAACCGATTGCGTCGTGTGGTCAAATCCCCCCATGACTTCTATTGGAGATCCAAAACCTGAGTTGTTTGGATTAAATGAATCGAATTATAACACTTTCCAACAACGGAGAGATCCAGTGACCGAGGAATACACTGTCTAGCTGAGGGCTTATCAAGTCCAGTAACAGTCCTCCTCCAAGGAGAGAAACCATTTTGCTCGTTACAATCCTCTTCAAACGCCAATCCAACACTTAACCGCGAAGTAAAGCTCCCCTTCTCACAAAACTAGTTTTTGAACGAACCATCAGACCTCACAGTATTCGGATTCTTATACTTCGCCTTTGCACGGCTTGCAGTATTCATCCCGGCCTTGTCCTTGTGGATCCCCACCCAGCTGGATGCATTCTTCATTAAATCAACCTTCTCCTTCTCGCTCAGAACACCAACAAAATCCATGGCTACACCAACGCCTTCAACCATTAACTTTATCCAAATTTTCAAAGTGGTTGAAATGAAATCCACAACTCGCAACGAGAAATTTCTTCAATATCACGCGAAGGAAAGGCTAGGAAAAGTTTTCGTATCTTTATTATTTGAACGTGATGGATAATAATAAAGTGAAAGACACGCCATCCCCACAAATATGTGCCTTTCTTATCGCTTTCATGTGGGTCAACTGACGCCTTATTCCATGTACGGCCAGGCTTGAGCACTGTTCATAATTTTGAGTACCGAGGGCTTTCTGGACCAGTCCGTGTGACATTTTGGTTAGAGACACGTCATTTTAAATTTTGGTAGAATTTGTGAGTACTTAGTGGTACCTCTAGCTTAGCTAGAAAACAATGGATCTAGTGTTTTTGTCACATTGTGTGAAAGGTACATATAAGTCGCTAATCTATCATGTCAATTTGTGGAGATAAGATATGTAAAAATTCTTTATTTGCTTCTGGTTTAACCGTGTCACATTTTTGTGGAGAAAATAGTGGTGGAAATTTGTGGAAATCCAAGTTATGACTCGTAAATTTCAGGGTTTTCTAGGGATTTTTGATGATGTTAAATTCATTCTCACCATTGAAAAAAAATTCAATTACTTTCACTAAATTGGCTTTCCACCCCAATTTAGGACTTCCTTGTTATTTTTTGTCTTTGTAAAATACATTTTCTATTAATAAAAAATGAGATACATCACAGATATTTCCAGTACATTCACCAACATAAAAAAGTAAACCTTTGAACCGAGAAAAAACAATACAATGCCAAAAATACTATACCCTTATCATTGTCAGCCCAAAAGCAATGGCTACACCATAATAGCACAAGCCCTCCGTTGACTAGGGGGAATATAGACACAACAAGAGATAACAACAACCATGTCCCAAACCAACCAAACACACTCGAACTAACTATGGCTGCAAAGAAATGAAGAAGGAAGTGTCAAATACAAGAAGCGGAAAACCAAACTGCGAGCGAACTAAAAAGAGCCAAGAGCTAACCATCCCCATGAGCATAAAACTCAATTGCTACAATATCCATTAAGACCAAATAAGGGGAAGGGTACCATACCCGACATACCCTCCCAACTAATACCTCCTTAATATCATAATAAAGACTTGCAACTAACAAGCTCCAAGATAGAGCCATGAGACCATACAGAGACTTTTCCAATAGACGGTACGAGAAGAACTCCAAGAAGAGGCCATGGAGTGGCAAAAAAATCTATGTCATACAAACCAAATTAGAAATTCCACCTCAAAGGAAAAGTCCACTAGCATGACTGAGCTGCAAAGTAAAACGTCAATATCCAAGGTCAGAAAAGAGACCACTCTGAATCCATCAAAAGCCAAACTAGGATCCCACGAGACCCAACAACTCTTAAAAAAATGGTAAAATAGTGGAAAAAATAATGTCATAACTTAATCATGGTGTGATGAAATAATGGTAAAATATTGAACGTTGTCCACTGGTGAGTCAATATAATCACCAGGATGACGAGATGGGTCGGTAAGATCACCAGGCAGAATCCCACACAAGGAAAGTGATTACTCCAGTCAATCTAGAATCTACATTATCAATACAAAAACATTGATATCCCAAAAAGTGCTTAATATCTACCAGTACAGAGAATAAATTATAGTTTTCAACTTGTTTGTATTTGTAGTAAGCGAAGCAAAGTGTCTATTTATTGGCAAGCTTCAAAGCAAGATAGTACAAGAAATGTAGTCTCTTCTTACGAAATCTACCTAGGTCCGAGACGCTTTTCAAATCTGAACCTGGAATTTGAAGCTCAAAATCAGAATGATAGGGTCGCTCCTAAGTATCTTTTTGAACTAAGAGAAGAATTTTTCTCATCACTTCCAACATAATCAAAAGAAGACGGCCAAGTTAGTTTGAAGCCAACAAAACCCATAGTACCCCTTTGACTCATCATTCTTTGACGAGGAGGCCTCAATCCATAAATAGGGTAACAGACTAAACAAGTACAGAAACCATGAAAATAAAAATATGAGGATGAAAAAATGACTAACCCTTTCTCCCCTCAATCAAAACCAAGCAAATCATTGCCCCAAAAACACAACAAAGGGACAAATTCAAGCAAATAACCCAATTCTGGATAACCCAAAGAAATAAGGTTGCAAAACTCCTAGAGCCAAACTAGATTGAGCACAGATCTAGTACCAAAATTTAAAATCAAAATAATTTGATATGAATTAGATAATTATATTTTTTTCATCCATCATGATTCATTTGGAGTATAAAAAGTGGAGGAATTAGCTCACATAATTGTTTTTACCGGCAGGACTGAGTTTAGCGAAATTAGTTCTAAAACATTTTGAGTGTTTTGAGGCATCAATTAACGTTTTTTTTTGGCTAAAATTTTTCACTTTAGCACAATACCTTTTAATGTTATTCTACACATAAAGATATTTCCAACTGTGCAAGAAGTGTGTCAATCAAAGCCTGTATGCAAAAGTTATGCCACTGAGAAGTTGACCATGTTGTTTACACACCTATTGTTTGGGAGGATATCGCGTCAGCTCGGAGTATTTATATAAAATGGGCTAGGCACGTGTTTTCATGTACAAGACTCTAGAAGAGTCTATACTGTAACTCTAGTTAAGAGGTTATGTTGTCAAAATTAACCGCTAGTAGGTTATTGGTTGTGTTATAACCATACCACTATCAGGAAGAGACATTCTATTCATTCGATAGCATTTTGTTCCATAGATGAGAAAAAATAGTCAGGAGAGATAAGAGGTAGAGCACATAGAGAGGATCTGTAAAATGTAGAAACCCACGGGACACAAGAATTACTTCTTTGTACCTGCAACCATATTTCTAGAGAGAGAAAGAGAGCGAGGCAACCCCACCTTCTAGTTGGGTTTTCTCTCGAAAGGGTTTTCCAAATAGCATATCTTTGTCTTATGTGTGTGTGTGCTTATTTTTTGTTTCTCTACTTTTTTACAGAATTTCCATTCTGATGCATGCATTAATTACATTTAAATACATAGATCTTAAAGTTTAATAAACTATAATACTGTAGAATTTTCTCAGTTTTCATGTAATATTATTAGATCTGTTGTGACGAAATTTCGTATAGAATATCCATGACAATTTACAGACCAAAATTTCCTCCCCACAACATAGTGTGTCCTGCCCAAACTAAGGTCGAAAAAATGGCATAATCAACCTTAAGATAAACACCAAGGGTTCCTAGAGAAAAGATTAGGTAACACCCAACAAAACTAGTACTATGCCAAGCAAGACAGCACCCCTATTAAATGTATAGACACTATTAAATAGAGACAGATTGATACCAAATGCACAAAGATTATGCACCAGCTGCGACAAAGAAAATAACACAAATGAAATTCAATAGGAGTCCAAGCAGCCAATATACTACACTCATGGAGATACAAAGCTAAAATCAAATTCACAATATAGTAAAACAATTGATGCGGTAAGAACCACAATACCTCGCTATGCCTAAGCAAACTTATGATTGTAGAAACAATTGATAGTGCGAAACCAAACACCTAAAAAAAAATCAGTTTCACCCACATGTAACATATGAACAATTAATGGTGATGCCAACCAGGTAGAGAAAAAAGAGGGAGTATCCAGCCTCACCTCCTTTCCCTCAAGTTATGTACCCTCACCACCATAGATACACAAACTTACATTTAAATAGACGGGACCTGTCCTCCTTACAACACCCTCTACCAAGTATGTGTCACCCCATAAAAAAATTCAGACATTTGTTGAGAGGGCACTCCTCACAAGGAATCTATGTTATCATTTATAATAGCACCCCATCTAGGGCCTTTTCTTTGAAACGATAATTCAACTATGTTTTTCTTTACAATTAGGTAGAGTTTTAATGCTAAATCAAATGGAAGAAAGCATTAATAGTGAAATATTGTTACTAAACATTGAAATTAAGTTGATTTTGAATGTTCCAATTTATTTTTTCAATAAATTATTTCACTCAATCCTTTTTTTAAGATTTAAACCCTAAAATTAATAATACTAAATTAACCAAATTATTCTTAATTAATAAATTATGAAAACTGATTTATTTTATTAAAAAATATATATTTATTAAAGCTATATATATTTTCCTTATATATATATATATATATATATATATATTTCTTGTGTGTAAGAATTTTCGGTGAAAATCACATATAAGAATTTTTTTTCAACGCGTTTCGAACCAGCAAGTGTGGTTCATCATCACGACAAGATGAGAAATCTAATCAGCAAACCAGTTTAAGTAGATCAGGACAGCTCTAACTAGCCATTGGAAAAACAGCTAGTTTGAGTAGAATAGGAAAAAATAAATAAACAAATTTATTTATTTTTAATTTTAATTCTATTATATTTCAAAGTTAATTATATTTTTATTATACATTCTATATAAATAAAAATAAAATAAAAATATCAAATCAAATCAAATCAAATAAATAAATAAATAATAATAATAATAATACTTAATTAATCAATTAAGTAAGTTTCAAAAATAAATAAATAAATAAAAATAAAATAAAATAAAATGAATCCATATATATATATATATATATATATAAACAAAACAAAAATACTAATCAAAACCAAATTAATAAAATAAAAGGAGCACATAGGGAGAGAGGAATCAAGATCGAGAGAAGAAAGAGCGACCCGAGGGAGCAAAAGGAGAAGGGAAAAAAAAAAACTAAGAGTGAAGGGCAGGAATCCAGCATCTGCTAACATTCCACCGATCATCCCTATTAAGGTGGAATGTTAGCAGATGCTGGATTCCTCCCCTTCACTCTTAGTTTTTTTTTCCCTTCTCCTTTTGCTCGCTCGGGTGTTCTTTCTTCTCTCGATCTTGATTCCTCTCTCCCTATGTGCTCCTTTTATTTTATTAATTTGGTTTTGATTAGTATTTTTGTTTTGTTTATATATATATATATATATATATATGGATTCATTTTATTTTATTTTATTTTTATTTATTTATTTATTATTACTATTATTATTTATTTATTTTATTTTATTTTATCTATATAGAATCTATTATGAAAATATAATTAACTTTAAAATATAATAGAATTAAAATTATATATATATATATATATATATATATATATATATATATATATATATATATATATATATATTCCTATTTTAGTCAAACTAGTCGTTTTTCCAACGGCTAGTTGGAGTTGTCCTGATCTACTCAAAAAGGTTTCCTGATTAGATTTCTCATCTTGTCCTGATGATGAACCACACTTTCTGTTCGAAAAGACAAAAATTTCTTATATGTGATTTTCACACATTTTATGGATCACAGAAGCCAAATTCCTAATATATATATTTCTTCTTTCGTCATGAATAGATGATAGAAATGTGAGGTAATCATAGAGTTTAAACTAATAACTACATTAGAGTAAATTTATGAGTAACCACCTGCTAATTTATATATATCCCGGGAAATATACATAAACATAAATTTATTTGAATTTAATTTAATGGAAAATATTTTTGTTAAAAAAAAATTAATACTTTATTTTATTATCATTTTTTATAATTTTCTTTAACATTATGGTTATTTATTTATTTTATTATTATTGTTTTCTTAAATATTATTGATAAAAATTCATGTTAATTTATAAATATTTATGTTAATTAGTATGTTTATTTTGAAATAATATTTTTATAATTTTAATTTAATTATCAATTATTATTAGGTGAATGTTAGGGATTTACCTTTCACAAAATATTCTAAAATAATTTTAATACTATTCATAAATTAAAAGTTAACATTTCTCTATAAAGTGGTTATGTTATTTTTTCTCTTTTAATTAAATTGATTAATTAAGGAGTGTCACTTGAAATGAATTGTGACTTTTTGTGAATATGATCTTTATATTGTAATAATGTCTATTTACAATAAAACTTCATGTTTAAAAATATTGTTTTATGTTCTTTTAAATATATATGTGTTTAATTTATATATTAATTTTTTTATAATTAATAATAATTTAAAACAATTAAACTTCATGTTTAAAAATATTGTTATATGTTCTTTTAAATATATATGTGTTTAATTTATATATTAATTTTTTTTTATATAATTAATAATAATTTAAAATAAATTTATAATTTAGTGAATTATATATATATATATATATATATATATATATATAAACAACATGAGTTGTACTATGAATTAATTGCTTTGGTTATTGCACTGAGAGGCCCATTCTACAGCCTAGTATCACTCTGATGTGTAAATATGTAGGAAGCCAAAATAAAAATTAATAAATTCTAAATAATGTCACTTAAAGAATAAATTATACTTAAAGAATATAAATCTAAAATAGGAAGATTTTTAAGAACACTCAGGTAAATAAATAAAAATATAAGTAAACTATATGTATGGTAAATAAATAAAACATTTTTTTATATTTATTCCATAAACATTTTTGTATTTGCAAAAACTCAAAAAAGAGGTTTTATTTAGTTGAATCCTATGGGCCAAATACCCTGGGACAAATTATTATTAATAACATGGGATCATATTTATAAAAGAGGTATAAAAATGTAAGATAAATAAATGAAAAAGATATCAAATAGGAGTAGAAATCAGCATCTAGTTATATATGAAGCCTATGGACCAAATTAATAATAATAGCATGAAAAAAAAACATTATTGACTCTAACATTAATATTAAAATATTATTATTATTATTAAATCTAATATTCATATTAATATTATTAAATTTAATAAATTTATATTAATACAATATTAAATTTGTTATATTATAACACTAACACACACACACACACACACACACACACATTAAGTGTAGATATATATGGGAGGGAAGAACAAAGTTAAATGATAGAGGTGGAGAAATAGCTGGGGTGACAAAGGAGAGATGGAGATAAACTGAAGGAGAGGGGAGAGGAGGAATGAAGAGAGAGGGAGAGGGAGAGGAGTGAGAGAGGTAGAGAAGGGTAATAGAGGGAGACGAAGAGGGAGACATAAAGATGGAGGTGCAAGAGAGAGAGAAGGCGAGAGGGAGGGAGAAGGAGAGAGGATTGGAGGGTAGAGAGAGAGAGAGAGAAGAGGGAGGGAGGTAGAAGAGAAAGGGAGAGAGAGGAAGGATGAGAGGGAGAGAAGAAGAAAGACATAGAGTGAGAAGTGGAGAGAGAGGGAGTGACAAAGGAGAGCGTGATAGAGAGTATGTATGTTTACGGGTGAGATAAAGATATATAGAAGGAGTGATGGAGACAATGGGGGAGAGAAGGCGAGAGAGGAAGAAAGGGAGGGATATAGTAAGATAGTTGGAGAGAGAGATAGCATGATGGGGGAAGACAGAGGATTTGTGAGAGAGAGAGAGAGAGAGAGAGAGAGGTGAAGATATAGCGAGGCAGATGAGAAAGAGAGAGACATGACTTGAGAGAGAAAAAGAGAGTGAGGGGGAAGTGAGAGGAATGTAGGGGAATGAGAGAGAGAGTGTGTGTGAGTAATGGGGAAAGAGAGGGGGAGGTAGGAGGGAGAGGAAGAAAAAGAGAGGGTACTTGAGAGAGAGGAGGAGAGGGAGAGGAAAGAAGAAATACATAGAGAGTGACAAGTCATTGAGAGAGACAGTGAGTGACAAGGGAGAGATGGAGATACTGTGTGTATGTTTGGGGGTGCGATAAAGAGATAAATAAGGAGAGATGTAGAGAAGGCAGGAGAGAAGGGGGGAGAGAGAGAGAGAGGCATATACTAACAAATTTGGAAGGTGAAGATAGAGAGAGATAAGTGGGAGAGAAAGGAAGAGAGAGAGTAGAGAGAGGTAGGGAGAGAGAGACGGAGATGAAGGTAGAGAGAGAGGGAGGTAAGAAGGAATACATAGAGAGTGAAAGCTAGAGAGAGAGAGAGAGAGAGAGAGAGAGATAGAGATGGAGTGATAAGGAAGATGGAGAGAGAGGGAGAGAGGATAGCAAGAGGGAAGAGAGATATAAGAGGGGGATAGGGAGGGAAGGGGAAGAGAGAGAGATGGAGTGAGAGGAGGAGGGAGTGATAGATAGATAGATTGGATAAAGAGAGTGTATGTTTTTGGGTTTATATAGAGAGACAAAAGGAGATAAATATATAGATGGAAGGTGAAGAGAAAGAAGAGATAGATGGAGACATGAAGGGAGGGACAAAGAGGTTGATAAATATGGAGTGAGAGTGTGTGTGTGTTTGTGGAGGTGAGATAAAGAGACAAGAAGGAGATATGGAGGGAAATATATATATATATATGTGTGTGTGTGTGTGTGTGTGTGTGTGTGTGTGTGTGTGTGTGTGGAGGGGGGAGAGGGAAGAATATTTACTGGAATAGATGCATTGATTTCAGTGTAGATGGTGATTTCTAATCATATTTGATTGTTTGAATTAGATCCATTGATTTTAGTGAAGATTTTAATTTCTAATGATATTTGATTACTTCCACTAGATGCATTGATTTCAATGTAGATTATTTCTAATCCTCTTTTATTGCTTGCACTAAATGCATTGATTTCAGGGTGATTTCTAATCTTATTTGATTCCTTTCATTAAATGCATTGATTTCAGGGTGATTTCTAATCTTATTTGAATGTAGATGTTGATTTCTAATTATATTTGATTGCTTACACTAGATGCATTGATTTCAATATATATGATTTGAAATCCTATTTGATTTCTTGCACTAAATGCATTTATTTTAGTGTAGATGGTGGCTGATAATCCTATTTGATTTCTTGCACTAGATGTATTGATTTTAGTGTATATGTTGATTTCTGATTTGCTGTAATTGGATGTATGATGGTATATTAATTTTAAAGTCATTGGATTAATATTGTGCAATATTGTGCATTGATTTCAGTGTAAGCACAAAAAATTATTGACAATGTAGATTTATTTATTTATTTATAGTAATTAAGCCTAATAATATTGGAGAGAAAGAGAGACAAGGTATGATGTTTACTACAACAACTCGATCTAAATATTTAAATGGTTTATGATTGCAACTACCTTTTTCATATAATCGAAATGAAAAGATGAAGAAACTAACAAGGGTGACAATAAGAATAGTAGAAGAAAAGAGTTTGAGATTGATCTCAATGAAGGCTATTTGTAATTTACTATATTCTTATTATTCACATACTCTATCATTCAATATTAAGATGACAAAACTAATAAGGGTGACAATAAGAATAATAAAAGAAAATAGTTTGAGATTGATCACAAGGAAGGCTATTTGTAATTTACTACATTCTTGTTATTCACATTTTCTATCATTCAATATTATTACATTGTCACTTTGCATTCAAAAATTTTATTTCATCATTTTTCATCATTAAAGTTATTTTACAATATTTATCATCTCAACAAACTAAGGTAACTTAGAAAATTTAAAATCTAAATGAAACAATAAATCTCAAACATATTTAGCATAGTTAAAATGGTTATATTAATATTAGATGTATTGACATATTAATGATAAAATTAATCATATGTTCCTCATATTATCGATAGAATTTCCTTGGCCTGACATGACTGAAACCAGCCTAGATACATCTTAACTCTGGATCTATCAAACACTGAGAGGGATCAGATCTCTTGAGGTGCAAACCTTTCCTAAAGTTTTGCACTAAAAAAAGAGGTTTCCACCTCCAAAGATTTGATCCCTCTCAGTGCCTGATAGATCCAGAGTTAAGATGGATCTAGAGTGGTTATTATGAATTAATGTTTATTTAAATTTAAGAGTGATTAAATTTAAATAATTATTTTAATTTATTATTAAAAATTATTAAATGGATGGTGAAGATTTATTAGTAGTCATAAATAAAAAGTTAAAATTTATCTTGATAGAGGTGTACTTTTCCATTTTATTCTTTTAATTAAATTGATTAAATAAAATAACATAAAAACAATTCTTCATATAATAAGTTGTAATTTTGTAAACCTATAATATTAATAAATTATGATTTAAACCTTAAATTTAATAAGTACTAAATCAACCAAATGATTCTTAATCAACCAATTATGAAAACTATATCTATTTTATTCGAAAATATATAGAAACCTATTCACAAATTTATAAAAACCTATTGATTCCCCCTGGTCATAAAAACGATAAAAAAAGCCGAGGTAGTCCTAGAATTTAAACTAATAAGAATATTAGAATAAAATATTAATGAAAAAAAATTATATTTAAAAAATATTATAATTATCTATTTTATTAGAAAATTATTATATTTTTTTATTATTAATTATATATATTTTTAATATTATAGTTATTTATTTATTATTTATTATTAATTTTGTTTTAGAAATATATATATAAAATTTTATTTTTTAACAGGGTTTCAAAAAATTTAATTGTGGTGTGTTTTTTTTAAAATATGGTTTTAAAACTTTTATTTAATTATTAAGTAGATGGTAGTCATTTAATCTCCACAAAATATTAAAAAGTAGTCACAAATCAAAAGCTAAGATTTATCTTAGAAGTAATTATGTTTTTTTCTTTTTTTCTTTTGTTAAAATGATTAATTAAATAAAATGTTATATGAACCAGTGTCACGTACTCACCTGAAACAAGTTGTTTTTCTGAGAAAGTGATATTGATAAACTTACATATTCTTTTAAATGTATATATTTTTAATTGATATATTAATTCTTTCTCTAATCAATAATAATTTTGTAACATCTAACCGTAAACTATTTACCCTTCATAATTTTTTCTTATTTTTAATTTCTAACAATAATCCTATATTAATAATCATATAGTAAAGAATATTTATTTATCTCGTAATATATATATGACTTAGCATTTCATTAAGGTAATGATGTCCTAATCATAGTTCTAGCTAATCATTTCCCACATGATTTTTATCATCCGACTTCTAACTATATTCCTTATTCAACTCGAAATCATGAATTGTACAACTATATTTACTTTACATCTAGGCTCAAGAAAAGTGGGTTAAGGCGTGCTCTTAGCCCTAAGAATGAGTTTCATTTAATTATATTGTATATTCGAATGTGATGACAATGAGACTATAATAGTGACTCTTCCCAAACTTAGAATTACTTTGGATTAAGTTCGTAGCTCCTGCCCTATGGTCACACACTACCTGTAGATTTATTTAATTTAAAACTTCGATCCTCTGTATTCTCGAATATTGTATTCGTTTTAATGTATGGACACTTGGATTTCTTGCCCACCATCGATGTCTTATATTTTGATCAACGGTCGTGAGTAGATATGGGGTGGTTAGGGTATTCCCTACCCTTTCAAACCCTAATTGATTTTCATTTGGTGCCGCAGCTGGGCAGCCTCCCTCTCTGCAACTTCGACACTGTGCATTTTTATCCATGGATTTTTGGCTCACCTGGTAAGTGGTGACGCCTCCAAACTCACTATGGCTCTTCTCCATCACTCTATTTCGTTTTAATGGTTTTCTTAAGACATTTTTGCTCAGGCTTTAACGATATGCTTCTATCTGTCTTCGCTTCGTACTTCACTCTGTTGAGAATCCTTTTTTCCAAGGGCTTTTCATCCAACAAACTATATCTAAGCCACCAAGAGGCATGTCATACATTTGGGTCTTCGTCAATGGTGCTAAATCTCACATCACCAAAAAAGTAAGTTAAATTCATTCCCGGTTCGATGCATTCTATTAGCTTTTCGCTGTTGATTGGGACTAATTTAGCATTGGCTTTCATTTTCTTAAGCTACTGTCACCAAGTTTTTTGAGCACGCATTCTTGGTTCTCGGAAGGTAATATACTGTCTCCACCTATTATTAAGTTTTCTTTCTCTAGTATCAGTTTAATATTAATTTCCCCAAGACTGATTTGGGTTGCTCTTGTTTTACAGGTACTGCTGAAACCCATCCCAATTTCTGCAGAGTTTCATTTCGATGGTTAACTCCCAGTCTAAATCCCTTCACCTCTTCTCTAGAGGTATTCTGAAGCTCTTTCGGGAAACTATATTCCTCATTTTGTTCAAGACTGTTCTTAAGGTTTTTGAATAGATGTTTTATGATTTTCTTATAAAGAGCTCGAAGCTCTAAGTTCAACTTTTAGCTCTTTTAAACAAAACCCTTCAAGGACTTAATGTATTACTGCACAGTTATTTATCGCTTCTCGTTTTATCTGAACTATGTGCTATTTAATTGTCAGTAACACATATAACATTGTTTTCTCGTAATGGTATTTTGACTTTGTGGGTTTTAAAGGTTCCTTTTTTTTTTTACTTCTCTACAAAAATGTATAATCAATGTCAAAGTTGAAAATCTTGTTAAATTATAAATAGTATGGATCAGTTATCTTAAAAAATCTATATTTTTATCATTCAGGCATTTTTCTTTGGAATATTTGTTATAAAAGGCATGCAGGTTTGGCTTGAAACTTAATTTGGAACAACGTTTGTTAATGTACATGAATAACCCTTGTAAGCTTAAGTAATTTCTTAAAATTTTCTTTACTGTTCTAGGTTCAAGCACTCCATGCTCAGTTCACTTATGTGTGAAGGTTATTGCACATTTTTTATAGATATATGTATATTATCACACATAGATTTGTTTTTTCCTACAAGGGATTTCAGTTGTAATTGTAAATTTTTATCCATCTCTTATTTTCAATATCAAAGGTTCTATGTTTTCTTCTTAACTATTGAATAGAGATTATTGTATTTGAAATTTAAATAAATCTTGCAAATAACTCTACGGTATGTTGTTTTTCCATTCATTCTCTATTTCTGTATTTTTTGTAAACTTCAATTATAATCTTTTCATAATAGGAGGGTTTAAATAGGTGACCATACCACCTCGAGAGGGTTAATACCAAACCCTTAGTCTGAGTATTTACTCATTTTTTCTTCTTCATAGCACGGACTGTCCCATTTGGGGAATTACTACCTGAATGGACTAACTGTCCATGATGTCATTTATTTTCCTTTTATAAGATTTTCTACTACTATGCTGTCATATTTTAATTGAACAACAAACTATTCCAGGAAGAACTTGTTTATAGAACATTCAGAATGCTAAGAATTCATACCTATGTTTTCCTGTAACTAAGATTTCTCAATTGCATATAAGAAAATAATTACAGAGAATGATATACTTTTAAATATATTTGGGAGAACTCAATATTCCTTTTCATTCTAGTCTTGTAATATTTATCTGAGATAAGAAAGGTTAATGGCATCCTCCCAACCATGAGAGAGGTAATGACATCTGCAGCTCCCCCCGTGCTCCTCACCAAAGTAGGATTGAATAGCAGTTCTGTAGAAGGTAGACTTAAGACCCCTGTCTACTCTCTCCTCCAATGTCAAGTTGTAGAGTTCCACTGGCTTCTACCAGCTCTAGACACTCTCACCTTTCAGCTCTCTAGTTGTTTCTTTTTCCATTGAACATAACCCATTTCCTTCTCTTGGATTTTCCTTTATCCTAAAAAGAAAGGTAGTTGTCAATAACTTCTTAATCCAACTACTCTGGAATCTTGGAAAAATTTTACCATTAGTTTATGGAAACATACCATAATTAAAGCTTTTATTCAAAATAAAAGAACTTTAGTTCATAACTTGATTAACATGCTTGTTAATCCTATTTAATTTGAAAAAATAAAATCCACTGTCTAAATTGAAATGTCTTTTAAGAAAATTAAATCTGGGTGTTACAAATTTAAAATAAAGTTATAATTTAGTGATTTTTAAAATTTTAACAACATAACTTGTGTTACGAAGTGTTTTGATGATTGTTATGGATTGATGTTTATTGCACTTTACCAAATTTCTAATCTATATGGCCATGCTATTTTAATTATTAATAATTATTCAGTCAATGGTATAGATTTACAACTAGTAGTGGGAGATTGAAGTTTCATATTTATGTTAGTTATGTGATTCCTTCCCTTTTAATTAATTAAATAAAAAATTGGCATATAAACAAGTATTCATATGAAATGAGTTATGGTATTTTTGGAATGTGGTATTGATTGCATGTGATATTGTTAAGCCATGGTATTGACCCATGATATTGTAAGAAAACCTATTTACAGGTTAAGAACTTTCATAGTTAAGTGGGATTGAATGTCCATGGTTAATAATATTGTTACATGTATTTTTAAATGTACATTTGTTAAAGACATACATTGTTTTTTTAATAACTAATAATAAAGTTATGATTTAGTTATTTTTTGTGAATTTTAATCTTAACAATGTGAGGTATATATCCCCAGATGCAGGTGACATGACACGAACTTCTGAAGCCTGTTCTTCCCATGCATAGGCTGACAAAGTCATACAAAGCTAGCTCTAACTTGATGCAGAACCTCCTCTCAGCAATCATTCACATGAGAGCCCTCATGCACCTGAACTTTTTCCATACACTGAATCACGTGCAACCTCATGTGAATTATCCCAACTCGCATATGCAAGCTTGTCACAAAATCGCACAACATCTGTGCTTGAGCTACAGGTCTTCAAAAGGCATGGTATTTCCTCATTCTGTCATCCTTATGCTGCTCCAGTTGGCCTCCAGAGCCTTCTTCGCCTCCTCCCTTGCCATTCTGTTGTTTCCTCAGTCTCGCCACATGCTCCCCAAGCTACGCACTCTCCCTCTTGCATGCCACCATATTGGTGTTATCATGCTAGAAGCCTCTGATGTTGTTTCCCTCTAGGCTACATGCTCCTCGTGGTGTCCCCCCTCGTTGTGCCCCCCCACCCCCCCCTCCAGAATTCCTCACTTCTTCGAATTCACCCATTTTCATTATTCTTGAGGCAGTCTCACGCGTTGCACACCCCCCATTTTGCATGCACCCCAGTTCCATAATTCTCTATTGCACACCCCTCTGCTATGCTTTTTTGCTGCACGCTCCCCTGTTGAGCACGTCACCACACTTGGAATGACCTCTCCCTCTCTGTCAATTTACCCCACCATGGCTCTGTGTGAACACCAAAAGGCCATCAGGGGTAGCCAAAGAGGTGCATTCTCGGGACTCTATCAATGCAGTGAGGATAATCATTTGGAATCGATTGAGGACTCTGCTTCTGGAAACCATGACAGGGAAGCACCACAATAGCTTGAGCACACCCATGAAGTAAACCATTGTGCACTATGAGGAGCCCACTCCTCGTAAATTCGAGCCTCTCTCGGTTCAGGAGGCCTTGGGGGAGGACACCGATGTGTGGATCATGGACTCTGGTGGAGTTTGGATGTGTTTTCCTGACGCTTAGTACCCATTCCCTCCAAACCTTTGTGCAGTTACAAAAAATACCCTGCATGTGCCTTCCATTGAGGAAGAGGCCATTGCGCAGGAATATAGATGTCATATCTAGTAGGAGGACCCTGCTACAGAGGATGATGGAGGAACACCATGACTGCATGTTTTCTCGGCTCTTTTCTATTTTCTGTTGTTTGAACACATATTATAGATATATTTTTTTATATGTGTCATGACAAACTTTGTAAATATTGACTGTTTGAGAGTATTAAGGGGTTGGTTTCCTCCTAGGAGGTAGACCCAAACCTGCACTATTTTGAAAGTCTCTAAAGCCATGATTTGTTAAGCACTACTTACTATCTCAACCCAATGCCTATGTAAAGTTTTATTTTGATCTAATATAGTTTAGCTTAACTTACCAAAAAAAAAACAATTTGAGGTATATTATAAATTATTTTGATACTTATCATAAAATTTCTTTGAATATTTACTAACCATATGGTTTACATATGGGTAAAAATGTGAAGTTGGGTTACACTTTTGTGAGAATTAGGGGCGTAAAACTTTTTTTCTAAATAATTGGGCCGAACCTTTATAAAAATTAGGCCGAACTATTTGAGAGTTTGGCTGAACTTTCAAAATTTGTTCGTCCAAACTCATTTTGTCGATTACATTGACCATGTACTGATGGTGTGGGAAAACATATTTTTGGCCGGAGATGGGAAAACTAGCTACCAAAGTTTGGCCAAACTAAAAGCTCAGTGGAACTATTAGTCCAACCAAAATTTTAAAATAGTTCATTCGAACTTGTTCTTATACATATATAAGCCGACAAACCTTAGCAGTTTTCTTATGCACATGTGTCTCACGTCTCTGTCTCGTGTCTATGAGGTATTTCTCTAGTGCGATGTTTCTCTGTTGTGAGGTGTTGCTCTGTTTCTTTGTGACGAGGTGTTTCTCTGTTGCACCATGACAATGACCTGAGGTGTTTCTCTATTTTTTTTTCTTGTGTCTGTGAGGTGTTTATCTGTTGAGGTGTTTCTATGTTGAGGTTTTTATTTGTTGTGGTATTTCTCTATTGCTCTGTGACGATTTGGGGTGTTGCAGTTGCCCCACGACGATGAGGTGAGGTGTTGCTCTGTTTTTTTTTGTAATCTTTTTTTGTCGATTTTTTTAGTTTGATTTTAATGTTTTTTCTTTTCGTTCGCAGGGAATTTGTTGTGCATCCTCAACAATGCCTTCAACGATCTCTCGGATTCCTCCTCGTTTCTGCTTTGTCTACTAATTTATGTGAATTTATAGGTATGAAATCCTCTGCCATTGAAACCCTCTATCTTTGAAATCCTCTGTTAAACATTAAATGGTTAAACATTTAAAAAGAAATCAGATTTATAGTACATAGTAAACTCTAATTTCAAATTTTCATTTCAGATATGTCAGAATGATCGCTAATCGGATATGTCAAAATTTTATATTCTTGCAAAAATTCTTTCAATGTCATTTTATTATCCCAATTACAATTCTACTTTAAATATAAATCACATTAACCATTAGATCAATCTTGACAGTAATTGTATATAGAACATAGAAATAAAATTCAGAAGACAAAATAGATAAGGGAAAACCCAATAGATCTTCTTCTTCTTAATAGATATAAATTTTTAGAGAGAGAGAGATAATCCAATATTTTACAATGATAATGAAGTCAAATTCAAGGCTTTGACTTTCAAATTTTCCTCCAAAATCCAAACGATAGTTGACCGAAAGATGCTTAGAAAACAAATGGAAACAACAAAGTGTCACCTCTGAAATCTCTTAGGAAACCTGAATTTAAGCCTCTGCAATTTTGGTCAAGGAGTGCATAGTTGAATTTCCTTCAATGTAGGTCAATTGAGGGTCTAAAATTGCAATTGATAATCCCAGAGCTTCATTCTTTCCGCCTTCAAGAACTCGCTCAATATTCCTCTCAAAATATCCGTTAATAAAAAGGATAATATTTCTTATGCATGCACAATTATAGTAGTGTTAAAGGGAACAATTTTCTCTTTATATGTATTTGACGTATGTTGCACTCTTACCTATCATATCATATAGTTTTTATCCTTGAACTTCCTTCATGATATCTATGATTTCTCACCTTCGTTCAATATTTTGTAAAAGGTCATGGTCTTACCTTAATTTCTATTCTAATTCCCTTTCCTAACTTTGATTTTCCTTTTGACCTTGGAGATAAACCCAGTCATTAAATATGATATTCATCCCTTCTAGGAAACTTAGTATGGGTTTCGTAGTGGTTTCCAACCCTTATGATGATGTGAGGTGGTGTTTAAAACATGGGAGTAGCTTGTGTTTGCATGTGATGCTCACAGGCCATGGTTTCTTTTGCGGGTTATAGATGGTTTAGTTCTACCTCCTAAGAAAATTTTTATAAAAAACATGAAATATTCCTTAAAGTCAAAATAGATCTATACTAAGGATTAATCTTTATACGTATTTCTACCATATAAATTATAACGATAATTAATCACATATGTGTCAAAGTAGAATATGAAATAAGTTGTTTTTACTATTGGCTTGGATCTTAGGTACATAGATGGGTGGGTTTGGGAATGTGGTTCACATGAAAAGTAATAGGGAATTGATTTAGTGGAAAATTTTTATAAGATCACAACTCAAACAATGAGAGAGAGAAAAAACCTTTTATATTCAATGTAAAACACATGCATTAACATTTAATTGTGATATTTTCCCTTCTTTCCAACTTAGTCCAGCCTTATAGAAAATCCATTTTAATGAAGCAGATATATCCATAGTGATCCACTGATATTTTTTCACCAACAACTATTCCATTTTGGACTTATATATCTCAAAACTATGCTCATTAAATTTATACATCTATATCTTTAAATTATTCAACTATTTTATTACACACTAAGAATCATTTCGATATATCTCCCATTTTAATGGGGTCTATCACATTTCCAGAAAAGCACATTAGCCATAAAATTTTCCCATTGAAACAAAAATTAATTTGATAGAAAACATAGGTTTTAACCTTATATATTTAATTGTATCAAATAGATTCTTAATAAAATGAAAAATATTCAATGTAAAACACATGCACATTAACATATAATTGTGATATTTTCCCTTCTTTCCAACTTAGTCCATCCTTCTAGAAAAATCCCTTTTAATGAAGTAGATAAAACCATAGTGATCCACTGATTTTTTTTCACCAACAACTATTCCATTTTGGACTTATATATCTCAAAACTATGCTCATTGAACTTATGCATCTATATCTTTAAACTACTCAACTATTTTATTACACCATAGGAATAATTTCAATATATCTCCCATTTTAATGGGGTCTATCACATTTCAAGAAAAACACATTAGCCATAAAAGTTTCCGATTGAAACCGAAAGTGATTTGATACAAAAAAGGTTTTAACCTTATATAGTTAATTGTTTCAAATAGATTCTTAATAAAATGAAATATATTCAATGTAAAACACACACATTAACATATAATTGAGATATTTTCCCTTCTTTCCAACTTAGTGGATGTCATTCTAGAAAAATCTCTTTTAATGAAGCAGATATATCCATAGTGATCCACTGATATTTGTTCACCAACAACTATTCCATTTTGGACTTATATATCTTAAAACTATGCTCATTGAATTTATGTACCTATATCTTTAAACTAATCAACTATTTTATTATAGCATAGGAATCATTTCTATATATCTCCCATTTTAATGAGGTCTATCCCATTTCGAGAAAAACACATTATCCATAAAAATTTCCCATTGAAACCAAATGTAATTTGATACAAAATATAGGTTTTAACCTTATATAGTTAATTGTTTCAAATAGATTCTTAATAAAATGAAAAATATTAAATGTAAAGCACATGCACATTAACATATAATTGTGATATTTTCCCTTCTTTCCAACTTAGTCCATCCTTCTAGAAAAATCCCTTTTAATGAAGCAGATATATCCATAGTGATCCACTGATATTTGTTCACCAACAACTATTTCATTTTGGACTTATATATCTCAAAACTATGATCATTGAATTTATGCATCTATATCTTTAAACTACTCAACTATTTTATTACACCATAGGAGTCATTTCAATATATCACCCATTTTAATGGGGTCTATCACATTTTGATAAAAATACATTAGCCATAAAAGTTTCCCATTGAATCCAAAAGTGATTTTATAGAAAATATATGTTTTATCCTTATATAGTTAATTGTTTCAAATAGATTCTTAATAAAATGAAAAATATTCAATGTAAAACACATGCATTAACATATAATTGTGATATTTTCCCTTCTTTCCAACTTAGTGGACTTCGTTCTAGAAAAACCCCTTTGAATGAAGTAGATATATCCATAGTGATCCATTGATATTTTTTCACCAACAACTATTCCATTTTGGACTTATATATCTCAAAACTATGCTCATTGAATTTATGCATCTATATATTTAAACTACTCAACTATTTTATTTCACCATAGGAATCAATTCGATATATCCTCCATTTTAATGGTAGCACATTTCGAGAAAAACACATTAGCCATAAAAATTTCCCATTGAAAACAAAAGTAATTTGATATAAAACATAGGTTTTAACCTTATATATTTAATCGTTTCAAGTAGATTCTTAATAAAATGAAAAATATTCAATGTAAAACACATGCATTAACATATAATTGTGATATTTTCCCTTCTTTCCAACTTAGTCCATCCTTCTAGAAAAATCCCTTTTAATGAAGAAGATATATGCATAGTGATCCACTGATATTTTTCACCAACAACTATTCTATTTTGGACTTATTTATCTCAAAACTATGCTCATTGAATTCATGCATCTATATCTTTAAACTACTCAACTATTTTATTACACCATAAGAACCATTTCGATATATCTCCCATTTTAATGGGGTCTATCACATTTCGAGAAAAACAAATTAAGCCATAAAAGTTTCCCATTGAAACCAAAAGTAATTTGATACAAAACATATGTTGAACCTTATATAGTTAATTGTTTGAAATAGATTCTTAATAAAACGAAAAAAAATTCAATGTAAAACACATGCTTTTAACATATAATTTAATCAAGAAACCAAAAATGAGAAGATCATTTTTTTTATTTGTATATTAATTTTTAGACCATCAAACACACACACACACATATGTATGTATGTATATATCTATATATCCCACGACAATTATAAACTACCAATCCATTACCTTGGATCATATAAAACATTAGTTCTTTAACTGAAATTGTAGAACCATGGGGTAAACTACCATGCACTAGAAAAATGCTAAAATAAAAAACCATGTGATGAAAACCATCATAAAAGAAGAATTTTTTTTTCCCAAAAATGTTTTTTTGGGGCACTACCCCTGAACACCTGTGTGTGGGGAAGTTTTTGTTTGTTTTAAACCCTAAAGTGGGGGTCCTTTCCTCCCATTTTATTCCCACCACTATGCTTAGAAAAACTATAGTGCATGGGGGTATTCACATAACTAATATAACACATACCGAATGTCCAATAGCTCTCGTTAATGTGACCATCAATGTTGCAATGGTTAGAATTATTTATACTACACTTGCATGGATGTATACTGGCTATTTTATTCTTATCCTCCTATTTCCAATTCTTATGCCCCTCCTTCAAAGCTTCTTGGTGATATTTTTTCTTCAAACCACTTAAGTACCCTTTATTTTGGCTTATGGTTTCTAGATAATGTGCATATACACATGGCTCATACATTATCCTTAGCTTGGAAAGAATCACTTGTTTTTGTAGATGGTTATATAGACCCCACATATACTTAAGGAGTACATTTGTGCTCCTAGGAAAGATATCCAATAATATGACCATATTTTTGAACTTATTACACTCTTATACACCCTTATGCCTATGTAAAGTAGTGTGAGTGATTCCACGGGTCCTCTACACACTTCATATGGTATAATTGGGACAGATAGTGTTAAATTATACAAGTTCTATAGTAGAGTCTGTAAAGGGCCAGGTAGCCTCTAGATCTAATCTCTTATGAAAGGTGACATATCCAGTAAATGCCCCTATAGTCAATCTTTGGAATAGATCTAAATAGAATTTATTCATTTTAATATCCATAAACCACAACCACTTTAAGGAAAACTGTGTACATGTGTCATTTCTCCCATAGATTCTTAGGCAAAGTTTTTAAAGCATACATGCCATGTTCGATTTATCCCTTTAACTTTAAAGCATGTTTTTTGTAAGTGCATAAAATAATTTTTCAAACCCTGTAAATGTCATTTCTCCCACAAACTAAGGGATTTGTCTCATTAATTCAAGGCAAACTTTAAGGCCCAAAAATTGAACCTAAAGTGGCTGAACTATCATAGGATTTTGAGCTTCCATAGGATTTTAGTATGTCTATTGAGTGTTAACTTCTACAAGTTCTAAAGGCAGATTCTGTAAAGGGCTAGGTAGCCTTTGGATCTCATATTTTTTCAAAGGAGACATATCCATTAAATTCCCCTACAGTCAATCTCTAGAACAAATCTAAATAGAAGTTATTCATTTTAATATCCATAAACCACTACCACTCTAAGGAAAACCTTGTACATCTGTCATTTCTCCCTTATCCCATAAAATTTTAGAAAAAATTTAAGGCATGTGTCATTTCTATTTCATTTCCCTCACAAACCCATAAAGGTGTGACTTTTGACATAACTAGTTGTTTTAGTAAGTGCATAAAATAATTTTGAAAACCATGTAAATGTCATTTCTCCCACAAACTAAAGGCTTCCTCCCATTAATTCAAGGCAAACTTTAAGGCCTCAAAATTGAACCTAAAGTGGTTGAACTCTCATAGGATAGTATCCCCCAAACTCAAGGCTTTCCCCCATTAATTCAAGGAAAACTTTAAGGCCTAAAAACTGAAGGTTGTTTTAGTAAGAGCATAAAATAATTTTGCAAACCCTGTAAATGTCATTTCTCCAACAAAATAAAGGCTTCCTCCCATTAATTCAAGGAAAACATTAAGGCCTAAAAACTTAACCTAAAGTGGCTGAACTCTCATAGGATAGTATCCCCAAACTCAAGGCTTTCCCCCATTAATTAAAGGAAAACTTTAAGGCCTAAAAACTAAACCTAAAGTGGCTTAACTTCTGTAGGATTTTATTTTTTTGGTTGAGTCTTAACTTCTACAAGTTCTAAAGAATTCTGTAAAGGGCTAGGTACCCTCTTGATCTCATCCTTTCTTAAGGCATGTTATTGAAATAGACGTGATTTATGCCATAAATTTTAATGAAAAATTTCATGCAAACCATGCATGAACCATGTATATGTGGCATAAATCTCCCTTAAACTCTAGGCAATGCAATATTTAATGCATCTCATTTCTAGATGTGAATTCTACCATAAAATTTAAGTCAAGCTTTAAGATAAACCATTCACATGTCATTTATCTCATGCACATGTGTCATTTCTCCCATGAATTTGCAATAAATGTCAATTTAATATACTTTTATTTAATTTTTTTCAAGGATAAAAAGTCCACTAAATATGGTTTAAAAATGTAAATTGTGCATAGATGTTTCTTTCTATCCCAATCTAGGGAAAGCAATGATTACATATGTGATTTCCAATATTGCAACTATAAAATTCATCCAAAGGAAAATGAATATACCGGGAAGAACAAAAAACAATGAGGCATATTATATTGCATTGATAGAAGGATTGGGAACAACTATGGAGTATGGATCAAATGGAATTGTAATTTTCACCAATTCTGAATTTGTGTGCAACCAGATGAATGGTGTGTACCAGGTTAAGAAGGAGAGGATAAAAAAAATACATGGAATAGCGAACAATATTGTTAGCCAATTTCAATTTTTTCGTAGAAGACATTGTACAAATGTGAATAAGATGTCTTCTGATCTATTGTGTGGGGCAATGCCAATTCAGAATTCATCTCTCAAATATGAGTTAATAGATGAATTAGAATTATACGGGGTAACGCCAGTGCGAGATTAATTAATCAGCCAGTGCGAGATTAATTAATCAAATATGAATTAGTTTTGAGACAGTCCTCTTAAAAAATTCAAGATTCATATCTCAAAGATGAATTAGTCTAGAGACGCTCTTTTAGTATAAGACATTGTACAAATGTGAATAAGATGTCTTCTGATATTTTGCATGGGGCAATGCCAATTTAGGATTCATCTCTCAAAGATGAGTTAATAGATGAATTAGAATTATATGGGGCAATGCCAATGCAAGATTCATCAATCAAATATGAATTAGTTTTGAGACGCTCCTCTTAAAAAATTCAAGATTCATATCTCAAAGATGAATTAGTCTAGAGACGCTCTTCTTCAAAAATTCAAGATTCATCTCTCAAAGATGAATTAGTGTTGAGACACTCTGCTTCAAAATTTACTGATGGAAATTGTAACATATATTGGATATGTGTGTGTTGTGTATGACCCCGATGTGTATGTATGTCGGAAGCCAAAATAAAAAATTAATAAATTCTAAATAATGTCGGCTTAAAGAAAAAATTACACTTAAAAAATATAACTCTAAAATAGGAAGAGTTTTAATAACACTCAGGTAAATAAATAAAAATATAAATAAACTAGATGTATGGTAAATAAATAAAAAAACATCATGGGAAAATTTATTATTAATACCATGGGATAATATATATGAAAAAGGTATAAATATGTAATATAAATAAATAAGAAATATATCAAATAGGAGTGGAAATCAACATCTAATTATATATGAAGCCTATGGACCAAATTAATAATAATAGCATGCAAAATAACATTATTAACTCTAACATTGATATTAAAATATTATTATTATTATTAAATATAATATTCATATTAATATTATTAAATTTAATAACTTTATATTAATACAATATTAAATTTGTTATATTATAACACATACACACACACACACACATATTAAGTGTAGATAAATATGGGAGGGAACAACAAAGTCAAATGATAGAGGTGGAGAAATAGGTGGGGTGAAAAAGGAGAGATGGAGATAAACTGAAGGAGAGGGGAGAGGAGGAATGAAGAGAGAGAGAGAGAGGGAGAGGACTGAGAGAGGTAGAGAAAGGTAAGATAGGGAGAGGGAGAGGGAGACATAAAGATGGAGGTGCGAGAGAGAGAGAAGGTGAGAGGGAGGGAGAAGGAGAGAGGATTGGAGGGTATATAGAGGGAAGAGAGAGGGAGGTAGAAGTGAAAGGGAGAGAGAGGAAGGATGAGAGGAGGAGGGAGGGAGAGAAGAAGAAAGACATACAGTGAGAAGTGGAGAGAGAAGTAGTGAAATGGGAGAGCTGGATAGAGAGTATGTATGTTTACAGGTGAGATAAAGAGACATAGAAGGAGTGATGGAGAGAACGACGAAGAGAAGGAGAGAGAAGGAGAAAGGGAGGGATATAGTATCATAGTTGGAGAGAGATATAGAGTGATGGGGGAAGAAAGAGGATTTGAGATAGGGAGAGAGAGAGATAGAGGTGAAGATATAGCGAGGCAGACAAGAAAGGGGGAGAGATGACTTGAGAGAGAAAAAGAGAGTGAGGGGGAAGTAAGAGGAATGTAGGGGAATGAGAGAGAGTGTGTGTGAGTAATGGGGCAAGAGTGGGGGAGGTAGGAGAGAGAGGAAGGAAAAGAGAGGGGACTTGAGAGAGAAGAGGAGAGAGGGAGGGAAGAAGAAATACATAGAGAGTGACAAGTCGTCGAGAGAGACAGTGAGTGACAAGGGAGAGATGGAGAGACTGTGTGTATGTTTGGGGGTGTGAAAAAGAGATAAATAAGGAGAGATGTAGAGAATGGAGGAGATAAGTAGAGAGAAAGAGGCATATAATAACAAATTTGGAAGGTGAAGATAGAGAGAGAGAAGTGGGAGAGAAAGGAAGAGAGAGAGTAGAGAGAGGTAGGGAAAGAGAGATCGATATGAAGGGAGAGAGAGAGGGAGGTAAGAAGAAATACATAGAGAGTGAAAAATAGAGAGAGAGAGAGAGAGAGAGAGAGAGAGAGAGAGTGATAAGGAATATCGAGAGAGAGGGAGAGAGGATAGCAGGAGGGAAGAGAGATATAAGGGGGGGAGAGGGAGGGAAGGGGAAGAGAGAGAGAGGGAGTGAGAGGAAGAGGGAGTGATAGATAGATAGATTGGAGAAAGAGAGTGTATGTTTCTAAGTTGATATGGAGAGATGAAAGGAGATAAAGATATAGATGCAAGGTGAAGAGACAGAAGAGATAGATGGAGACATGGAGGGAGGGAAAATGATATTGATAAATATGGAGTGAGAGTGTGTGTGTCTTTGTGGGGGTGAGATAAAGAGACAAGAAGGAGATATGGAGGGACATATAGATATATGTGGAGGGGGGAGAGAGAGAAGAATATTTACTGGAATAGATGCATTAATCTCAGTGTGGATGGTGATTTATAATCCTATTTGATTGTTTGAACTAGATGCATTGATTTTAGTGTATATTTTAATTTCTAATGATATATGATTACTTCCACTAGATGCATTGATTTCAATGTATATTATTGCTAATCCTATTTGATTTCTTGCACTAAATGCATTGATTTTAGTTAGATGGTGATTTCTAATCTTATTTGATTTCTTGCACTAGATGCATTAATTTCAATGTAGATGTTGATTTATAATTATATTTGATTGCTTACACTAGATGCATTGATTTCAATATATATGATTTATAATCGTATTTGATTTCTTCCACTAAATGCATTGATTTCAGTATAGATGATGGTTTATAATCCTATTTGATTGCTTGCACTAGATGTATTGATTTTAGTGGGTGAAAATGCGAAGATGGGTAACACTTTTGTGACAATTCGGGGTGGAAATTTTTTTTCCTCCATAGTTTGGCCGAACAATTCAGGAGTTCGGCCGAACTAATGAATTTAGTTCGGCTAAACTAATGAATTTAGTTCGGTGGAACTTAGTTTTCCGTTTACAGTGACGACATACTAACGGCAATGGCGAATAGATTTTTCGCTTGATTTTGGAAAACCGACAATAAAAGTTCGACCGAGCTATTGTTTTATAAATATATCACCCACAACATTTTCTGAGTTTCTGTTCACATTTGTGTGCTCATTTTTGTCTAGCATTCTCTTGTGTGCTCATATTTGTATAGCATTCTCGCGTGCTCACTTTTGTTCAGCATTCGCACGCACCCACTTCTATCCAGCATTATCTTGCGCAGGAGGTAAGATACCAAGTTTTAAATTTCTCTAAGTTTTTTTGTCGTTGTTGTTTTTAATTTGGTTTTAATTTCTATTGATTTTTTAATTTGGTTTTATTTTTTGTTGATTTTTTTGTTGCAGAGGTCGTCCGTGACATGTTTAGCATCCTTTGTTGTGACTTCAATGTCCTCTGCAACAAGTTCAGCGTCTTCATCATCTTCAGTGTCTAGGTACGTTTAACATTCACTGTTTTTCAATAGGGAATTTATGAATGAGAGAGGCTCTGTCTCTGCTTTTTTTGGCCCTGTTTCTACTATTTTTGGCGCTGTCTCTACAACTTTTTTTCGCCATGTCTCTGTTTTGTCTGGCTTTCTCTATTAACTAGATATGAAAATTTATAATACTATTGTGCATTCCTGGAAATTGACGTCTCATAGGATGTATTTTTGGTTTCAAAACATATTTGACGATAGGTAAAACACTATGCACGTCAGGTTTAACCTGTGTTATAACTCTACAACCTGTCAAAATGAAGTCTAATTTCACAAGTAAAACGTAAAAATTATATCATATTTCATACTTTTACATAAAGTTCAACTTAAATACTATTTAAACATTCCAGTTTCCCACTAACTACTACCTTAATAATTACCTTAATACTTACCATTAATTCATCATCTACCATCTGCCGTTGGGCCCATACCAATGATATGAAAATATATACAGCCATAAGTTTCTTACTGTTTCCCTATTTCATGATCCATATTCACGAATCTAAATGCCAGTGTTGTATGCCAACTGCTAAGTTGGTGCTGGTGGGTTCGTATCAAAATTTCGCTGTATCTGATGTCCATTACCTCAGTGATTAATCGAACTATTGCAACCTCACAGAAAATGAAGTGTAGAGTGAGTTCTGGACATGCGGCTCTATCCTCGACGAATTGAAGGTGTCAGATTTGGACTTGCCAGTACGCCTAATTTGAGTCACCGACTCCTTTAAAATCATTTGGTACTTTCCACATAAACCTGTTTTAGTTCTTCATAATGTTTGATTTCTTCATAACACAGATACTTTCAACCATGCTCTTCTTCTTTGAGGTAAACTGGAAATCACATTGTTGCTTCATCTTTAACAACATGGCATGTTTGTGACTCTCATTTCAACTTTTATGGTTGCAAGCTAGTTTTTTCATATAAAATTCCCCAAAATAAATCTCTGTTATGATTTGTATATTTTGACCAGACTTAATATTCATAACTTCTGAGTAACCTATTATTTCATAGGATGAAACATATTATATTTTTGAAGAATGTATTCATCTTGCTTAATTAATTAATTTAATGATAATTAAATAATATAAGCTTGTAAGATTAAATGCAGTAGTTACATGTCAACAACTTTTTGACTTTTCCCCTTGTAAGTCATGAAAGAGAAAGAGAATATTTTATTTTTGAAATTATTATTACACTTGTATTGAAACACTTAATATATATGTAGGTTGAATGAAATTTACCTTAATATCTTGTAGAGCCCATTTCATCCAAAACACTGAAAAAGAAGTAACTACTACGTATTCCACTTCTACTCTAGATAGAGAAAGTAATGACTCTTTCTTGCTTAACCATTAAATGAAAGAATCTTCCTAAGTATAATTATACATTTTCCACTTCTAATTTTCATGTCATCCACACAAGCCTCTAGTTGAATCTCTATATGTTTTCAATGTAAATTTCTCACCTTTTAGGTACTAGAGTCCATTGTTTGTAGTCTCTTTCAAGTATCTTAATATATGTTTGTTGGTAATAGATGACTTTCTCACCTTTTGGATACTATATTCCATTGTTTGTAGTCTCTTTCAAGTATCTTCATATCTATTTGTTGGTGTTTTTTGGTAATAGATGACTCTGTTTAGTTATTGATTGAAATATTCCAACTAATATAAATTCCAAAATTATATCTAGTCTTTAAACTTTGTTATGTATATCAAGCTTCCTATCATATAGATGTAAAGGTTATGTTCAACAGATCACCTCATTCATCATCCATCATTTGCACATAACTTGCATCCAATTGATATGGATATTCACTTAGGTCATTCATCATCAATCATCTGCACATAACTTGAATTCAAAAATTATATATAGTCTAAACCTTGTATGTATATCAAGATTCCTATCATATATATGTAAAGGTTATGATCAACATCACCTCATTCATCATCCATCATCTGCACATAACTTACATCCAATTGATATGGATATTCACTTAAGTCATTCATCATGCATCATTTGCACATAAATTGAATTCCAAAATTATATCTAGTCTAAACCTTGTTATGTATATCAAGCTTCCTATCATATAGATGTAAAGGTTATGATAAACATCACCTCATTCATCATCCATCATCTGCACATAACTTGCATCCAATTGATATGGAGATTCACTTAGGTTATTCATCATCCATCATCTGCACATAACCTGAATTCCAAAATTATATCTAGTCTAAACCTTCTTATGTATATCAAGCTTCCTATCATATAGATGTAAAGGTTATGATCAACATCACCTGATTCATCATCCATCATCTGCACATAACTTGCATCCAATTGATATGGAGATTCACTTAGCTCATTCATCATCCATAATTTGCACATAACTTGCATGTTATGTGCATCCAATTGATATTCAACATGTATATAGTATTTAGAGGAAAAAAGTAATTTTGATACAAAACATAGGTTTTAACCAATTATATAGTTTTTTAGTTTTATAACCATGGTCTCAAACAATGAGAGAGAAAAAACCTTTTATATTCAACATGTAAAACACAAATTAGCCATAAAATTTTCCCATTGAAACCAAAAGTGATTTGATACAAACATAGGTTTTAACCTAATCTAGTAAATTCCCCTACATTCAATTCCTAGAATAGATCTAATTAGAAGTTTTTCATTTTCATATCCATCGTAGTTCTATAGGCAGAGTCTGTAAAGGGCCAGGTAGCCTCTGGATCTCATCTTTTATGAAAGGTGACATATCTAGTAAATGCCCCTACAGTCAATCTCTGGAATAGATCTAAATGCCCCTACAGTCACATGTATCTATTATTTAGAAAGAAAATGTAATTTGATAGAAAACATAGGTTTTAACGAAGTATAATTTTTTTCATTTTCATAACCATGGTCTCAAACAATGAGAGAGAAAAAACCTTTTATATTCAATGTATGTACAACACAAATTAGCCATATCTCTAGAATATATCCAAATAGAAGTTTTTCATTTTCATATCCATGGTCTCAAACAATGAGAGAGAAAAAAACCTTTTATATTCAACATGTAAAACACAAATTAGCCATAAAAGTTTCCCATTGAAACCATAAGTGATTTGATACAAAACATAGGTTTTAACCTAAGAGTAAATGCCCCTACATATAGAAGTTCTTCATTTTCATATCCATGGCCTCAAACAATGAGAGAAAAAACATTTAATATTCAATGTATGTAAAACAAAAATTAGCCATATCTCTAGAATAGATCTAAATAGAAGTTTTTCATTTTCATATCCATGGTATCAAACAATGAGAGAAAAAAACCCTTTATGTTCAACATTTAAACACTTGAATTAGCCACAAAAGTTTCCCATTGAAACCATAAGTGATTTTCTACAAAACATAGGTTTTAACCTAAGAGTAAATGCCCCTACAAGTCATTCAACATGTAAAACACTTGAATTAGCCATAAAAGTTTCCCATTGAAACCATAAGTGATTTGATACAAACATGGTTTTAACCTAAGAGTAAATGCCCCTACAAGTCAATCAATCTCTTTAATAGTTTTAAATATACAAGTTTTTCATTTTCATATCCATGGACTCAAACAATCAGAGTAAAAACCTTTTATATTCAATGTGCATATAACTTATTTAGAAACAAAAACTAATTTAATACAGAACATAGGTTTTAACCAATTATATATTTTTTTATTTTCATATCCATGGTCTCAAACAATGAGAGAGAAAAAACCCTTTATATTCAACATTTAAAACACAAATTAGCCATAAAATTTTCCCATTTAAACCACGAGTGGTTTGATACAAAACATAGGTTTTAACCTAAGAGTAAATGCCCCTACAAGTCAATCAATCTCTCGAATAGTTTTAAATATCTAGAAGTTTTTCATTTTCATATCCATGGTCTCAAACAATGAGAGAAAAAACCTTTTATATTCACATGTATGTAAAACAAAAATTAGCCATATCTTTAGAATAGATCTAAATAGAAGTTTTTCATTTTCATATCCATGGTCTCAAACAATGAGAGAGAAAAACCTTTTGTGTTCAACATGTAAAACACTTGAATTAGCCATAAAAGATTTCCATTGAAACCATAAGTGATTTAATACAAAACATAGGTTTTAACTTAAGAGTAAATGCCCCTACAAGTCAATCAATCTCTCGAATAGTTTTAAATATCTAGAAGTTTTTCATTTTCATATCCATGGTCTCAAACAATGAGAGAAAAAACCTTTTATATTCAATGTATGTAAAACACAAATTAGCCATATCTCTTGCATAGATCTAAATAGAAGTTTTTCATTTTCATATCCATGGTCTCAAACAATGAGAGAGAAAAAAACCTTTTATATTCAACATGTAAAACACAAATTAGCCATAAAAGTTTCCCATTGAAACTAGAAGTGATTTGATACAAAACATAGGTTTTAACCTAAGAGTAAATGCCCTTACAAGTCAATCAATCTCTCGAATAGTTTTAAATATCTAGAATTTCTTCATTTTCATATCCATGGTCTCAAACAATGAGAGAAAAAACATTTTATATTCAATGTATGTAAAACACAAATTAGCCATATCTCTAGAATATATCTAAATAGAAGCTTTTCATTTTCATATCCATGGTCTCAAACAATGAGAGAGAAAAATACCTTTTATATTCAACATTTAAAACACTTGAATTAGCCATAAAAATTTCCCATTGAAACCATAAGTGATTTGATACAAAACATAGGTTTAAATAACCTAAGAGTAAATTCCCCTACAAGTCAATCAATCTCTTGAATAGTTTTAAATAGAAGTTTTTCATTTTCATAGCCATGGACTCAAACAATAAGAGAACAAAAAATTTATATTCAATGTACATGTTGTAAAACAAAAGTTAGCCATATATCTAGAATAGATCTAAATAGAATTTTTTCATTCTCATATCCGTGGTCTCAAACAATGAGAGAGAAAAAACCCTTTTATATTCCACATGTAAAACACTCGAATTAGCCATAGAAGTTTCCCATTGAAACCATAAGTGATTTGATACAAAACATAGGTTTTAGTGCAGGTTTTAACCTAAGAGTCAATGTATGTAAAACAAAAATTAGCCATAGCTATAGAGAATAGATCTAAATAGAATTTTTTTGTTTTCATATCTATGGTCTCAAACAATGAGAGAGAGAAAAACCTTTTATATTCAACATGTATATAACTTATTTAGAAAAAAAAATTAATTTAGTACAAAACATTGGTTTTAACCAATTATATAGTCTTTCATTTTCATATCCATGGTCTCAAACAATGAGAGAGAAAAAACCTTTTATGTTCAACATGTAAAAAAAAATTAGCCATAAAGTTTCCCATTGAAACCAAAAGTCATTTGATAGAAAACATATAGGTTTTAAAACCTAATCTAGTAAATGCCCCTACATTTAATCTTTATAATATAGAGTTAGAAACACACATACTTGTGCAAAACAACAACGAATTTTTATAACATTCGGAGATCAAACAATAACCCAAACCAACAGGGAAACCCAAAAAAAATGTGAACAAGTGGGAGTTATTTCCAGGGGGACTCGCACAGCTCCAACCAATCATCGACACTCACATTTCGGACAATATCAAAGTTAACTTAACACGTTAAAGTCTATTCCCTACGACTTACAATTTTGTGCCGTGCTGACACGTGTCTTCCACTTGACATCGCAGAACTCTTAACTTACCCCATGATGGTCCTTAATGCTAACCATTAAACTTTGTGATATGTGATCGCCACTTTCAATATCCAGCATTGGCTTTTGCTGGATCCCACGGTCCATGAAAATCCCTCTCCGTATCACTTGGCATCGCAAGTCATTAAACTTAACTTGCAAAACATCTTAACCGAGACTCCTATTCTCTGCGATATGCGATGTCCTCTGTCTGTGATGTGATCTCTCATCGTTAATTGGTGTTGGATCGAAAAATGCTCGTCGCGCCTGCAGATTTGATGTATATATGCTCAGCACTTAACAAAATTTTTCATTCAACAAAGGAACGTGTAGAACTAAGGCCTCGCCGTGCCTACAAATCCGATTATATTTTGTTGGGGTGCGATTGAAATACAAATGTTCGAATTTTAACAGAGATTTTAAATAACTAATTTAAAACAGGGAACCGATCAAATCATAAAACACTTAGAATTAGTTTGGAAATGAAATATTGATTTAAAAAACAGAGATCCCGATCAAACACAAAACACTCGGAAATCATTTGGAAATGGAAAACATAGAGCCAAGCCCTTCAATGACTAATTTTTTTCATTTACTTTTTCTTCTCTATTCTCTCCTTTCTCCCTATGAATGGAAGAACCCCATAATGGTGGATTTGTTTCGGTTTTATGAATTTCCGAAGATCCCCATATGGTTGAGAAAATGTCATTTAGTTTCCAAAATAGTTTATTCAACTAAATAATTAACTAATCCTAATTTAACCATTATTTTATTATGCAAATTACAATGGCTGAGTTAGCCCAAATTAACTTAAACAAATTAAAATTGAATTCTAAACTTCTTCTCTTGTCTAGCAGAAGAAATAAACTCCAGTTATAACGTTTGAGTTGGATGCTCCTACATCAGTCTCCCAGGGTAAATTAAACTCATGGCTCTTTTCCATGATCTCTTCAATAGAGTACCCCGCGCTTTGAATTTGGCCAACGTCCAATGAAGAACAATCTTCCAAAGGATGGTCCTTCAATTTGACCAGATATTCTAAGTATTATTTGTTTTGCGTCTTCTTGGACACCTGTGTGTCCATAATCTGTTCAATTTCCAAAGACTTTTCTAGAGGCATTTGTTTCATCCATGATATCTCCTCATCCTTTGTGTCCCAAATTCATCTCTTCGAACTGTCTTTTTCATCAACATCAGTGTATGGCTACAGATCTGCCACATTAAATATGGGCGAGATTCCTACACTTGGAGGCAACTACATCTCATAAGCATTTGCAAAAAACTTTTGAAGAATTCTACAAGGCCTGATCTATTTCATCTTAATTTTTTTGTATTCGCCTATAGGAACTTTATCCTTGCACAAATGTGCCACTACTAGATCTCCTACTTCAAATTGTACCTCCCGCCTTTTCAAGTCTGCTCGTTGTTTATATTTTTGGCTCCTTTCCAGTAGATTCAATTTGACTTATTCATGTAAATTGCTAATTGGTTTCAGGAAATATTTTCCATTAGTACTCCTACGTTGTAACTAACCCAAATCCTACAACTCAAATACTTCATGTGGGTACATTGCATATAGGATTTGGAAAGTACTTATGCTGGTGCTTCTGTTGGGCGAGTCTTTGTATGAAAACTCTATTTGTGCAAACAAACGATCCCGCTATTTGGAATTTTCACCATACAAACTCTTCAGTAGATTTCCTAGACTCATGTTCACAACATCAGTTTTCCCATCTCACTGTGGATGATAAGCATAATTGAAATTTATTTTGGTGTCTAGCTTCTTCCACAATGTTCACCAGAAATGGCCTGTGAACTTTACATCCCTGTCTAAGATGATGGACTTCGGCAAGCCATGTAATCTAACTATCTCCATAAAAAACAAATGAGCTACATGTGTGGCATCACTTGTCTTTCTTCATGGAATGAAATGCGTCATTTTGGTGAAACAATCCACCACCACTGTGATGGAACCGAATCCCCACTGTTTCTTTGGTAGACCGAAGACAAATTCCAAGCTGATTGGGTCCCATGGTCTGTTCGGAATGGATAAGGGTATATACGACCCTGCATTCTGGTTGTGTCCTTTTCCATGTTGACACACTTTACACTTGCTCACGAATATCTATACATCCCTTCACATTCTCAGGCAATAGTAAAAGTGGCTCATCTAATCCAAAGTCTAATGTATGCCAAAATGTTTTGCCAAACTTCTAGTGTGTTTTTCCTGGATTAACTTCTCTCACATAGAACATTCTAGAATACACAATTTCCCTCGTTTGAACAAAAACCCATCCTACATGTTATAGTCCAGCCATGGACTATTGTCTCTCAATAGTGGATTCTTTCAAGTTTCATAAGCTTCCTTAAAATCTGTATCTACTTTATACAAGTCTTTGAGATGATCAAATCCCAACACTTGCACTACGCTTTTTTGTAAGATCAGACTTATCTTGCTTCATGCATATGCTACATTGTTGTCCTTTGTTTCAAAACAAACATAAAAATCTGCAAGTACTCCACCCACTTCGCATGTTTATGATTCATATTGTGCTGCTACATAATGTATTGTAACACAAAATTGTCTGAAAACAATATAAGCTCATTAGCGAGAAAATAATGTCTCCAATGCTTCAACGCTTGGACGACTACATAAAACTCTTTGTCATAATATGTATACTTCTTCCTACTCTCCTTTAACTTGTCGCTAAACTATGCTACTGGCTTATCTTCTTCGCTGAGTACTACACTAATGGTTGTCCCACTAGAATCAAAACGAACTTGGAAAAATTTGTTGAAGTTTGGAAATTTAAGGATTTTATTTTCCGTAATATTCTTCTTTAAAAAGTGAAAACTCCTCTCAGTAAGATCTGTCCAATTAAAATGTTGATTTTCCTTCTTAATGGTATCCAACATAGGAGCACAGATACCACTGGAATTCTTAATGAACTTGTGATAAAAACTGGCCAATCCATGAAAACTTATTTCTTCAAACAAACTTTTGGGAGATTTCCAGCTAACTATGGTTGCAACCTTCTCTGGGTCCATATTCAACTCATTTTCAGAAATTACAAAGCCTAGATAAATCATTTATTTCTTGAAAAAAGAAAAAAAATTTAAATTCATTAAAAAATTATTTTGCTACAATTTTTCTAGCACATACCTGACATGCCAAAAATATTCTTCCTTTGTCTTGCTGAAAATAAGTAAATCATCTAGATACACAATCACAAAATTACCTATAAATTCTTTCAACATCTCATTCATCAAACACATGAATGTGTTAGGCGCATTGCTCAGCCTAAAAGGCATGACCAACCATTCATACAAGCCTTCATTGGTCTTGAAAGTTGTCTTCCATTCATCATCTTCTCTAATTCGGATCTGGTGATAGCCACTTTTCATATCTATCTTTGAAAGGTATGCTGCTTCACTCAGACAATCCATCATGTAATCCATCCAAGGTAAAGGAAAACTATACCTGATAGTGATCTTTTTTATAGCTCGGGAATCAGTGCACATCCGCCATTCACCTCCTTTGTTGGGAGCTAAAACGGTCGGAAGACCACATGGGCTCAAAATATCCCGAGCCAGTTCTTTATCCAAAAATTTGTGTACCTAATTTCTGATCTCCTCATTATATTTTAGACTCATCCAGTAAGCAGCCTTGTTTGGTAAACTAGCTCCTAGAATAAAATCCATATGGTGATTAATGCTCTGCTTCGCTGGTATTTTATCTAGTAGATCATCCACCACAATATCAGTAAAATCTTGCAATGTGTCATGTATTTCCACAAGAAAATCAGTGATTTCCATGTGCATCAATATTTCTCTTAGCCTCTGCAAAACTACATAATTCACCTCATTCTCCTCATTCTATCGCAGAAACTCCTTCCTGCCTCTTAGTAGTGTTTTACTACCACTAGTTTCTGTAGTCTCTTCTTATTTCATGGGAAATAGCATATGCTTTATCTCGTCCTTTACAAATCTGTAACAATTCTTTTCCACATCATGGATGGCCTTTCTGTTATATTTCCATGTTCTATCTAGCAGAATATGGCATATGTCCATAGGCATAATATCAAAATTTATCTTGTGCTTGTTCTTGCCAATGTGAAAACTCCACCTCACAGTGCCCATCAACCAGCAGTTCGTGTCCTTTCTACAATGAATACACCTTATATGGAGTCGGATGCTTTGAATTCTTCAAACCGAATATTTCCACCATCTCATTTTCTACCAGGTTATCGGTGCTTCCACTATATATAATCAATTTTCAGCATTTTCCATGTGACTTACACACAATTCAGAACAATGCTTTGCTCTATGTCAAGTGAGCCACCTCCTTAGTTGGTTTTAGAAATACCTTCTTTAACACTAAGGCCTCTCCTTTTTCAGGTACATTCTCCACTTCTCGTGGAGCTGCCTTTGCTTCATCAATTTGAGCAACATATGCTCCCCTCTATCCAACTGGCTCATCTTCAGAAAATTCAAAAGACTTGTGTCCCCATTTGTGACACTTGTAACACTGGTAATTATTCCCTCTTCCTCTGCCATTACATCTTCCTCGTTGGTATGGCTTTCCACCTCTTATGTTACCTTCTTTCTCAGTCTATCCCGAACTCTTCGAACTGTTGCCTTCTTCATTATTGCTGGCAGTGCTACCTCTACCAAAGGACTATCCTCTTCCTCTACCAGATCCACATCCTCTTCTTGCATTTTTCTTCCTGTCAATCTTTTCTTCCACCTTCAAAGCACACTAGTATGCCCCCTCTATAGTTCCTGGGGAAAGAATCCCGATCTCATCTAAGATTTCCACCTGGAAGCCATTCACAAATATTGCTATATTCTCAGGGTAATCTTCAACATACCCAGCCCTCAAGTTCAATTTATAGAAATCTAATGGGTATTCCTTTGCAGTCATTGTTCTCTGTCTCAAGTTTTGCACTTGTATGTAAAGGAAAATTTGGTAATATTTAGGCAAGAACTTTCTTTTCATCTTTGCAATCATCTTGTCCCAACTCCTAGTCAAAGGCTTGTTCAGTATTCTCCTTTCTATCTGCACACTATCCCACCACAGTGCAGCGTGTCCTTTCAACTTAGTGACAACAAATCTGATTTTTTTATCCTCACTAATTTCCTCATACTCGAAGTATTTATCTAACTCACTTATCCAGTTCAGCAATGCTTTTGTGGATAAGCTACCATCATAAGTGGAGAGCTCTAGTCTTTCCTTGCTGCTAACCATCAAAACAGATTTTACTAGTCTGATTTATGGTAGCTCGGCCCCTAGCTCATATGGTTGTGCCTCTTTCTCCTCATCATTGTCATCTCCTCCTTCATGATCCCTATGCCTTCATGTTTGCATTGTTGCCAAGCGTTCTGACATCACTGTAATTTCTTCACGTAGTTCTTCATTTTCTACTCCCCTTGCAGCTCTTCCTTGACCTCTTCTTCTTGCTTCAACTCTTACCCAACCTCTTCTTCCAACTTACATCTTCACTTAGGAATAAAATCTTTCTCTGATACCAATTGATGGAGACCAACTGCAATAAGGTCAGAATACGTTGCAGAATTGAGTTTTTAAAACTCATCACGAAACCCTTTTCCTTCGCAACAGATATTAACCTTGGGAGTTGGCAACATACATACTTGCATGAAACAACAACAAAGTTTTATAGCATTCGCAGATCAAACAATAGTCCAAACCCACATAGAAACCCAAACAAAATGCGAACACGGGGGAGTTCTTTTCAGGGGGACCCGCACAGCTCCGACCAATCGTCAGCAATCGTACTTCGCACAATATCCAAGTTAACTTAACACATTAAATTCTATTCCCTGTGACTTGTGATTTTGCACTGTGATGAGACATGTATTACACATTGCATTTCAGAACTCTTAGCTTACCCCATGACGGTCCTTAACGCTAATGCTTAAACTTTACAATGAGTGATCACTGCTTTCAATCTCCACCATTGGCTTATGTTGGATCCAACAATCCATGCAGCTCCCTCTTTGTATCACTTTTCATTGTAAGTTATTAAAATTAACTTGCAAAATATCTTAATCGAGACTCCTATTCTCTGTGATATAACATGTCCTCCATCTGCGATGTGATCTCTCACCACTGATCGGTGTTGGATCGAACGGACCTCGTCGCGCCTTCAAATCCGATTGATATATGCTCTGTGGTTAACACAATATTTCACTCAACAAAGGAACGTCTAGAACTAAGGCCTCGCCGCACCTGCAAATCAAATTAGATTTTATTGTGGTGCAATTTAAATATAGTTGTTCAACTTTCAACAGACGTTTTAAATAACTAATTTAAAATAGGGAACTAATCAAAGCAAAAACACTTAGAATTAGTTTGGAAATGAAATATTGTTTTAAAAACTGAGATCCCGATCAAACACAAAGAACTTGGAAATAATTTAGAAATTGAAAACACAGAGCCAAGCCATCAGATAGCTTATTTTTTTAATTTACTTCTTCTTATCTATTCTTCATTTCTCGCCATGGATGGAATAACCCCACAATGGTGGATTTGGTTCAGTTTTATGCCTTTCCCAAGGTCTCCATATGGTTGATAAATTGTCATTCAATTTCCAAAAATGTTTATTTAACTAAATACTTAACTAATCCTAATTTAACTGTTATCTTATTTTGCAAATTACAATGGATGAGTTAGCCCAAATTAGCTTAAACAAAGTAAAATGGAATTAAAAAATTCTTCTTTTATCCAGCAGAAGAAATCAACACCAACTGTAGCCTCTTAGTTGGATGCTCCTACATCAAATTATGTGGTGGCGGATAAAAAGTAATTGACAATAGAAAGGTTAAATATTTACAACAAAAAAATTTGCATTGTTGTTCATATAGATTTCAACAATAATGGTTTTCTTTATCAGAAATATCTTCGGCTATAGAGAAATTCCCCAGTATTGATTTAAATATGGTATGGACATGAGTGTTTTAGAAAGATATTTCATTTTAGGTTCCTTCTTAAATACATGTTCAACACATGTTCAACTTCATCAGTTGTTGATGAAAATTTGTGTAGTTACATTTACAAGTGAAACTATAAAAAAGTTGTCTAATTTGCAACTTGCAAACTCATAATCAACCAAAATTTACCAGAGCATAAAAAATTGCTAACTAATTATTAATCAGACATTTTCATTATCATTAAATATAATCATTTTAGTTATAATAAATAATAAAACAATAGTGAATGAAAGTGGACAAAGCAAGTGATTTTTTTAAAAGAAAATGATGATAAAAGGATCAGATTATGAATAACACTTTGAAACCTCATCATTACTTCCGAACTTAACTTCTTACATGTCCCTTATAAAAAATCAAAATTATAAGAGATATGTTGAGTGTATTGTTCCGCGTAGATAGCCCTAAAATTGCATGGAACTACTAAAGTAATTTTTTTATTGTAGATAAAATCCTACCCACATATTAATTAACTCCCATATCTTTCTTTCTTTCTCTTTATTAACTTTCAGATTCCCTCTATAATTTAGAATAAGATATAATATTAAATGATATTTTAATTTTGATCCACTCCATTGCAGTCCTTTAATCCATAATTATTTCACATATAGCTTGCATCTGTAAATTTCTACATGAATATTCGAACAAAAATGGTGTTTTATTCCCCAATCAATGTTGACATGTAGTTAGGGTTTTCATCTCATAGTTGTTCATGAAGATTGTAAAATATTCAATTATCTTGTCCTCTAGATTTTGTAGGACTCTCTTGATTTTCACATCACACACCTTTCCTCTACATTCATTAAGAATATAATTAATAGAATCCAGGTCTACTCTTAGAATTGGAGGTGTAGTGACTTCTTTTGCCTTGTAAATTTTGAATTCATAAGATCTCTTCAGTTCGTTCTCCAACCATGCTTGAAAATCTATCAAATTGATGTGCCTGATATAATGATTAGGATTCCATTGTGAATCAAATAACTATCTAAATAAAATTCACATACATTATTTCTCCCACATAAAATTCACATACATGATTTCTCCTCTCCAAAATAATGGTACAATAAAGTGAACACAAATTTCTGCGAGAAGGCCTAATTTTCAATAGGAAAGTATGAAATGAGTTGTTTGATTTGAAATCTAATGCACCGTTCTTTTAAATATTGGATATACACTAGTGACAAAGTTGATATAGTATAAGTTCATAGGTTAACTCACCTATCTTATTAATTTTGGTCTTCAATTCCTAAATTCCTTCTTCTTTTTCTCGCAACTCCTCATTGTAATTCTATTTAGATACTGCAAGTTCTTTTTGAAGATTTTTGTTTTTTTCCTACAGATTCTAAATGGTTTCTTCCTATCAGCTACACAATTCAAAAACTCGTTCTCTTTCTTCATGAATTCATTTCTAAAATTTTTCCATGGTAATGTATTCTTCAGGATAAAATTAACGTTTATATACATTTCTAGGTGTTTCCCCTCTACTTTTTCTCTTACCTTTTCAATTTCATCCATTAAATGAAAATCAACACATCTATACTATTGGGATATTTTTTTGGTTTCCTCAAGGGATTACTTCACCTAAGGGTCTTCTATCTACATGACATTGGAAGAAACATTTGTCTTTATCTTTTTCTTGGATGACTTTGGAATTTCTTTGTGTTTCTTGGACCTTTTTCCCTCTGCTTCTTCTATGTCACTCATAGATCCTTGTTGTTGCTACCAAGAATTTTTTTGGAGTTTTTTAGAGTCATACACTAAAGATTCTACATTTTAAAAAAATTCATGCTAGCTAGGAGTTGGTCTTTGTTTAGTAAACATAGATTCTACCAAAATATAAATCAACTCATGATGTGCTAATTGGTCATTTTTACCCTTTTGAAACTAGTTCACCATGGCTTGTGGGGATTTTAATAACTACATTCAAATATTATCTAAATAGTACATATCAATTATATGCTAAAAATTTAACGAATTACATATCTCTATTATTAAGAGATAACTATTTTTTTTTTTCCTTTCATGTTTTATTTACTAGTCTAAGAGCCTCGTTTTTACAACCCAGTATGAACCTCATTTCTACAACCAGTATGAAGGAAATGCGTAATTTATTTTGTGCTTAACCTTGATTTGACATATGTGTATTTTGTTTTTTTTTAAACTTTAATACAAAATACAAAGTCTAGTGTCATAAAAAAAAAATCAATATTCCTGTTTGGTTACATTAGTTAAAAGTGTTATAAAGCATTAATAATAATCTCATTTTCACAGTGATGTATTTTTTTGTTGTAAAATTATTTCAGTGTCACTCTGGGCCATAAATAAAAAAATTATATGCCCATGTGAAGTAACACCATTTTATGTCAACTTTACTTATATATTAAAAAGTAAAAAGATATTATATTTTCACTTTAGAGTATGAGAAAGACGTATAATTCATATACATTCTAAAAATAAGTAAAATATTTTAGTGATAACTATGCATATATTATATAATGCCAAAAAAAAAGTATCTATTTATTATATAAAACAATTAAAAGAATTAAATTCTTCTCATTAAAATATTTATATATTTCTCACTATTCTACAATTTAACTTTTTCAAGATATATTTTTGGGTAGTCTACACATTAGAAGTGCCCAAATAATTTTTCAATAAATTGAATCCATTTATATATTTAAAAATTCAATTTAAAAAATGAATAAAGTAATCTATAAATATCCACCTTAACCACACATCAAGAGAGAAAATGAATCTCTAGAGGTACAAGCAGATAAAATAACACACTGCAAACTCTAATCAAATTCTATATCAATCAAAGATGTTACACACATATTTATACAAGCAATAGTCTCAAGATAGGAAATCTATCTTGGACGTACAGTAATGTGGTTGAGAGATTCTCTCAACCACACACTAAACTAAGAGAAACTATATTCTAGCTACATCCTATTATGTAGGAACAAACTCCTCAAATGGAGAATTACAACCATAGACAAGTAGGAATTAAATATTTCTAACTCCCCCCTTAATGACTACTTGTCATGATGTTAATTCACAAATTCCAGTTTTGGTCAAACATAACAAAGAATATTTCGACGTCCATATAAAAGAGCAACCATCCACCGAAATGCATGAGTACCAACCGCTGCAACCACTAGTCCTGTAGGATGTCCTTCGCATACATGATTCTGTCGGCCATTATCACTACATATATGTACCTACAAATCCACCACCATCGGGCGAATTTCATGTGCAGAATCTCCAAAACACAATCTGCCTCTCCTGGAAAAATCCGCAACTTTCGATCTGCAACTCTCGCAGATCTTCCAGCGAAGGTGAGGCTTCCCACGGATCTTCCACTGAAGGTGAGGTGGCACCTTCCTGTGCGAAAAATCTGCGCCCAGAAAAAAAAAATTGCAAAGTAAAATCTTGACGCAGGTTTATCGTGCGCTTCCGCGCCAATCCCATGATTTGGCATGTTGGCACGAGTATGTACTGAACAGTTGTGCCAATTGCGCTTCTCAACGCAACTGTTAGTGAAGAAAGCACACCAACTCCCTTCTGCTTAGAGATTAATGAATCATCTGAGACCATGAGCCAGGCATTACTGCAGTCCACCTGCTCTCCCGAGCACAAAGCTCTCGTGTACACGCAGCCACAAAGGCACTTTTAGCCAGAAAGGTGATCCAGCCACAAAGGCTCTATAGGTGGTTCTGGCTCACCACCAACCAGCCACAAAGGCGATATATGTGTGGCTTCTAGCTAACCACAAACCATTACAAAGTGGTTTTAAGATCACCACGAACTTTCAAATGCCTTCACAAGGCTTACATTCCATACTTCAGCATTTTGGAGTTTCTGGGTACACATAATGACCATTAAAACAACCAACTAGACTTGCTTACAACATTCTAGGGGGTCTATTCCACAAACCACACTAACTCAAACAAACATCTACTTTGTTGTCCGCCATAAACTTTGTTGCTGCTCCTTTACCTCATCTTTTCATTGTTCACATCTTGGGCATCTTTGTCATTATCAAATAAATTCTTGGAACTCCACGTTTCACCTGTCATTTGTTAGAGTAGCTAATTCTAACAAAATAAATTTACCTACATTGAGTTAGCTAGGCTCAATAAGGCTCAATAATCTTTAAGTATGATTCCAAGAAAATACAACATAAGCTCTTCACATTAATTTCCTTTTTCTGCCCAAAAATTATTATTTCCAAGGCATACCAGTAACCATTCCAATGATACCTGTGAGGGGTCCACTGATAAAGAAACTGGAACATAGGCACTCACAGCCACATGAAGAGAACACAATTTTCCCTTAAAGAACAATAATCCAGGACTCCACGGTCCAATCCTCCATTTCCTTTCAGTATCCACTCCCCTGGCAACATAATTCCACTTCCCCTGCTCACAGTATCAAGGCTTGGTAACTGCTTCCAAGCATTCTGCCTCATACTCGCTGATGTACTGCAACAACTAAGATCCATCATACAGCTAATCTCCTCGCAATTGAACATGCAGACCTATCTCCACAATCTATATCCATCACACCGGGCATGGACAAACTTTATCATCCTTCAATCTCTGATGTAGCTCCAATATTTTGATGTCGTTTTCACTGTCATGTCTTCATCATACCCTACAAATTTGTTTAGTGTTGGAATGACCAGTTCCAACACACACTCAGAATTGTGAAAATAGTTGGTCACACCAATGTCACTTAAATTACAACCAATTTCATTGTCATGACAGTTAATCAATATATTGCAAGTTTAAAAAAACATCATCAGAGAATTAAAAATTTGGATAGTGGCATTAACTCTTCATATTTTATATCTATAGACGTCATTAAACTGCTGAAAGTAAAGCAAGAAATAACTTTGCTTGTGATAACTTAATGCATGTAAACGCTTATCAATTCGCTCTATAAATTATTTTCCTCCAGCTTATGGTTTAAGAAATTGTCGAGCACATCTAAGTGCCATGAAAAACAATGCCTAAATTTCAATTGGATAACCATAAATGCCCATTCTGCGGTCAACCATACAGTAACCATCAGCACAAAGGAGTGTGGGAAACGTGTCAAAGCCCTCTGAAAGGCATAATTTCAGTATAAGCCTCATTCCTCATTGATAGTTGGGCATATCTACTAGTGAATGATCTCCAATAGACTTTGTGTATGCATGCAACAGGATGATCCACCAAAATTCGGAATCAACAGGAGCAACTTTCCCTATCGCACTCTCCCCAAAATCTGCAATCATCGTATCAGTATTACGAACTGGGTCATGAAGTTCTTTGAAACTAGCAGGCATGACCCCTTCTCCTAACGTGAAACGATCTATCTGTTTCTCCCATGCCTGAAGTTGATCACGCCAAGAATCTCCGCTTCAAACGTAGCATAGAGGCGAAGTCTCAACTCCAAACTTTAATGAGATTGTCGCACTGCAATCGCGCCAAGGGTTTCTAAACCATCGGCTTCACCTTTTTCTCTTCCCCATCCGTAGCACCGCTTTGATTTGCAGCCTCCTCCTTCTTACGAAATGACGGATCTATATCTTCTAAAAAAAACTTCAGTGACTCCGAGAATGGGGTCTTTGGGAGCTGGCTCCACAGTTTTCCACCTTCCAGAAGTGGACATAAATCTTATGCTCCTAGATTGGATCTGCTCAACGCCATCACCATCACCATGAATTTTTCCTTTCTATTATTGTTGTGCAATATTGTAATGGTGCAATGACCCATCCACTCTTTCGGATACTGAAATGCGAATCCAATGAGAGCGCAAGCAGATCTGTGTAGAGAATTGAAACCAAGACTGCATCAGTTTCCTATCACACTCACGATGCCTCACACGTTGTAGCTAGCAATGAACGCCATCCTTCAACACCATGCTCAGACCTCATCGATCAAATACTATCACACCCCTCGCCAGACAATAGCACAGTTTCTCTAACAACTTACACGGGCTTCTTAGTACAAAACAACGCCTTCAAGCATTCAGACCTTCGGCCTCCTCTCTAGTGGATTTGGCCTCCTCAATCCTCAAGATGGACAAACAAATGTAAATATAAATACACTCAATTATTTTCCTCAGCTCAGGAGGAGCCAGGGCTGAGGCCCAGGCCCTTATGGCTCTGATACCAAGATAAAATAACACACTGCAAACTCTAATCAAATTCTATATCAATCAAAGATGTTACACACATATTTATACAAGCAATAGTCTCAAGATAGGAAATCTATCTTGGACATACAGTAATGTGGTTGAGAGATTATCTTAACCACACACTAAACTAAGAGAAACTATATTCTAGCTAGTTCCTATTATGTAGGAACAAACTCCTCAAATGGAGAATTACAACCATAGACAAGTAAGAATTAAATATTTCTAACTCAAGCTCTTTTTCAAATATAATCCTATGAAAAATTGCATGATTGAAATAAATATATACTAATATTTTTAAAATAATAATGGTGCCATAAATAAAAGATAATTTTATTAGGAATTTTATCCAAAAATAAATGTATACACAAAAGAAAAAGAGTATATATCCTTAAAAAAAAACTTATTATAATGTAAAATATGCCTAATAATAAAATTTAGTTATAACATAAGACTTTTAATTATATAAAAAATGTTAGAATAATTTCCATTAATGTTGATTACTTATTTAATTATTCATATTTTTATGAAGTTAAGTAAGAAAATAATTTGATTAGATTTATGTGAATAGTATATTTTACATTTAGCAAACCTATTAATATACAAAATCTATAATCAACATGAAAAAATATCCACTAAATTTTCACCCTCTTTGATTCTTTTTTTCCATGCAATTTTCACATCTTTCTTTTTCTAGGTAAAGAGGTCGAATACTTGATTATATTATAGACAAATAATTTTTTTATATAAAAATTAAATTTTTATGATTTTTATCTTCATTATTTTAATGAGACGTAAAATTTGGTGTCACAACATTTAAAAGATTTTGAAAATTTAGTAAAATTTAAAATATTTTCGAGAACGAACGAAAAAGTAATTAATTATATATAATATTAATTTTCACTTAATAATATATATTTTTATTATTAAATAAATTAGAAATTTCTCCAAGGTGCAAGGGTATAGGAGAAATAGAAGATTTGGGAAGATCTTCTCACCACAAATAGATATCGTTTGTTGAGCAAGTGTGATAAGACAAGCTCACTATTCACATTCTATGCATGAGAAAAAATTATTGACATACCTTCTCCCAAGTGTTCCACACCTTTCTCTCCGTAGTTTCTCCACCATAAGGTGCTTCCAAAGCTAGATTGAGAACCAAAGTACAAATTTCTCAATTTAAAAATGACATAAGTTGCCCCAAGTGTGTCACACCAGGATATCTATCTTTTGTCTCCCACACAATGCCACCAATATCATATTTCTATCAAAGCTTGAGATTAATTTTCATAAAACAAAAACTCATTCCGTATGCTGCACAATGGGTCTAAAGGAATGCACCACTAAAATCATCCTGATTTTTAGTAATATTACATTGAAAGCTTTAATGCTCTCATTTACAACTAAATGTCTCTACCCATGTAAATTAGAGTAGGACAAACTCAATAATAAGATACTAACATAAATTATGATAACCATGGTATTCATCTATGATTTTCTCATAGTATTGATTAGAGAGAAAAATATGCAAATTTTATCCCAATAAATTTTATCAATTTTGTATAAGAATTTTATTACAAGCACAACATTTTGTATGAAAATCAATACAAAAGTTCCATTTACACACCATCACATAAGAATGATGACACCAATTTTAACCAAAAAAAACCTATTAGAGTCCAATTCTTTTTACTCACCCTAATGTTTTATAATGCAAGTAATTGATCTTTCATTTTATCATTTATATGCAAGTAACTAGAATTCCTTTCTCTAATCTAAAAATCTATTGCAAAAGCATACACAAATTATTAGTTCTTTTAATTTAATAAAAAATATTTTAAGAAATAGAGAATCAAAAAAAAAATTTGTTTCCTTTTCTTTCCATGCAAAACCCATGGAAAATTTTTCACATTTTGTGGATGTTACCTCACATAGACATCACTCTTGTGGTAATGTGTGCAATTCTAAACAAAACTAATTTGTTTAAATATGAATTTCTATTTAGACCTTCTAATCTGTCGGGTTTTAAGGAGTGAGTTATATAAGTCCATCTTCTAAGAGATGAAATGAGCACCTAGGTATATTTTATATTTAAGATATATGTTTATTGTGATGTTATCTCTCATATTTATATGTAAGTAAGTTTCTTTCCCTTTACATTTTATATTTTGTCACATTGTTTCTGAAACATAAATTACATTGTTTTCAAAACAATTTACTTAAGATTTTAAGGGGCTAGCAATTGTATTTATATATTCCCCAACTTGTTGAAGCCGACAATATATTTCGCAACCACGAAAAAAATATGAGCACTCATGAATTTGAGCTTTTAATAGTGGTCCAATGAGCTTCGACTATGTATGGTTATGTCTTCAATTACATTTAGCCAATGTTTTTTCTCATATTTTTTTTTCTTTTCCTAATCATAAAGGCATGGGTTATCTAATATCAAATTTGGAATCATAAGTATCTATGTGAAATATTTGAATGAAATAATACATATACCAGTATCTCATTCAAAATATCAATTTCTTAATGAAAATACGTATTTAACCTTAAGAATGATTTTTGTGATCCATAAATTATGTATCAAAATTTTTGGTGAAAAGCACATTCGAGAAATTTGTGTCGACGCGTTTCAAACCAGCCAGTGTGGTTCATCATCAGGACAAGATAATGAACCATACTAACTGGTTCGAAACACGTCGACACAAATTTCTTGAATGTAATTTTCACCAAAATATTTGATACATATTTAATCTTTCTTAACTTTCAGAAAAATATGTTAGAGAATTCTACTCAAAACTCATTACGAGCCGTGAATTGTTCTTTTAATCATGTTTACTAATGGGGCATCCGCTGCATGAAGAGGAGTGCCTTCCCAAAAGGTGTTGTGTAATCGTATGTATGGTAGTGACAGTGTTCTCTCAGAATAAAATTTAATTCAGTAAAATAATAATAAATCAATTTAAAATTTTAATCTAAATTTGTAAAAATAATTTTGTACTTATAATTTTTTCTTTATATTTACAAAAAAATAATAATTAATATTCAAATTTTTTAATAAAATTTAAAAAAACAAAAATAAATAAATATTTATAAATCGTGAATTTTCTAAACATTTCTAAATCAGTTATTTTCTTTAGAGTTATTTCTTGTTTCTTTATGTGATGCAACAACTAATAACTTAAAAATGAAAAGAATTGAAAACTCAAAAAAAGTGGAGGAGAGGATTTCTCTTCTCATTATTACAAATCAGTTAAAGAAGACTACATTGGGGACATCAACATTAAACGACTGCAATGACATTTAACTAAAACTAGACTAAGCGAAATCGAGCTAGGACACTTGGATGAATGGTTTCGACACATAGCATGTGGTGGAATTAGATTCTCCAACACTCCCCCTTAATTAAAACCACATAAAAATGTAATTAATATACATGCTAGTCTATGTCTCAGCAGCAGTTACAATTTAAAAAATTGACTTCAACTAGATTTAGTTTTCTTCTTCTTTTCTTCCAAATCCTATAACCTCTAAATTGTTTTAGATTTTTTTCTTTTTTGTATCCTTCAAACCTCAGTCTCTCCATTTGCTGGTGCAGGTATTATACTATTCCAGGTTTTCTATGCATATCTTGGACTTCTTCAAGAAATGACTTGTATGTGGGTTGCTGCTATATATTGTCTTTTGTAGTTTGCTTTTTATCAGCAATCTGTTGCAATATAAGATGATAATAATATTTTATCTCTTCAAAACTCTAATACCTCATAATTTCATTGATGTGTTCATCATGCATGTCATATTCAACATTCAGATCTACAACTTCTGTGTAGACCTCAACTAGATATGTTGTTGCAAGCCATGTTTCAAGAAACTTTAACCCTTCTTCGTAATGATATTTTTTACCTGCAGATTGGAAATCAATGCTAGAATTATAAATATTTGTAGAGAGTTATTTCTTCTAATGCACTTCCTTCGCTAGATATATATAAGTTTATGCTTTCCCTTTGTATACATACTTTTTTGCATATGTCTTTATCTTTGTGTCTGTCTTTATCTATCTCTTCTTCACTAACCTATGATGTTGCAAATAGGTTGTTTTCCACTAACTCGAGTGGGATTTTATCACTAAATAACATCATGTCTATATGATGTTTTTGTTGCATCATCTACAACCAATCATAATTAGACAAAAAATATTTATCAAATTTTACATCGGCAATATTAATCACTAGATTTACCATAGTATTTTTACGCTCATCAGCAAGCTCAGGTGCTAGATTCACCAAATCTTCATAAGCAATTTTTGTTGCTAGATTCACCAAATCATGACCAACAAGCTCTTTTGCTAGAATC